>JBBPDC010000001.1:16928537-16948967 GCA_037974485.1 Hemigrammopetersius urotaenia | reverse complement strand
AGATCTTTAAGTCCATCTCATGAAAAATCGGAGCAGAAACAAAGGTGTTGCGTTTATATTTTTGTTGAGTGTAGTTACAGTTCAAGAAATAAACACTGGACATAAAATGTGTCTTGTTTAATTGATTACAGAAAAATTGAACCTTGCTTTAAAAGAATATTACACCGTTGATTATAAATAACTTACATTACATTTCCCTGTACTTAAAAAATCTATTTGCTCCAAACACACACAAATTCTATACTCACAGGCAGGCGCACCAAATTGTGACAAATGGTCAGTCTATTGACGGTCAATCCTTCACCGAGAGCTGAGGCTCTTGGTAGTTCTTAGGTCAATAACACATTAAAACATAAATCGGATTATATGTAGCAAGTACAATTTAACATTGTCAAATATTTTGATAAGTGAAAGTAATCAGGGCTGCTCTGTTTTGCATCTCCTTCTGTTTTATCATATGTAAATGTATTTTAAATGTGTTTGAATAAATAGCTTCTGTTGTTT
This sequence comes from Hemigrammopetersius urotaenia, assembly GCA_037974485.1. Classification (NCBI taxonomy): domain Eukaryota; kingdom Metazoa; phylum Chordata; class Actinopteri; order Characiformes; family Alestidae; genus Hemigrammopetersius; species Hemigrammopetersius urotaenia. Next base: position 16,948,463 of record JBBPDC010000001.1, on the reverse strand, counting down.
TTAGCACTGGGAAATGCACCAAAACCTCCTACAATCGAAAGCACAATACACATGTGGTGGCTAGAAATAAGCTAGGTACTAGGAGGGTGACTATAAGGCTTTAATACACGACCAAGAAAACAAACAGAGCCCTCTAATTTGTAACTAAAACAGAAACTAGAGAGTTTAGCTCTAGGCTATAAACTGGAGAGGGAGTGGGTTTGGGGAGAATCCTTACCCAGGTAGCCCAGTACAAGTACAGGCTGAGGACAAGACCTCCACTCTGGCAGAGCAGTGGAGAAAAGTGGCAATGAGAGCGTGTGTGTGCATGCATGTGTTTATTTGAATGACAGAGGGAGCGACACACTGAAAGAATGAAAAAGAAGGAAGCAGTGAAGGTGTGTGAGATGGAGACTGAGAGAGACAGAGAGATACAGAAAGAGAGAGAATGAACTAGAAGGTAGAAAGAGAAAAGGGGAAGAGTGAAGCAAATTAAAAGGAGAATGAAAGTGAGTGTGTGTCGGGTCCCTTTCCTTTGGGCTCTGGTTCACAAGGAGCTGAGTTTAATATGAGACCCACGTGCCTGGGATCGGGAGGGGGTAGTTTTGCCACAGGGTTGATAAGCATAAGCCAGCTTTTGTGAACAGCTGGCACCAACTTTTATTTTTTACCCAAGACGTGCACTGATTATAAGCTGACATGTAAACTAAAAAAAAAAAACCCTTCACCAAACATAAAGGACCCCAAAAAACGCTGCTGATATTAACGCACATTTTCTCGTTCAGTGACATGTGGATTATACGTTGCAATAGAACTTAATTTGGATGTACTGAGAGTCGGATACAGAAAACATCTTAATCCTGAGTCCAAAAAAACCATGTCCTTCTCCCGGCAAATTCAACTCCCAAAGGGAAAAACTCACATCATAAAATACATGATTGAAGAGCTCCTATTCTGATGAAAAAGAAAAAAACAGATTTCCACTTCTCTTCAGGCCAGAGAGGAAGGCTAGATGGTCCGGAAGAGAAAAATGAACACCTTATAATATCTTCAGTATCTATCCCATCTCAGGAAAAAAAATAATGAGCTAGCCCTGGGGAGTGAGTTCATGATCAGGTGCAGGTGAAAGGAGTATTTTCTCATTTCTCAGACTTTTCGATTAAGAGTACCTCATTATTTTCAAGCTTATCTTTGGACTGGCTTTTCTCATTTAGATATATTAGACTGTATTGGGTTATTTAGAATAAAAGTACAGAGATGTCAGTTTATATAAATAATTCAGATATAGTGAAAATATGGCATCAGGTGGGAGGAGACAGTTAGGAGATGTACTGTAAATAAAGAAGGTATCAGAGTATCGAGAGTGATAGTGCGGAGAGAGGAGAGAGAAAGATATAAAGAGAGAGACCATCAGAGAGAGAGAAGGGGAAGGAGAGAGAGAGAGAGAGGAGAGGGAAAGAGGCAGAGAAGGAAGGAGTGAGGGAGGGAGGCAGAGAGAGAGAGGGAGGGAGAAAGAGAGAGGGGAGAGACAGAGCGGAAGGGAGGGAGGAAGGAATGGAGGGAGAGGGGAGGAGAGAGAGAGAGAGAGAGAGAGAGAGAGAGGAGAGTGGGAGGGAGAGAGGGAGAGAGGGAAGGAGAGAGAGAGAGAGAGAGAGAGAGAGAGAGAGAGAGAGAGAGAGAGAAATGACAGATAAACTCACTCTGCATTGGAGAGAAGAAGACTTCTGAGAGGGGAGCAGCTTTGGTCCATTTGTACTGAGGGGTGGGTTTGCCGTGGCTGGACTGGCAGCTGAGCGTCACGTTCCCCCTTAGCACAGGATCTCCAGTCATAGTGCACACTGGCGTGGAGGGGGGAACTGAGAAACAGAGAAAATTCACTATGGCCATCTATTTCTCCAGCGAAATCCTCTTGAGCTTAATGAGAAAATTGGTGGTCTACAACCTAGCAAGTGTCAATTTTCACAGAAATGTAAGCCTCAACCCAGGGTTCACTATAGAAACATTTAAAAACTAGCCTCTGACCAATATTAAAATATCACCATCAATATCAACTGATCAAGATCAACTGATAAAATCACTCAATATAATTTAATATGCTAAAAATGTGATTATTCTTAAAACAGGATAAAATCTAAACTTTACAAGAGGAAATTTTATTTTTTTTTGCTAAAATTGCCATTACTAAAACCATTTTAATGATCCTACAAATGTATGATTTGAGAATTAAATAATATTATAGGCTGTTTATGTTTTTTTCTTGGATCACAGAGGTAAAGTTATAGAGTGACTGCAGTAACAGTGGTGGTGAGAGTTGGTGGCTAACACAAATAGGAATTCAGCCTTATTGTATAGCAAAAACACATGTCTTTAAAATGTGATAAATCTCTCTAGAAATGGTAAAAGAGTGTTCAAGAGAAGGTTCCTGTCCTATTCAGGTTTCCTCTGTGTGAAATTGTGAATCTGATCTTTTGAAAAATAAGCTCAGCAATAGTTTTATTAAAGCTTTGTATTACAGTTTTATCACAGTTTAGAGGTGCTTATATAATACGATCTCACTGGTAGACGGTCAAAAGAGACTAAAGTGATTAGTGTGGGGTGGGGCTGTTAAATAGGCACTGTACAGAAACAGTTCTTTTATAATAAGCTTTTGTTAAAGAGACTGTCAACTTATTTTCTTGATATGTTTATGAATATATTGTGAGCATACTGTTTACTGTACATGCTTGAGTTTGAGTTGGGGGTGGGAAGTAATTTGAAAAAACATTTAACAAAAGCTAATTACAAATCAACTGTGTACACACACAAAAAGATATTTTCTCATCTCTAGTTTTATGCTATTTAACACTATTCTATTTCCATCCATTATTTATTTCCAGTATTCCAAATCCATTGACTGATTACAATTTGAAGGTTAGTAACAGGGCTTAATCAATATACAGTAACCCCCTGCTTTTCGTGGGGATATAATTCCAATTAAGGTCATTACCCTTAAAGAAAATGTAAAGACAAGCCCATATCCGTACTGTACAGTTTACACTGAACTGCAGTGTTAGAATGTAAATACCGATATTCCCCCTGTATAGACTGTACTGTAATTCATGCATGCGCGTTTTCTTTGGTATAAGCAGGTAAATATAGTAATAAATTAATATAATTTAAGTAATAAAAATACAGGGCTTTAAGAAGAACAAAATGACAAACACAAGAGCACTGGAGACGCTCCAGGGGGAAATTCTGGGCTGCAGTTGCATCAAAAGGCAGCAGCAAGGAGAAATAAATAATGTTTTCGGATTAGCTCCTTTTAAACCTCCCGCCTCTGAGTACAGCTGACTGTGACGTCCAGGCCTCGTGCGCCACACCTCCTTGTCCTTGTGCTGGTTGTTTATGTTTGGGGTGGTGCTGAGCAGTGAATGCTCCTTCCGCTCAGGTGTCTGAGTGTTTTTGTGAGCGCCGTGTGGCTCACAAGGCCCGGACCACAGCTGTACTCAGAGGCGGGAGTTTCGAAAAAGCGACTGCTGATCCATGTGAAAGTAGGGGGTTACTGTTCCGCCAAATTTGATTATTAATAACCTGCAAAGTGCAAATCAGCCAATTCTAAGGTAGTATCCTGTTCTGTGGATGAGTTTAAACATCTACATACCCTTCACATTAAGCCTCAGCTGCCCGGACAAGGCTGATGCCCCCGGAATGACGACGGTGCAGAGGTAGCCTCCGGAGTCTGACTCCTGTGTGTTGTTGATGTAGATGGACAGATTGGTGGAGGGCATGGACATGGCAAAGCCGACACGCTTCCTGAACTCCGGACTCCCCATCCCAATCTGGCCTGAGGTGTAGGAGATTATCTGCTCCACCACATAATGGCATCATCAGTTATTACACGCTGCGTTAAATGTAGGTTTAGTAAAAGGTTTAACTACCCAATATTTGGTTGATGACGATTTAGGTTGGACAGTTGATAAACTCTGAACTGTAGTTCATCACACAAGCAGTGTGTGCATAATAGAAAATAAGTCATATCTATTTATGTTCCAAAGTTACTCAAAATGTGAAGATATTACTGCACCTAATTTAATACAAGTACTGTACAACTGTACAATTACACTCTTGTACAAATTATAGCACTAATGATAGATGATTGCAATTATATCAGTGAAAGACAAATAGCTTCAACAAATACTGGTAAGCAGCCATAATCCTCGGATGCATGTAGGCTACAGATGGTCTAGTTAAGAGTTTTGCTGATTTTCCTTTTATTTGAGATAATCTTGAAAGCAGTGACAAGTGAAACTACTCAGATTATCATAATCACTTCAAAGATTAAAAATGCATGCTAACATATGCATGTAGTCCATGCAGCAGAGATCTAATGGTTACATTTAGACCAAACTCAAGCTTCCTAGTTTCCTAGTGGCATTTTAAGATCAGCCAGAAACATTTGGCGTTAAAAGCAAAACAATTTTCCAGCTCATCCCTTGTATGTAAGCATCTTTAGCCTCTGAGGTGCTAAAGAGAATGTTATGCTACTGGAGCTTTAGGTTATAGTTTGACCAAACATGTCATTTTTACCAGGATTCACCTTATGCCATTAATCAAACCAATCTATCATTGGACAAGGCGTGTTTGGTTTCAGAACTTGTTTAGATGTGCAATTGAGCTATAGCAGCTAACATGGAATAAGTTTACATCTAGCACTCTACTAGCTGAATACCTACACATGCTTGCTTCAATCTGCATGAGGCTGTAAGTAATCTTCTTAATGCAACCACTGATACTGTAGGATATGATCTAAAATAAGGTAAAGGGTCAAATTTAAAGACTACATTTTGTTGTTTCATATGTCCTTTTTATAGATAACAGTATGTCATTCATTGTCAGTCCTTTACCTCAAGTGTAAAACTAACGAAGCAATTTTTGCAGTGCAAACATGTCTTAGCTGATCGACTACAATTGTGACAATTAAAGCTATTTCAGACCTGACAATTACTGGTCTCTTTTAAAAACTCCCTGGCAGTAAAAACATAGCTATACTAGGTATTAAGAAACAACATTGAACAACCAGCCATATGAGGAACTCACTTGTTTGGAATCATTGGTCATGAATTGCCAGATGACTGTATTCTTCTCAATGAGAGATGTAGGGGTGTACCAGGCCTCCAGAACCACCATTTGGCCCTTGATTACTTCCATGTCTTTTCTTGGGATCTCAACTCTCTGCAAATCACCTACAAGGGAGAAAATATACATCATGTTTATGGGTGCCTCTTGTGGGAAGAGTATTGTACAGAACAACATGAGCTGTAAAATATGAAGCAGTGTGATAGATGGAGCGAAACATTCCCCATTCACTAAATTCCGTCTCTACTTTCCAGAAATGATTTAAGCTAAAGGTTTATCACTAGAAATATATCACTAGAAAAATAAGGAAAGAAATGGCGATCACACCACTGTGGATCCTACACAGCACTCTTCTGAGCAAAAGCATTCTTCTCGAGTACAATGCAATAAATAATTTACAAAGGTGAGTCAGAATCCAAACCTTCTTTTTATTATAAATGATAGACCTTCTTTTTAAAGGAGGTGAAGGAAAACTTAACCAGAACGGCAAGGAAACTTTTACAACAGAAAATTCACAAGAAGACAGCTGGAACTACTTTGCTATAAACCCTCATACTGACCAGAACATTGCAAGAGATATAGCAGAAAGTTAAAAAGGCGAGGCAAAGCTCACTTACAGGGCGTATAGTCTCCTGTGCTGGTCAGTTGAAGATGGATCAACTGATCCCAGCAGCCGTTATTGTCCAGATCAGCCAGCTTGGCGGTGGGACCACACAGACAGGCAGGCAGAAGCAGCGGGGGATCTCTGCTAAACTGAACTGCACTGCCACGTCCCTTCACTTTTGGAATTAAATCGAATTCAGCTGGGAGCATTAGCGCAGAGAAGTGATGTCAGGGCGCTGGCATCTTGTTTTAAGCTTAAAGTTGCGCCGACTCTGCTTCCTTATTGCCCATGAGAGCCAGTGACCCTGCACTGTCTCTCAGTTTTTTTCTTTTTTCATTTCGGCTGTGAATCTGGTATTTCCATCCCTCTAATCCCCAAACAATCCCCCGGCTCAATCTTTCAAGCCATTCTCGAACCTCACGTGAATCAAGTACATCAGCCTTAAAGATTATGTAACTCACGGCCGCTTTGATGACCGTCTCCACCACCGGATTGTTTTCATTCACGTTCTTAATGCAGGGAAAGGTTTAAATCACTTTTGTTAAGGGATATAAATGTAAACCAACCTAATCTGAAAAACATTAAGTGCCTATACACTTAGACACTAAAAGACACTGGGAGGTTTTGAGATTAAAATATTAATGAATGGCCACTGGATTAATCCATATTGAAATGTGAAAATAATAGAAAATCAATGCACAGCGCTTTGCGATCTTTGAATGGCAAAACTCTTCAGGACAATTTTTTGGAAATATCTGCGATAGTGTAAGTACACAAACAGAAAAAAACAGGTACGCACTTCACCTGACTCAACAGTAGGGCAAAATAAATCAGTGCCATCTTGCATGATGTTGGAAATTCACTGGTGCCAAGTATCGATGTTTTTATCGAAAGTACAGATGATGTAAACGGATTTTGCCGTATTAAATCTGTTACTAGTTTGCATTACCAGAATGTAACTACGTCATAACTCCTTGTAAATCAAACTGTAAGTGCAGGATAAATCAATGTTACCTAAATTGTAGTGAGGAACATAAACACAGTAAAGACGATAGATGAAGGGGAAAAGAAGCTGCTACCCTTCAAATACGGAAATTACAACACTAAGGGGACAAACACTGCAAAGTCTATGCAATCTGCAAGATTTATTTCATGAAAAGCACACAGGAAAGCCATAAATATACACAACCACCTCATTTGTCATAAAAATATTATGGATACACACATACGTTTGTTTGCTCATAGGTTGATTTTTAGCATGATACTATTAAACAAATGATTCTCCTTAGCCTGGGATTTGTTTTGTACTTTGTCTTAATTTTAATGCAAGGCCACAATTTGCCCTGCATCAGATCTTTGCATGGGGTGGTTTGGGGGGGGTGGGGGGGGGGAAGAGAAAGTAGGGCATGCGTTGGCGTAGCCGCAGCAGTGGGACTGTGCTGCTTGGAGCCATTCAGAGCTGCAGGCCTGCATGGCTTCTTGCCGAGGTTTGAGGCTTGTCTTTCGGCTGTGCATCCAGGTTTATCTCCCCCCTGCATCACTGTGTCACTGCAGCACTTTATTAAATCAAGGAAAATCTTCCCTAATCCCTGGCTCTGGCTCCAGCTCCATCTGTGCCATTACCGGCAGCCGTGGAGAGGAGCAGGAAGGTGTGGAGTGTCATGGGTGCTCCTGTCCAGGGGCAGCCAAAGAAGCCAACAAGCACATGAAAATGATTAAGACACATTAGGGGACTTTATCACATCGATTCAACCCAAATTTCACTTCTAGTACACATAATCCAGACTCATCTGTAGTTGTGGTGAGTTTGATCTATTTTGCTTTACAGGAATAAATGCCAATATGCAGTCACTATTCCTGCCCATTTTATCTTTAGTTTCGATTTTTAAAAAATATTATTACTTCAAAACACCTTTTGTTTTGTATCGAAAAGGGAATTTACGTAAAGACCTCAAATGCTGCACTTTTAGCAAGCAACCTAATGAGGGCAGCAGAATATTGACAAATGACCATTACCAAGACTCCTGAAGGTGTTGTGTAGGAAAACCTGGTAAAGCTGATCAATCTGGCTCTTTCATGACAGTGAAATTTAAAGCTTAATTAACAGCAAGTAAGGAACTGTAGTATTCTTGCAGTTGTGTCAAACTATGTACTCACTCATTGCTGATTGCTGTATCACTCATTGCTGATTTAGACATTTTTACAAGAATTTGTATTGGCTCTACAGAGGACTGGACTACATGTTCCTGTTAATTTGTACAAAATTGGGCTTTTTTTAAATACATTAATATCACAGAGAGGCTGCAGTTTGTATTGTGTGGACAGGCTTTGGACAACTGCACATCCAGCAAATGGTTTAATAGTAGTAACTAATAGTAGTAGGAAAAATGTCTGCAATTGTGAATGTGATGCATGTGTTAGTGTGATTTCGAAGTCAAAACAGAAGTGTCACTGTTCCTTTGGTAACTGAGAATGTCAATACAGGATGTAATCAGACAAGAACAGTCGATCCATGATTACACAGAGGGAGATATTAAAGTAGGGCACTTTCAAAGTTCAAGCATGCTAGAAGACTCTACAGAAATGTGGACAAAAGTGAGTAATTCCTCACTAAATCTTCCTCAACGCGCAAGTGCCTCAGTATCGTACGCAAAGAGAGCAGCACAGGCTGGAATGTTTGCCTTCCACATTAAATGGGGTTGGTTGTCTCTGACATGCTATTTTGGTATACGGTTTGGGTCACCTTGCCTTGTTGCAATTTTTGTTGATGATTAATTATAATAAACAAATAGCAATTATTTAATTCCTGTTTTAGTCACTGTATGCAAATATTAAAAAGTTTAAGTCACCAAACTGATTCATTAGTTTGATTCTTAGCTGCTTTCAATACTATGTAGTGTCCAACTACTGACAGACAGAGCTCAAGTTCAAATAAATACATATACCTTAAGAGCTTCTGGTTAGTTTGTATGTGTATGCGTTTGCCTCAGAACACCAGATACACCTTGTTACTTTTTGTTCATAAACAGACGATTTGTGAACGCTAACAACTGTGGTGAGTAATTTCGGTCAGCTCAATAATTTGTGACTATGTAATATGGTGACAGGCCTATTTTTCACTTGCTGTTTTACACATTCCTTCTGTGATAATTTGTCATGTTCTGTTCAGAGAAATGCAGTCATGTTAGCTTGCTACAGCTGTACACCTCAACAGTACTTGCAAGCAGTAGTTGCTATCAGCTTATTACATCTTTTCATTGCTGTAATTGGGGAGGAGCTTGCAAATGTGGCTCAGCAGTGTGTGAGCTAAGTATTAGTTATTTATAGGTTAGCCCTCCTATTCAATCAGTGGACCTTGCTAAATTTCAATACTATGCAACGCTTCGCTTCACCTATAAACTCTGATAAATATTCTGACTGGAGAATCTGTACCCGGTGTTTGAAAGAACTAGGAGGCTTTTTACCAAACGTCTGGATAAAAGTCTTGAGAAGAAAAAAAAATACCTAAGCATCATCAGGAGACCACTCTCATTAACCAGCGACCCACTGCCTTCTAAAATAATCTCCCTGCTCACTCGTCTCCAGCTCACAAGGGTCTTGAAGATAAAGCCTTGATGCAGACAATCAGCCTTAGTCTCAGCCAGGCCTTAAAATAACTGCTAATCTTGAGTGAGCGAAAGAGGCAGCCGCACATCAGAAAGCACTTTGTGGAGGACAGCCGCCAGGGGCCTGCTGGGCATGACCGACAACTTCCTACCTCATTTCAGACTCAATGGCCCCATTGTTGGAAGAACACTGGGTTTAATTATCACAGGACTTTCAGCTGCACATCCCTCGGCTCTCAGGGAGTGATAGAGGAACGAGTGGGGCCACGGAGGGAACGTGGCCGCAGCTGGTGAGGGAACACAGCATGTCAGAGCGTGGCTATAGTGCGGTGTAGAGAGTTTCTGGACAATGGTGTTTGTGGGTGAACATGGAGCTTTCTGCCAGATGGTGCTTCAGTAATAAATATTTAGAGGAGGCTCCTTTAAATAGGATTACATTAGCTTAATCTCCACAGCTATTTTAAGCAATTTTCAGTGTGCTATCTCATCACAGGGCCTCTAAATCCCCTCTTAAGTTTTGATGGTGTTTAGATTGATTCTTCATGCACAAATGCACATGGACTTCAAATCAGTCACTCTCGTTCTCTCTCTACCTCTTGTTGCAGCTGGAATTGTCTGAATAGAGATACATGGATACACACAAATGGACTTTCACACACCAATACTAGTAAAAGGTAAGCATTTTGCTGCATTATGGTGGAATATTGTCTACATTGTCAACAGTGCAAGTGCTATCAACAACACAACAAGAACTCCCACTGCTGTCCACGTTAATGAACCTCACACCCAGATGTTCAGCACCAGTGTTGCGGACAGCTCCAGTTGTTTGTTTGCTAGGTGTGTCCACAATGACAACACTGATGTTACACGAGATGAAAGAAGCATATTACCGGGTGAATTTGGCCTTCAATCAATGTGCCTCCAGCAATATCGATCCCTACCTCCATCAGCCATCCTCTGAGAAACTGCAGCCTGAAAACTCCACCTTAATGTCAATAAAACATGCCTTGAATACCTGGTGATAAACAGATGCTGACAGAACTGTGAAATACACTCTAGTAAAAGATTTGGAGAATGTTGCAATAGCCTTGTGGGGTTTTTTAAACCACAGTGACTATACTGCTATTATCCTCATATGGCTCACTATTCTTGAAATGACATGAACGCTCTGTTTTGATTTGCGTGGTCTTCAGGCGGAGCTCCATAAATCCACAGGATGATGCCTGCAGGAGACACTGTATCAATCATGTGGAATATGACAGGGCTGAGAGGCTCTCCATCTCTGCCATACAAGTCTTAGAGAAGAAAATTATACCATTTCACAAAGTCCCTCTCTCCATTGCCCCTGGCATATGGACACAATGTCCTCCTACAAAATCAGTGCAGGAAATATTAATCCATGCAACAGGCAGATGGCCCGGGCTTGAATTATGTATAAGGAAGACAAGTCATTTCTTGCAGTGGGGAAGGAGGAACATGTTTTTTTTCTTTATGGCTGATAACTATGAAGTCCAAATCATCAAATTGTCATTAAGAGAATGATGAAATCATTCCATCCTTTAACCTTTCGTGGGCAGCAATACGGGCATTCACACGGATATAAAAAGCCCAGTTTGAAAAGGGATGCTTACTGGAACACAGTCAAAAAGGAAGTGAAACAGCACGTGCAGCCTTAAGCTCCCCAGACAAGGAGAAATGGACATGAACTACTCCCCTTGAAAGGTTGGCAGCTAAATCAAGCTGAAGAAACGTAGCTGGCAGCAGAACTGACCACAGGCTTGGTCACCACAGGGAACTAACATCTTTTTTTCTACTGCCTGTTCTGACAACTTTTAATTTAAATGAATGAAAACGCTTTGAAAGAGAGTCAGTTTTTTTCAGGTGAAATATTTGAATGAATTTGGTTCATAGTGTTCACATGCACTACATGAACAGTACATTTATCATAATCCGCATATTATCTGTGTGTGATGAGCGAAGTTAATTTGGTAGAACAATCAACAAATAAACACTTCATTCTACCTTAATGTCACAGATCACAAACTGCTGTTTGTGTCAGGCTGAAACCTGTAAAATATGATTTGCAGCAAACTAGTGCACTCTGATATTATACAAAAACTACAGTTATGGCATGTCTGGGCTGGTTCTGGCCTTTGACCTCCTGATTGTGTGGTTACAGTGCTGTAGTGTAGTGTAAGTGTTATAGTGAACCAAAAAGCCTCAAAGATTGAAAGAGAAAAGCAGAAATTAAAAGGCTATTCAGGGGAAGCTGCTCCTGCCTGTAAATCTTAAGTTAAATGATATTTAATCAACAAATGACTTGAAGTTATCCAGCAAAACTCACCATCATGGATTGAATGCTTAGACAACACAGCACATGAGAAGGACAAGGGAAAGACAGACTAAATGCACAAATGACTTTAACTTAATGAACTTAGTTAACGTAAATAGGTAATTGCTACAGCACTATTCCTTTGTCATTTGGATTTTAGGTCTGCCCCCTTGTTATCCTGTTCACGTGTGTCTTATTTCAGCCTTTTCCTCTGCCCAAGGTGTTTCTCTTGGTCCACTGTGCATATGTGAGTGTAAAGCGAACACACCACAGTGTGAATTCTTCTCTGCGTTTAACCCATTCACCAAGTGAAGCAGTGGGAGCAGTGTGTGTGGACGGTACCTTGCTCAAGGGTTCCTCGAAACCATGACTTTCTGAGTGCAGGGCAAACACACTTACCACTAGGCCACCAGCTGCCATTAGCTGGGTTTCAGTCTGAGTTTGTGGATTCTTTGTATAATTCTCTGTTAATACTGGTCTTTGTAAATGTCTTGTGAACCTGAATGTTTAAACTAATCTTGTTTATAGTCACTTGAGTTTAGATATTGCTCTGTATTGCTTTTGTCTTTGGAAGCCCTCATTTATATTTGTGTTTCTTGTTTGTTCATTAAAACTTTGTAAGGATCTCAAGCTTACATCTTGTCTGCCTTGACCCTCACCTATTACGTAGGTCTTATCACACACTGGTGAAAGACACACACACAAATAATTGAACTGATTTGTTTTAGCTGATTTATTTTGGGGTTTTTGAACCATTACACTATCCATCCATTACACTATCCATGCTGATACTCTTTCCAAGTAAGACAGGACTACTGACAAAAATATAACTTCTGCTGAAGAATATTAGTATTAGTTGATTTAAATGAATATATGTGTTGATCTGAAGCATAGGTCTGTAGTAACTACATAAACTGAGATATAAACTCCAGCTGAGATATAAACTAGGATTTCTTTCCTATTTGCTTTCAAGAAACAGAAAGGTTTGTGAATTCTAAGTAGTATTTTGTTACCTGATCAGTCTCTATGGAAAAAATTTATTTCGGCACTCAGGCACTCCTTCCTTTCTTTCCTTTTCATAGATTTTCTGTCTATAATATGATCCCAAAAGGCTGACCAATCATTTTTACTATTAAGTTTAATGACTTATAGATGAAAACAAAAAAAAAAAAAAAAACAACTGTGAGCAAGATTCTGTAGAAGAAAAGACATAATGATAAAGGGCACAGTGACTCCCACAAAGATGGACCTCTCTGGCCAACCACCACAAATACCTAGAAACCTCTTATCGTCTCATAACACCCAAGCATTCTGAGACCAGCTTCAGGCTGTGCTATCTAGAGCAGACTGAGGAAAAAATACTCTGGCTTTAAAATGACCCAAGCAATTCCTCTCTAGGCCCTCAAGCCATCTTTGGCTTTAGGGTAAATATTTAGAAGTCAGCAGTGGGAGCGCAAGGACAGTCTTTTCATCTCTGGGCTCTGCCATTTCCAGGGAGATGAGAGAGGGAGCTGCTATGGCAACCTCACAGTCAACACCATCAGAACCGCCTAAGTTTAGCAGGGAGGTGAACTAGGGCATTCTTCACTTTTCATGATAAGCTCATTAAAAGTATGTTCAGGGCTAGGATGGATCGTTTTTTATGACAAACCTAATTATAAATTGGGAATACGGCAGAATTGTAATAATTCATTCCAGAAGTCAAGTCATTGCATACTGTGAGTGATGAAAATGTAAACACACTGCACTGTACACGAGCGCTATGAAGTCTTCTACTGATTGGATTATAACACTACTTCCATCAATTCTCTTACAGATTAATCTGTACAAAGAAACCAACAATTCAACGTGACAAATCCTCATTTTATTGGCCTGTGATTTAAGCCTGTGAAGTCAATTCCATGCATTTTTTACATCATTTAAATTTGTTTACATTGGTATGGGAGCCACCTGCCAGTTTAAATGTGTTAAGAAGAAATAATCCTGATCCTGTTGTTTTATAGACTACAGACTCTTCCAACAAATTTACCTCTACAGACACATACTTTTGTTATTTAACCTTTTCTTCCCCTTTGTGATGGCAGCTGAGGGGAAGGACACAGCAGCAGGCAGCATACTTTTTCTCGAGAGGGTTTCTTTATTTATAAGTCAAAGTTCAGACTCACAAACACAAAACACAGCTGAATTTGCTGGAGTGTCTCATTCCCTCGGAGGACCTTCGCTCCACGACACTCCTATGTTTCACGCTAACCCTCAGACTCTCCGGAGGACCTTCACTCTGAGGAGACCCAGATAGCTCACAAAAAAACAGTCCGAGAAGCCCCACTCCGTGTGAGACTGCGGTCGCTGTGTCACTCTTGTACGGATAACAGACAGAGAGAGAGAGATAGAGGGGAATTCAAAGAGGTCAGTGTCCATGCCACTTGTCACACTGGCACTTCCCGGCTCGTTGTTGTTCCTCTCCACATTTCCAGTCTGCTACAACGCCAGGTTTGGTTCCTCAGTAGAACCGCAGCACACACCTGAGCGGTACAGTCTCTCTGGTTCAAGTTCACAAGCACAGCAGCATGATACAGTTTCAAAGGTGCACGTTCACCGGCACACAGCGGTGAGATACAGTTTCTCTTCCAAAGCACACAGAAAGGAGCAGAGTGATACTCTTTCTACCTTGAGCTCCAAAAACATTCCCTCCAGCCTCTTGCTGTTGCTTCTGGGTGACCACACACTGACTCTCTGGCTCAGCCAGGCTTTAACCATAAACACAGGTGGACATGTTGTTAGGTCCCTAGCAACCCAAAACTGCAGCTCCTCTACACCTGGGTTGGATTAGCACCTAATGACCACACTCTCCTCACACACACACAACCTCCATGTCCAGAGCTAGTGTCTCCTAAAACTCAGGGGACTGGCTTCTTACCAAACGAGGTGGAGGCTCACCAGACGTCACACCCTTAGGGTTGACCTGAGGATGAAGGCTTCCACCTTTGAGTCTCGGTTCCTCCCGAGGTTCCTTCCTCCAGCTGAGGGAGTTTTTCCTCACCTCTGCCAATTTTGGCTCACTCATTAGGGGCTCTTGGTTGAAAAAAGCGCTATATAACAAAATTGAATTGAATTGAATTGAAATATTACACCAAACGACTGCAAGTGTCAGCAGAAATACCACATGGTACGAGTTAATGACACAGCAGAAGGGGCCACCATGGCACAGAGGGGCATAAGAATGACACAGTGAATGGTCTATACACAGTAATTAGAAAAAATAGGATGTTTAACATCTAGCAAACGCTGGCAGCTAGAGTTTATTTCTCAGTAGGGAAAGAGATTGTGCGTGTGCTGAAATCCCTGAGAGTGCTTTCATGCAGCTGTGGGACAGAGAGAGGCCTTGCCAGAGAACTCAGGTGCTGTGTGTTTCTGCCAGGCCAGGGCCAAAGAACTCAAAGAGCGCACGCAAAAGATGTGCACCATCTCGTCCTGGAACTCCAGAGGGGGAGGCTGAAACCGTTTTATATGGACACAGACCCCATCTGAGGCTTGCTGTCTGCCTCAGCAGGCTGTTGTCCGGATACATCTACTCAGATGTGGACGATAAACCCCTTGAGTGCCCTTTTATTTTTTTAGTATATGATTTATGACTTTTTATGAAATGTGGTGTTTTCAGAGCCCAGTGAAAATAGCAATAATCTGTGTAAGCAATCATTTTGAAGGACGCTAAGCATTATTCTTTTACTGATTAATAAATTAACCAAAGTTATAAAGGACTGATTATTTAATTATGGATAAAAAGTCATTAGCTGCAGCTCCATCTATTTGTGAATAATAGTTTATTAAAAAAGAGGTTATTTTAAATGATAATAGGGAGGTTCTCCATCATTTCTAGTAGACAGAATCCCTCCGGACTAAACAGTGATTACATTGTACCAGGAACAACATTGTTAAGTCTGAAGCAGTTTCATTTTTAAAATGTTGATGTGCTGGTGAAATCTGAGAAGCAAGAATGACCCCAACCCCAAACATAGTCCAAAAAAAAGGTTGAGGGTTGAGGGTCTCTTGTAAAAGGATTTCCACAGTAAAGGTTGTGTTTTGGTTTACAGAGCAAACAAGTACATGTTACTTAAATCTCATGTATAGATCTACAAATTAAACCGATTTGTGACTAATCTTATTTTAATTCTCTAGATTTTCTAGGGATATCCTGGAAATATAAACCGGCATCTGTCGCTGTGACTGCCTCACAGAAAGATTTCTAATCTATCCTCATAAACAGCTTTACAGGTCAACAGGAAATTACACAGACGTGTTTATCATATTGTGTTGTCATAAATCATAAATACTAATTAAACTTGTGGGGAAAATCCTGCATTTAATATGCATATAACACACATAGAAACTGTGGCTGGATTTACATGGAATAGCCACGACTCTTAAATACAGCAAAATGAATAAACAAATATTAGTTTGGCAAACATCCGCTAAATCCAGACATTTGACTAATGATCATTTTTTGCCAAATATCTGCTAGTGCTGTATTCCTTTTGATTTTGACTGTGCATCAATACCTAGGAGAGAAATCAGTAATGATAACTGGCTTGTTTCAGTTTTAAACTATTAGCTGCCACAAAAGGATGTAGGGGTTTTGCTCATTTTATAGAACAAGTACAAGCCTCATATATCTCAGCTGTCTTTATTTCTGTTTATTTGTCTCCTCCCAATTCATGAAAACAATTTTATGTGAGGCTTCTAACAATTCTAACAACTGATCATGAATAATAAAAATGAATCCAAAAATGTTGTCTTACCTAAAAAATTCATGTTATATTATACTATGCAACAAAAACTAAAACAGCATGCTTTTTAAAACTGGATGGACAGATGTGAGGACCAGACATTTTTTCCATTTTTTTTACCCCACAGAACATAAAACTTTCAGAGAACGGAATCCGATCTGACAGTCAGCAGACGAACTGGGTTTTACTGTTCTGCAGACAGGGTTGGTGAGAATTAAAGCTGTGTAATTACAGTGTTTTACAGTGATGGTCATGGGCATAAATCCCGGGGACGACGACGATGACATGCCCCCGCCCCACATTCGAGGGATGTCCCCCCCAAAAAAATATTTTAAAAAATCGCAATCTCTATTGTGAAAAATATATGTATGTATACCTAAAATAATTGTGTAAGTAGAAAAAAACAAAAGCAAAAATCAATTCAGAGACAGTTGAGTTCCCCCTCCCCTTCCTCACAGTGGTTTGGCCCACTCCTGCATTCCCAGTTCATCTCTACATACAGGTTTCCGTAGTAAGGTATTTTATTCACTTTAAATAAAGTGATTCTCTTTAATGTAGTTGATGCAGACTTATTCATGAATTATATGCGGCAAAAATGCTAATTACCAATGTAATATTAGAATATTACTTAAAATTAAAATATTACTTATCTAGTTAATGTTAGCTTGTTTACAATAGCTTGTTACACAGTGCACTGCAACTAACCCGCCATGCATTGTTTTATTTGTGACGACTTGGTTAACTTAACATTAACAGCCACAGTTAGCATATTGTTTAGCTGTGCATTTACTAAATGAGCACTATGCAATGTCCCACTGTATTTTTTTGTATAATCAATTTCTATTCAGTTCTTAAGTATCTTTATTAATTTTAAATAAAATGTTATACCTTTTTTTTAATTCCTTGTTTTTATTTATAAGTACAATTTGACTGTATTATTTGTGTCCCCTTCAAATACTGCTCATGAGACATTTAATATTTATTGTCCCCCCCCTACTGTTAAATGAAATTTATGCCCATGGTGATGGTCTACCTCACTGGCTTTGCAAAAAGTCCACAGTGTGTGACTATCCTTTATTTAATCCTCTTTGTGTGTGTGAGCAAGACTATAGAGGGCAGAGAGGGAGAGGGTACATCACAACATGAAGTGTTTAAACCAAGACCTCTGCTCATGGTCACACAATCAGTCCAATGGAAGTATAAAAAGGTCAAAATTAATCCCTAAAAAAGGTTTTTCATGGGTCCTCTGGTGAATACAGTGGCTATATATACAACTCAAACATTTCTTTGCCTGGTTTAGTGGTTCCTCACTAGAATGCAGAACTATTCTATATTTTTAAATATTTAGCCCCAAAAACTGAGGCAAAACAAAGGCTGTCAGGATAGTCTGTTTGCATCACTGTCCTTACACAAAGAGAAGAATAAAGACTGTGTGTGTGTGTGTGTGTGTGTGTGGCTCATGTCACAGCTCTTTAAACAAACTGAAGTAACTGATATGAGAGATTAGACTAGTTTTTACTGGTGCAAAAAGTGATGGAAGTTGTGCCTATGGGTCTTCAGATGAATTAACAACTGGAATAGCAAGAATAATAGGCCACAATTATTATTATTATTATTATTATTATTATATGGGTCAGTTTCTGTTGAAAAGGCTGAAAAACACAACCTTTGAAAACTGTCCTCTGCTCCCTCCCAATAAAACACAAAAGTGTCTTTAAAATCAGTTCTGGATTTTCAGTTCTGATTTTTAAATGCCGTAACTTGCAATAAATTAACTCAAAACATAATATGTTTGCTAAAGTTTGTTAAAAGAATATTTTGAAACCTATTGACACATATTTCACATATTAAAACCTTTTTATTAAGAGTGAACAATAAGTTCTTCATCATATATCACACATATCTCTGCATCTGTTCACAGATATCTCCTATTCAAAATCTGCATTTACAAAAAAACACAAGTGTCAGTTCTAACCTTTGTTTAATCTGTCAGCAGAACTGCCTGAATAGTCCCGGGACACTTCTTTAAAATAAAGAAGGTTGTTAATATCCCAATGAGAACAATATCATTCAAAAATTCCTAAGCTGTGACAGGTGCTACAGTAAAGCCTCTCAAATCCATAAGCAAAAGGTCACTGGTTCAGATCCCTTCATATATCAAAGAATGTAGATTAAATGTCAGGTTCTACTATCTGTGTCTTATCTCTTGTGTTTTGCCACCTTTATGTATTGGTCATTACACTTCAGAAGCCACTCATTGGTGGTTCATCACAGGACCTTTACAAACAGAGGAAATTTCAGTAAGAGCCAGGGGACTGCAGATATATACTATTTGACCTTGGATCAGGTATGAACAAGAAAGTTATTGCTTGTAAATCCTGTGGTTCTTGTGCTCGTACTTCCCTGCGATCTATGAAAGACATAGTGATATTCAAGCAATAAACATCACTGTGTCACTGTTGCACTGTTGCTGAACACAAGGCTTCATATTCATGCATTTATTCATAGTATCATTTTCCTCTTGCTTTTCAAGCAGAAACATTGTCTCAAAGCTGCTGGATCTTTGAGAGACTGCAGGTGTTCCTTATCTGGTGTGTCTATAAACCAAGATCGCCACACGCCAGACACAGTTCCACTGAGAGAGAGGAGTGCTTGTAAGAGCTACTGCAGAGCAGTTTTGCTACACGGCAACTCCAAAGCATAAAACAGAGCATACAGTTCAGCCTGTTTCTGCACCTGAGCGGTGGGCTTTATGAATTTGCAATTCATATGTTTCGCAGAAATGCACAAAGACAAAGCCACGCCAGACTGTTATCTGTTTTCACAGGGGTGGAACAGTCTTCATGTGATGGGGTTTTGGAGGAAACGTATGATTCAGTGAACAGTAGGAGTGTAACGGTACACTGATGTCATGGCTCGGTACATACCTCGGTTTTGGAGTCACGGTTCGGTACGGCTCACGATACAGCAAAGTTAAGCAACAAAAAGTTCTAAAGAATGAATCTTGGTTTGTTTTCATTTATTTTAAGTAAACAGCAGTGCATTAACCAGTAAACACACACTCTTGCTTATATTTTTATGTATATGTAAGGCAGCAGAATTGTTAAGCCAGTAGGTGGCACTATTGCACCACACTACGACCCAGGTATATGATTTATTTGCGCTTTTTGGTCCCTCTGTGATTCCGTATTATTTAAATCACGTCTTCTCTGTCGTACCGTGTATACTCCGAAAGACATCATGTACCGAACCGCGACCCATGTACCGTGACGGTTCGGTGCGAATACATGTACCATTACAGCCCTAGTGGACAAGTAGCATGTCTTTTTGCAACTGCAAGTGACAAGTGAAATTATGTTGACTGGGGAACAGATCATTGTACTATTTTCTACTAGTGATGCAACGGATCAAAAAACTCACGGTTCGGATTGGATCACGGTTTTAAGTCACGGATCGGATCAATTTTCGGATCAGCAAAAAAATAAAAAAGACAACAAATTTAACTCC
>JBBPDC010000001.1:16878229-16896647 GCA_037974485.1 Hemigrammopetersius urotaenia | reverse complement strand
TGGTGTTTTTTGTTTAAATACACTGGTCAACAATATGTGGGTCATATATATGATTTTATAATCATAAAATTATGGTCTTCTGGAGTTGGCGCATGCGCTCTGTGTTGCGTTCTTGATCCGTATCTGTCAAAATTAGACTTGATGCGCATCTCGGCGGACTGCCGGAGATGTGACGGAACAGAGACGTATCGGAGACGCAACGCATCGGATCTGGTGTAAACTGATGCATTGACTTTACTGGTGGCGATTAGCTGCGGCTGCCGTGTCGGAGATGCACCGCAACGCAGACGCATCCGGTGTAAAACGGGTTAGACTTCGCCAGAATGTCATATTGTCACATTTTCACCTTATTGTAGATATTATGGTGTTTGTGCAGTAAAGACGTTAATAAACATGTTCCTAAGCATCTACTGACGGCAGATAAAAAGTTTGGGAAAGGAAAGGAAAATAATTTATCTTTACATATAAGATTTTTAATTAGTAAAAGCCAGTTCAGCTGCTGCACTGTGCAGCCCTGTTGAATCACATTTTAAAAATTCTGATGTTATACCTTTGAATTAGCAACATAAAATACCATTAATAAACTATTGCAAAAATACAGGATGTGAATCACTACTGATTTCTATAATGATATATATCTACCAGCCCTGCACTGAAGACTAATACCTGTATGTCAAACCATGTTAGTCTTTTTCCAGTTCATGACTGTGCTGTGAGCTTCTCCTACTTGTTTTAGACACTTCTGTGGCGGGCCCTTGGCCCTGTCATTGCCCTGCTGTCATAAACCCACGGCACAGGGGCCGCTGAGCTGCAGATCTCCTGACAGAAGAAACTGGATTAACAAATTTGTTGATTAGGAAAGAAGCATAACAGATTAGCGTGGCAATGTGTCCTCATTAAAAACACAAAACGGCAGTTTAGCATGAGCCTGTCTTCTGCTTGGCTGCCCCCTCTTAGTCACCAGCATTGCTCGTAGCTTCCTGACCTTATTAGGAGGTTGCATTAAAAAGTTACATTTCCAGTGATGTCCAAAGTAGTAAGGCATTCTAATGCTACACTATAAGGTCACAGGATAAGGGTCATGAATAATTTTGTCCATATGTATCTGCTGCGAATGGACTGTTCAAGCATTTCTGCTAAACCCTCCCTAAAGCTGTGTTCAAATCGACATTCATTGTTGTGCTTATCCTGTAATCTCCGTAGCTCAATGCACAAACCCTCAGTGCCAAATAGTCAAGTTGTGAAAGTTCATAAAACTTTTGGTTTCTCTGTTTGAGTATTTTATCCAGAGGATTTTGAGTTTAATTTAAGACAGGCATCTAATAGACCATAACCTACCTGTTCAAGGCTCCTTCAAGGCTTTATTAGAGGACAAACCTCCAAACAATAACTTGTCAGTTGAGCCCCACCCCCCGACAGATGAGGCTCTTTTCAGGATCGTATAATCCTCTAGTCTCTTTGATGGATTATATAATTCTGTATAATCCACTGATGAAGTGCAGTGATGGTATTGAGAATCTGGTCATCATATCACAAAAATGTATATATATATTTTTAGCTTTGTGTAGCTTTGTTTTCTGAAATCTTACTTTAAAACAATCCTGTTTCATGTAGATTTATATTTCAAAACATTATCTTTAACTTATGATTAATTTTAAAACAAAGCCATTTTTGTGCAGCTCTGTATTCCTAAGCATTATAAATCCTGATATTAGGAAAGCTTTTGGCGGATACAGTGCCGAAATTGCATACATTGATTCTGAGGATTTATGTTATTAAGAATTCCCCGTAAGCCGTTCAAATTCAGTGACAGAATCATGTCACCTCTGTTCATTTGAGCGTGAATTTTGCTGAATGAATCTGTGTGACGAGTTACAAGTCTTATGTTGACTGCGACGACAGGCTCATGGTATGTCTGTTTAACAAAGCCTGTGAGAATGGTTAATTATTCATATTCACCACTTAGAGACAAATTAAACACTAGTCTAAGCTGTATTTAACCTTCACACACATTCAGTGCTCATACTTACCACTTAATAGGATGTATCCCATGTTTTTAAGACCCACTGTACAGCACTAAGGGACTGAATGCTTGCGGATGATGAAATCATGAGAGTGAGGTCATAATAAGGGAACCAGGCGTACTGCCGCCTGTCTGCTCTCTGTTAGCCATGATTCATGTGCTAATTGGTGCTGGGCCAGGGCCAATAAACCTTCTGCCTGGGTTCTGGATGGGTGCAGAGCAGGAGCTTCTGCAGGAGACAACAGGTAGAGGAAGAAGAGAATGTGGGCTTGAATCCCCTCTGTCCTCTTAAGCCCCACTTTACAAATGTGTTTACATCTGTGAGACTTTGTATCCTACGGCTTAGATTACAGCAGCAGGAAGAATTGTGTTCATGACAAATTACACTGCCTTACATGGAAGCATTAAGCATTAGGTTTTAATAAGTGAACAATATTCAGCACGATAAATCTCCTCTATGTGTTTTGCAGATTTGTACGCCTTTCCAGCATTAGGAAAACCATGCACAGCTGTCAATCAATGCCTCGTTTATCATCTTTAGATGCTTGTTATTGTTTTGCTGCTGAGTATGAAATACAGAGAAAGCTTTGTGCACATGATCACTCACCTGGTAACCTCAAACTGTTATGAAAGTCTGGGTTCTGCAAAGTAGATCTCAAAAACCAGTGTGATCAACAGGGTTATACATAACTGTTATGTAACTGGCACATGTTTGGACTTTTTAGGTAGCTTACTCAATGGGCTAATATCAGAGCAATAGCAAGGTGCCAGATGAACGTATTTTGCTGCCACTCACTCTTCAAGGGGTCGACCACAATTTATTATAAAATACTTAACGTCTGTCGCAGAAAAATTTTTTTATATTAACGTCGAGATTTGCTTGAATCTTGTTCTTACTGTAATACATTAAGCCATGCAAATCTAGGCCATGTTGCATTGAAGTATACATGTTTTTCTATATAGAGCCTGCCTGTCCAAGAACAGATACTTAATCATATACTGTTCAATGTGGCAGTGTGCGCTAGTCATGGGAATACCACCAAAGCTGAGCGCTACTTGTTGAGCTCTCTAAAATATTGACAGCACACTATATTCTACACTCAAGGAGAATGTAATTCCTTCATATTCTCCCAAAATAGCAACATTTGTTTGCCAGCTTTGTGTGTAAAAGAAAACCTGTATCTATTTCATAGGTATCAGTGTTACAGTCTGTCTGGGGGAGCAAAACGACAGCACTCTCTGAGCTGAGATTAAGATAAAGTAGGACAAAAAAAAAATGAAACTTGCTTAAAAGGCTTTTGAGCCAGCTGTCCCTCTTTCTCTTCGTGTGGGATTATGAAGTAATGACATTTTGAAGGCAGTGTTAATACGGCTTCCCCTTCTCCTTCCCATCTGAAACCCTTTTAGGGGTGATTGTGGCATGGGGTGTCCTGCATGCACATTATGGACAAAACTCTCTTTTGGAATGATTCACATATTCTTTGTGTCATCCATGTGCATTGATTTTAGAACTTTCTGTCCAGAAACGTGCACACGAGACTGATGTATTAAAGGTTGAGGAAAATATAGATCTACAAAAGGATTGTATAAGATATTGGTCACCAGCCATTGTTCTGAAGAAAATGAGTAATGAATCAGATTCTAATTAAAATCTTCAACAGATTATGATAAACTGGATGAGGTATGAGTTTGACATGGAAAATATCCAAGAAGAGCATTGGCTCACACTAAAAGGAGAGGAAGATCCTTCCTGAGATTCTCCTTCTTCTTGTACTTAAAAAACGACCAATACCTTCCTGACTAGGGTCTGCCTGAACGTTTGTAAACACAGATAATGTGGAGATTAACCTAGTCCCTTCTCCCTGGAGGCCACCACTCCATTAGTTGATACTGAGGGCGGGGGACAGCGTTGTGTCAGATTAACCCACCTCTGGAGTGGTCTGAAGTGGATTTATTCATGTGGCTTTTAGCCACTGAAATGAACATCATTTGCACTCTATGACACCTTCAGCCTGCCAGTAGAACCTCTGATTAAGACTGCTAGCCCCCTCTCAACATAGTGTGGATTTGCATTTGATGCCAAGAAATTAAAGGATCTCATGCTGCATATAGTTTTTTGTGTCTAATGGCCAACCTGCTGCTAGTGTAGGTGTGTGTATACTAGTCACTGCATTTTTGTTGTAGGTGTTCTCAGCCCCCACACTACACTCACACATGCTTACTCATGGCCTCTTGCTAAAACACGTGCACTACAAAAGTGAAAATGTGCACTATGTGCTTTTAAAAATGCTGAATGCGTAAATTTCACATTCAAGATTATACTTCTACAAAATGTGGTAATATAAAATGGAATGTAATGAAAAGAAAAGGAGCACATCAAAATTCAGCATTAGCACATTAATAATGTACTACCCGACAGGCTTGTCATTTAGTGTCCCCCCATGATCCCTATAGGGGGCAGAGAAGAAAGTGCCACTGGCCTTTTGAAATGAGATCAACCTGTGTGAGGTCCATCCACAAAAATGGTCTTTCATTCCTAGACCAGTGTTCCAAATTGGGTTACTACGTTCAGTCAGCAACACTGGTTTTCCTAATACCTCATATCTGAATTGATTCTGTGAAGCATGCACAGTCCTTGGATGTCTAATTGCTTTGTTGGATGATTAGCAGACAAGACCTGTACCCACACCTTGGAAAATCTCAGTATTTATAAGGATTTGCATACATATGAGAGATTTCATGTTATAGAAACAAGTAATTAGTAGACAACCACAAACAATCTAAACGTGGCCCACATGCTGGCCAGTCATGTGACCGTCCTGGGTTCTTGCATTGGCTAATGAGGCTCTCTGAGCGTGTCGCTCCGTCGGATGGCTAAAAATAATCCTGCAGCTTTGCTCTCTGCCTCTCTCTCCACTTTGGCTCCTGAGGAGGAAGAGAGGAGAGAACAGGAAATCAGAGGAAAGGAACCATTGTCTCATATGGTCTGTCCCGGTCTGGTGCCAAGAGGCAGGAGCAGTGACAGGGTTGAGTGAGTGTAGCTCTTCCCCTTAACTAGGCTTGGGGTATTGCCACAGGCCTTGTAGGCTGGTCGGCTGGAGGTAAACAGTGACACTATTCCCCCACCTTCCTTTTTCTTTCTTAACCAGGGCTCATGAATTACTCATGGCTCCTGTCTCCTGAAAAATGCAACGTGCTGGGGGACTGTTTTGAAACAGCCTGTCCTTGTCCTTGCTTGTTCATGGGCCTCATGCAAGTTATATTTAATTCAGTAGGACGATTGGCGACTGCATTAAAGCAAGGAGAAGAGAGTGACAGAAGTGTGCTCACTGCATACGTAGAAACTGATGTCTTACAGTATATATGCTTACTACAAAGTCCATTTTGTTCAGAACTGTGTGGCTTGTCAATCATTGTATCAAAGCTGATATCAAAGCTGCATTATATATATATATATTAGTGCTGGGCCGTTAACGCGTGTTAAAAAAAATCGCCGTTTTTTGTGTCGTTGTCGTCGACTACATGCAGCAGCTCTAATTTTCTGTTATCTAGGGGGGAAAATCGGTATCGGCCAATCACACTTACAAAAGAATCGGTAATCAGAATTGGCCAAAAAAATTGCAATCCCTAGTCCCTAGTTGTTTCCATATTTCTTTATTAGAATATTTTTATTCACCACTAGGTTTTAGCTAAATTACAAGGGGCAAGGGCAGAGATATTGGAACACCATCTATCATTAAACGAAAATGCTCAGCACTCAGCTTAATACTGTTTTATGGTACCAAAACAGCTCTGACCCATCAAAGCATGAACTCCACATGAACTCTGAAGGTGTGGTATCTGACACCAAGATGTTAGCAGCAGATTCAGATCATGTGAGTTGTTAGGTAGGGGCTCTAAGGATCAAACCGACATTTCCAGCACGTCAGACGGATTCTTGGAGGCCCGGCCAACACCTTAAATGTTTTCTCATATTTCTCAAACCACTCTTGGACAAAAGTGTAGCCGGGCACTTTATCCTGTTGAAAGAGGCCACTGTCTTTTGGAAATATTGTTACCATGAACCATTCTTTAGGTACATGTCAAACTAACATCCATAAAAGGATTATGAACCATTTTTTTAAAAAGTTGATTTATTCTTCAATTTCTATTACTTATAACTTCTGTAAAGTGACCTTGAGTGTTGTGAAAGGCGCTTATAAATAAAATGCATTATTATTATATAAATTCCAGATACAGTCTATATTTGTATTGTTTTTAAAATGAAATAAACTGTCAAATCATCTTTCTCTGTATTACGAAGCGCAGATGATTTAAAACATCGAAGCCCCTGACCACAAAGTCCTTATACAGTCAGTCAGGCACTACACAAAGTTTTTGCATTAAGAGTGTGAACATTTCTTCCTTTCAAGGTCTGGATGGATTCTTTGGGATGGGAGGGTGTTCTGGGTGCCTGCCCTATTACTCAGTTCCCCCTCCTTCGAGCCAGTGGGACATCATCTCAGCGAGATCCTTTTAGAACCTCTGCCCATACACACATACACACACACCACACTTTGTTTGCTCTGCGAGTGCATTGTCATAGAATGGCCAGAGGGACAGAATGGCCACTCAGTCAGCAGTGAGCGCCAACCACAAGGGAATCAGTGCCTTATGCAGCCACAGGCGCAAACGCACAATTGAATAAATGTTATACTCTGTTGGTCACATTATCTGTCAGAGCTCGCGGCTATGTCTAAGAGAAGATGCTTCCTCTTGCCATACTAAGTCCATCTTAATGTTAATACTTAATGTTATGGGTTTTTTTTTTCATTTCTGTTATTACTGTTATTTGCCTTTTTAAATATCCCAACTGGTTGTATGTCTACCTTTTCAAATTCTACTTTAACATTCAGAGAGGGCAGTGTGGAAGTGAGTTTGAGTGAGAAGGAGCATGACAGATTGTGTATGGCATATGAGGGGCAGTGAAGTGTGTGTGTGTGTGTGTGTGTGTGTGTGTATGTGTGTTTGGTGAAGGGGTTTGCAGTCCACAGACTGGCAGATGACCACTTCAAGTGCTGTCGTGCTATTTGAGACACAAACTCCTTAGAGACAGCCCCCCCACCATTTGTCCCTGTTGTACAGATTTTAATATTCATACTTCAAAGAAGATAAGTGTGTTTCAGAATGGCAGAATGGATATTCCAGGGTCTCAGTGTACCCTCTAGAGTTTTGAGTTTTTATTAAGTTTCATTAAATATGCAAAATATAGTTGATAATGAAAACAACAAATCCTTCTGCAAATGGAAGCTCTGTTCAGGGAACATAGAATAATGGCACAGCAAAGCAAGTCTGGTTCCAGCTGTTGAGCTTGCTAAATTTGTACTGTAATTAAGAATTGATTTAATTATATTTTGCTTCATCAATTAAGGCACAATTCAGTTTCCATATAGTTTACATTAGCAAACACCAAATGATAACATTAAGTCTTGTCATGCTCCTCTGATAATTAATATGCTTACAAAGCACAAGCACAGTACAGGCAATAATACGGCTGTTAGTTTGATTATAAGGTTTTAATGTGTGTAAATTGTCTTTGATAAAATTATTAGCAGTTGTGTGTGTCTGTGAGGCATTCTAAGGTGTTTGAGGGATTTCAGCCTCAGAATGGTTTGCACTCTTTCATTTGAAGAACCTCAAAGAGCCCCCTTACGCACCAGCCATAGAGCAGAGTGCACGGTTTTAATCTGTCAGTCTTTCACCAGAGATTTGTATTATTGCTTAGCTGTGCTACAGTTAGAGCTGAGGTTTATCCTTTATTCCCAGAAAAAATGAAGACACTGTTTACTGCCGCATTTGTGGTCATGTCCTTGGAAAGCGACTTTTATTTACTTATATCTATTTTCCTTTGGAAGTGTGTTGAATCACAGTGCAGATGAAACTTTGTTATATCATGCTTCCTTCGGTGAAATATTCAAGTGTTTCAAGTGAATACATTGTTATAAAGAGAGTTCATTATTGATAAGCTCTGGGGGCAGAGGCACGGAGGAGCAGGAAGCTGGAGTTGCAGCATAAGACCACAGGGAGACAAAATGCAGACAGCGCTTACAACCATCACTGTGTCCACAGCCTACCACTCATCATACTTCCATAGACACTGCTTTCATCCCTCTTAATAAAGATTTGGAAATAGATACTAATGGAAATGAAAATACAATTCTCTCTTTTATTCTAAAAGCGCATATTCTACTTGGAAATTCCATACAATACTTACTTAAGAACATTTCCTTCCTTGTCATCACTAACAGGATGTTATATCAATCCCTTCACTTAATTAAACTAATTATTTTTTATATTTAATTTGTTTTGTATTTCTTATTAATACATTTGTACGTAGCCACCCCTTGTCAAATGGTATATTGTGTTACAATTAAAAAGAATTTATTCTAATAATCTTATTCATCTAGATTTGTGCTTCTAGGTCAGAAACATTAAATTATATTGCATACACAGCATGTTTAAGATCTAATCACAGATATTAAAGTTTGGGGACAATGAAGGCCATTTCTAAACCTTAATCTTTAGTTTAATAGTTCAAGGTGGATTGTGATGTATGTTTTTTGGATAATTGTCTTTGAATGTCCAGTCTCAGTTGCATTTAGTTTCAGATTAGCTGCTTTGATGGGCCTTTGGCTAAAAACCCTGAGCATTCCTGGTTGAGGGCTGTTTCTATAGAACAGGCATTAAGCAGACTAGCAAATAGTGCGATTTGGCTGAGGAAGACAATTAGGAAGAGCATAGAACTGTAATAGATAGATGTTGTCTAGAATATAGTCTATTCAGACGATACTACGATCTCTGCTTTGGCAGATCGTCAGCACATAGACTGTTATCATGATCACAAGTCATCATACACAAGTTGTACCAACTCTTCACAGCAGCAAAACATGTCACTTGACCACGGCTGCCCAAACATTTGCAAAGCACTGTACCCACTGCTTTCCCTTCTTGATAGAATTGGTTTGGGTGAGTAGAGCTGGCTGACAAAGGGCAACCTTAAGGCATTTTCAGGGTGGCGAGGCATGCAGGAATAAGAATAAATAAATAAAATAATAAATCTTATTTATGACTGGGTACTAATTCTATTGCTCAGCAAATAATAAAAATCTCTCTTTCTATCTCTCCATCCCTCAGCTCTCAGAGATGACTTCCGCCAGGCTCCTAACGATGTGGTAGTGGCTGCGGGTGAAGTGGCTGTGCTGGAGTGTATTCCCCCACGTGGCCACCCTGAGCCCAGCATCTCCTGGAAGAGGAACAATGCCCGTGTCAGTGACAGAGATGGGAGGATTTCGGTCAGTCTCCAGCAGCCTACTAACAAGAGCCTGCGATGCGGGAGACAGGAAACACTGATTGCCCGGTGCTGATTAGAGCATGACCACTAAGTAATCATGGCATCACCTGCCTCTCAATGCTGTCAGGATTAGCTTGGAGGATGCATGAGCATCGTTAGGAGTCACTTGTGCCATGATTTTACCTGACATATATGGGTGGCAATTGACAGGTGCTATAGCCTTTATACATAAAAACACACTTCAAAAGCAGCAATTACTAGTGAATCTTGACGGAACCTCAAACCTCCACCTCCCCCTTCCTCCTGTTTTAGCTTTAAACCAGATTTGATTTAGTTAATCAAGGATTTTTGGATCTGGATCATATTAGGTGTGTAACCACAAAGTAAACTCATGAAGACTGAAAACAATTCACGGTTCTCTCTGTATTTACAATGACATTTGAGTGAAGAAAAAGCATGTCTGTTTTCTGCTGTGGCACATTTTAGTAATAACAGTTTGAAGGCAGAGAAAGGCTGTGCTGAACTGTGTTGCTGGTTGGAACTGGTTTAACACTAGAAAAAATGCTGTTCCATCAAATATCATTTCTGCGTGATATGCATCGTGGTCACATTGATATTACAGTGTGTCTATGCATTGTTAAATCAGTAATACATGGTTATCAAGTATACATATGAAGAGCTATTTTCCAAAATGTGATAAACACCAAATTTTAAAAAATGAACCTGAACTGGACCTGCTCTCTGTTCTATCAATGCCAAATCACTGTATTTTCTTGTTTAAATTGGATTGTAAAGGGCAGTTCTTTCCCCAGCCACGATAAGCACTATACTGTTTTTTTTTTTTTTTTGCAAAATGCAACAAAACATCTGTTGACCAATCAGGGTTTAGCTGTTTATTACTGCATGTTTTCCTGTTTCAAAAAGAAAAATGAAAAAAGAAAGAATCTGTAGCATTTTGAAGAACAAATGGATTTATAGTATTTTGAAAAAATAACTAAATATAATAGACTTTGGGTTTATAATCAACACTGTTGTTAGATTTGGCCATTATTGTTGAACATTTTCAGACTAAGCAAACAAAATATTTTAACCGGATAAATAAAAAATTTGCAAAACGTGGGTCTGGTTAAATAAAAACTGTAACTGGGTCATTTTTCTAAAAACTATAAAAATGGATTTATAGCACATAGCTATTAATATATTCTTGCAGAGGAAATCTTAGTACATTTCTTAAACTGAATAATCAAGATTAATGAAGAAAAACTAGAGGTTCTCTGTGCAGGCATGTGCAAGGTGATCATTGCAGTAAAACAAAAGACTGCCTCTGTTAGCAAGTGCCATGATCGCACTTTTGTTTTCATAGATGCGGGGTGGCAAGCTGATAATCTCTCACACCCGGAAGAGTGACGCAGGCATGTACGTGTGTGTGGGATCCAACATGGTAGGCGAGCGGGACAGTGATCCAGCTGAACTTGTGGTGTTCGGTGAGTTTTCACCCAGCTGCACGTTGTATGGTGTGAAAGTGATGGTCAGTTTATGACTTGCTGTGTCTGTGTGAGCAGAGAGGCCAGTGTTCATCCGCAGGCCAGTGAATCAGATCGCACTGGCAGAGGAGACAGTAGAGTTTCACTGTGAGGTGCATGGAGATCCTGCTCCCACCGTCCGCTGGCGCAGAGAGGAGGGAGAGCTGCCTCGTAACAGGTCAGCTCTAAATTCACTGTGACCATTTTAAACTCCTTGTCTAAATCATCTCTTACTTTACTTAAACCCATTGAGTGGTTAAGTTTGATTCAGCTATATGACACTATATGACACTGTTGACTATAAAAGTTGAAAGACGTTGCATAGCTTAAAACCATATTAACAGCCACCTTGACCCTTGTTTTTATGGATACAATATGCCATAGTGTCAGAAACCACATAAGAAACTATATTTAAGATTACTTGACAGCCTGGTGAGATTTTGGGAACATTTCCTGAGTTTGACCTGATTAGACTCACTGCAACCAAGGACTATGTTTACTAAGAAGTGTGCAAAATCTATGGTACAACCAATCTAAAAGAATAGTTGCAGTGGGGGAAAGCAGAGAAATGGGTACTTCTTGCTAGAGGAGCATGTGTCCCTAATGTTAGAAATATATCTTAGTCTGTATAGCCAGCTCTTTTCTTTGCTCTTGTCCTCGTCTTCCTCCACCTCTACCAATTCCTCTTCCTTTCGCTCTTATTGCCTCCATGTGTGCAAACTTTTCACAAGCAAGGTGAGCTTAGCTGAGGTCTGTCTGAACTGCTAAGGCTCAGACTTACTGGTGTTCAGTCACTGCAGTGTGTGTGTGTGTTGAAAAAATGTTATGTATTTTCGCACGCTCTGTAGAAGTGTTTTTCCTTTTTCCCTAGCTTTACTACATATTTCTTGATATAACTATGTAATGTAAGAAACGGTGTGTTGTTTTTGCACATTTTCACCGGTTCATGAAGGCAATTCTGGTCAATACACTGATTCTCAACACTGTCATTGAAAATGCCATAGAAATGTTAAATGTGCAGCTCAACAGAGAGCTTGTGATTGTTCACAAAATATCAGTCATGGTTGCTTTCCTGCTGATCCATCACTGTCACCACAAACTTGTAGTTTTTCTACATTTGGCTACACAAACCGTTGTCCACTTCCTGTCTGAATTTGATCACTAGACACTGAATAAAAACTGCCTAGCAGCAATTGCAGCAAAGACAATTGTTGTCAAATAAATTATTTAAAAATGCATTATTCAGCAATTATCAACCATACACAATTATTTTAAATTCCAGTTGAACTAAGGGAAGGGTAAATACAAGCCAAAATCCATTTAATGTGTAAGTGAGGCTATGAGAAATCAAAATGTGAAATTTAAACCTGATTTGAGTCTG
This sequence comes from Hemigrammopetersius urotaenia, assembly GCA_037974485.1. Taxonomy (NCBI): domain Eukaryota; kingdom Metazoa; phylum Chordata; class Actinopteri; order Characiformes; family Alestidae; genus Hemigrammopetersius; species Hemigrammopetersius urotaenia. The sequence continues at coordinate 16,884,390 of JBBPDC010000001.1, read as the reverse complement.
AACTTGACCAGTCACCAAAATGAATGATCAAGTCCCATTGGATTTTGACAGATATTTCTGTAGTTGATCAAAAAGCAGAAAGTTCACATTTCATTACATGTGAGACTGACTTTCAGCACTGTGGCCTCCTTGCCTTTCATAAAGTAGCTTTTCAGACATCCCTCCCTCTGACCAAAGTCTTGTCAAATGATTTAAAATGTTCTGAAAATAAAACAAACAAACCATTGTACTTGTAATAACACCTCTGCACAGCTTGGAAAGCTTTCTTACCGCCTACACCTTTAAACACTCAAAACAATGAGAAGACTTTCAGACGTTGATGAGAATGTTGTAAACTTGTTGCATAATTTCATGGAAATGGATTCGTTTTATTTCAGGCAGAAAAAACACAAGCCCTTGTGTGTGTTAAGCCTCTGCCAAATATATTGAATATATTTATTCAAATTACAAGGTAGTTAAAGTTATTGTTTTGCCCTCTGACAACACTTATGGGCATGCTTATGTAATCCTTATGTTATATTTTGAAGTCATTTTGCTTTAAATCTTTCAGTTGTTCTCTTTGCTTGTGTCTGCTTAAAGCAGCAGTGTGGGCATAATTTCACTGTGGTTATACATAACAGATTGCAAGCGTTATAGGCGACAAGAGGATGCATACTGCGAGAGTCCTCACTAAATTCCACCCTCGACACAAAGCACTGACTTCTCTGTTTTTCCCAATGTGGCAGGTTCGACATCCGCAGTGACAACAGTCTCCATTTGCTGAAGGTGCGAGAAGAGGATGAAGGGACATACACATGTGTGACAGAAAACAGTGTGGGAAAAACAGAGGCATCAGCCATGCTGCAGGTCCATGGTAAGAAACATACACTCATAAACACTAGGGATGTCACGATTAACTAGTTTCACGATTAATTAATGGCGAAGACTCCTCAACACCGGATTTCTGTCGCTGACATTAGAAACGTAGATTATGACCGTATCAACAGAATGAAAACCTTTCACCAGCGGTGCACTTATGCTAGAAACACAGAGACAGTACTATCAGCCAATGACGGCTCTCTTGACCACACTAAACAATGGCAGGGGAAAAAAACGGAATACACTTTATTTCCACCAAAAACAGGAAGGACAACACAGAAATCACAAAAACTTTCTAATAAAACATTTATTATACCCACAAACACACATGCTCACGCACAAACACACAGATCACAAGGCAGCGCATGTGCAATCACACACACTCCAGCAGCCAAAAGATATGAATCAGAAGTTGGTATTCATGGGTTCATGCATATGCTCATCTTTCATTTCCATTAAGCTGATCTGATCACGGCTCTTTGAGCCTGTCAGACACCATCAGTGCTATCTGCGTGAACTGAGACGTAAGGTTTGTGATTATCAGCCTCTCTCTGTCTCACACACACACTACGTCAGATTGTAGTGCAGAAAGCATATGGATTACTGCATACGACAGCTGTTAGGGATATGTGCATATGTGCTTTATAATGCATATGTGCTTTTGTGTGTGTGTGTGTGTGTGTGTGTGTGTGTGTGTGTGTGTATGTTTAAGTGACTTTGTTACTGTGTTGACTGGGATCTACCAACACACCCAGAGGAGGCAGCTCAAGCAGTCCTGATCCCCCCCCCCCCCCCACACACACACACTGTCCTCTCTCTCTCTGCATTTTCTCTTTTTCTTTTTTCTTTGCTTCCCCCTCTCTTTCTCTCTCTCCTCTGCCCTGTTCTCTTTCTCCCTTCCTTTCCGTTCTCTCGCTCACTCTCTCTCTCTCTCCCTCTTTTTCTCCTCTTCTGTTCTCTCCTTTTCTTCTCCCTCACTGTCTCACGCCCCATCTATCCTTTCCCTCTACGTTTCTTCTCTCTCTCTTCTACCCTATGGTCCTTTCATAATGGCCAATTTGTCACCTTTCTGTTTCATTTGCTTTGATTTTGCTTCCCTTTATCCTCTCATCCATGCCATCCAACCCTTTTTCTTTCTCTCTTTCACAAACACACACACACACACAAACAAACACACACACACACACACACACTGCATGCTCTTGCTGCTCAGGCCTTTCTCTCTCAGTAAGGAACTGTTGCATGTTTATTGTCAGCATGCAACATTGCTGGTGTCAGTAAAACATAATCTTGTGTGTGTGAGAGAGTGAGGGAGAGAGAGTAAGGGAGGCTTTTTAAGCCATTACTTTGATATGACTATAAGACTCTAATGGAAAAAGCAGCCCATTATTCTTATTAGATTTGAGCTGGGATACATTTCAGTGGAGATTCAGCTCCGTGAACAGGCTGTATAAAATTACATAATGTTTTGTCCACTAATATTCGCCCAACCACCATCAAATCACCCTGAGATGAGCAGAGACGGAAGTTCAGAGACAGGTTGTTGAAAGACTAGAGGTTTTTCTCCTCTCGACTGATGCTTCTGTCATCATCTTTAAAGTGTCCTCTGCCCAGCCAAGCCCTACAGTAAGCCCTGGAATCAGTGACTTAATGTCCTCCAGATTATGGATTGACCACCCACACATCTGCTGTTTTGCATTTATCAAATGAGCCGACTGAGTGTTCGTTTGGAAGAGAACGTTTAAAGCCAGACGAAAACTCCTGTGATTGAGTAGTGACTCAAAAACATCCCCACTCTCTTGGTCATCCAAAATTTATCCTGTATGAAACACAGAATGAGATATGAGACATGGCCCTCAATATTTCATCCTTCAGGGGAAGATTTCATCCACAGCTCATTATTTCAATCCTTAAAGCTGATGTCCAATTCGTGGTTTTGTCTCTGCGTTTCTGCACTTGAGGTTTGAGAAACAATAGGTTTGAACTACTCTGTCCCCTGTCACCTCGCAGCATCCAGTTATTCTCTTGGCGTTGTTTTCTTCGTTGCCATCGAAGTGTGAGAGCTTATTTGCGTGGGAGTTTTCTAGTTCGCTCAAAAAGAGTGTGAATGCATGAGTCAGATTCTCTCTCCTTTTTTTTCCTCTCACATTCTCCGTGTTTCTCACTGTCCCTCTATCTCTCACGCTCCCTCTGGAACCTGGTCTGCTGTGTTCATATGCCTGCTGTGAAATTTCTTGAGCAGCAGGATAGAAGCCTGGTTATCAAAACAAAGGCCCACACAGCCCTCGGATCGGTAGCTTCTGAAGAGCCGTAAGGGAAATGGCTTGATTTTTTGCTGCTTGCTGTAAGCTCTGGAGCCTAGCGGAAAATGTGAGAAAAACCAGTGGCCACCTCATGTGCCCTGCCTTGTAATCTGCTGTCGACAGAGCTCACGATTGGTAACACTGCCTTGTGAACAGATGTTCTGACTGCAATATAGTAAGCGCTACCATCCTAGTAAACTCCCAGCGCCTCATTTATCCAGAACCAGAGAACCTAACCCCTAGTTCCAACTAATTAATTCCTCTAATCCCAGATGAGTGCAGAGGCTATATGATTTAAAGCCTGAGCTTTTTGGGGTAATGAGGAAATCGCAGCACTGATGACGCTTAGTGTAGAGGAGTAAATAACTGGATTGGAGCGATAAAAGATCAACTCTGTGAACCTGTAAAAATGCCAATTTATATTGGATCAGTGTGAAACCATGGCACTCAGATGCTGTTGTATGATAGGGATGAAACAGTTATCTGTTTCAGTATAAACCACAGTAAAATTCATGGGGGAACATGGCTGTGAAAATAACAGGAATGGTTACTAGGCATATTTGTTGTGTTGAGGTAGCCACATGTTCTAAATGCAGTGAAAGTAATTCATTTATGTTCTGCCTATTAATATGTTGTACAAGAAACCAGAAATAAAATTCACGTTTGTTACTTCTGCTGTCATCATGAAAAATCATGAAATAAATCATCACTAAAATTATAAAATTATTTTAATTTGTGTATCAGTACTTTTTGAACAAAATGTTGTTTTTGAAATGAAACAAATAACCTGGTTAATTTTGGAATGGAACCATGATATCAGTGATATATATATAATTAGTATTCTGAACTGGCATAGCTTTTGAGGAATCCAAATGGTTATTAAGCATTCACAGCATCGCACCAAATTCTATAACATCAAAACTGTCTGGTTTGTTTATGTTCTGGCTGATTTGTGCTGTCAAAAGATAAATGAAGTAATGTGGCAGCAAAATCTCTTAACTTTTCTGCTGACCTTTCTGATCCCTTCTTTTGCAGTGCCCCCACAGATCACCATTCAGCCACAGGACCAAGTCTCCACTCAGGGTCGAACTGTGACTTTCCACTGCGGCACTAAGGGCAACCCCCCTCCAGCTGTCTTCTGGCAAAAAGAAGGGACTCGGGTAGGAGTACTGCTCCAACCGCTATGTGAATTCATGTTTTGCTTTCAGACACCACTTCATGTTAGCGCTCAATATCATCCTCAAACAACACGACGTTGTTCACTGATGAAGCCTAATTATTCAAAGCTCTTGATGCCAATCTGTTTCATTTGTGTCTCGGCGTGTTTATCAGTGATTCATTAAGTTCCTTCGCTGCTTGAAAACAAGCCGGGGCCCCTCAGTAGGGATTTCTGCCCCTTCTTGCCGGCTCTGATTAGCTGTGTCGTGCTGATTGCGATGAAGAGGCGAATCAGAGCACTGGCTCATTTGAGCTCGATTCGCAGATAAAGAGGCAGATCTGTGTTCTCAGTAACATAATGTGAGTGTGTCACGGAGAATGACGCTTCCTCTAAAAAGCCAGGAACATGTGAAAGTAGGGGAATGGAGGTGGTTCTGAGGAACATCAGGTGTCAGAGCTCCTCCTTCAGGCAGACACAAGCCACACTCCTGCCTGATGGAGGTTTAGAGCATACTATCATTCTATAAATAGACTTCAGACATGGTAGCAGGATGATGAGGACCATCACGGGCCTAATGGCAGTGAATTAGGATGTGGTATACTCAATGATTTCACCCACAATTCCCATACTTTCAGGTTGTCTGTGCACCATTTGAAGCGTTTTAACCCTTCCACTTCTGACCAAAAAATAAAAAGTAATGCACTACTGTTTAGTGTCCAAATAAGCAACAGTTGGCTTCTGTCAGTTTTGATTATTTGATTATTGATTTTAGTCCTTCTGGATTTCATTGGACATGGTGTGTTAATTCAACCCTGTGGGTGTTACTCTAGCACTGGGTGGTTTTGATAGTGTATTCTCCAGCACATCAGATTTGAAATGGAATAGAATTCAGAATGTTGAGGCTGTTTGCACCTATTTTAGGTGGACTATGCAGTAGTCAAAGGGATAGGCATCTCTTTTTCATAATAGATGAGATAGATAGTCAGTTATAGATAATAGATAGTCAAGTTTGGTTGTGTAGTGTTAATGTTGTATTAATGACCTCACCTATTGTAATTTCTGACACCGTATCCAGGTATCTATATTAGTAATGCACCAAAATTAAAATTCTTAACCCTAACTGAAACTCTAACGAATCCAGGACACCTTGGGCAAACTATAAACAGAAAAGAAAATAACAATAAATAAGAAGAATTACCTTAAAATAAAAGTACAAAAAAGTTACAGTGTTTAGGCTTTCCACAAATTATAGTGTTCCTGACAACACAAGAGTTAGTCATGCATCTAAAACTGGGGATTAAGAGGATGTTCTGTGTGCCTGCAGAAACGTTTTTTTTTCTTTGTTGTTATGCTGTATTGTGAGTATCACGCATGACGTTTTTTTTCGGGTGATATCAGGTATATAGTCCTTGAGTATTCCACCCGTTGAATACAGAGTGATTACAGACCGCTCATCTGCTGTCCATCATACAAGAGAAGTAGTTTCACACAGGTGACAGTTTCACTGCTGATTTGTTGCCAACTGTTTGAATCCTGCCGACCAGTGCAGTGAAGAGAAAACACTGTTTGACTGTGAAAATATCAGTGTTTCTAAGATCTTAGAATTTGACAATTTGTTGTAGAAATGTTTGATCTTTGTTTTCACCTTCTATTCAAATGTTTCAGCTTTTTGGTCTCACAGCCAAAAGTCCTTGTTTTATTCATCATTTTTTTAACATACTACTTCATAAACACCATCAGATGCTTTGCTCATGTCAGAGTGTGGGGCGCGAGCCCACGACTCTGAACTCCCTCGGAGCACAGACCAGACAGGCAGGCGTGAATCCATGCTCGTGATATGT
>JBBPDC010000001.1:16826068-16850332 GCA_037974485.1 Hemigrammopetersius urotaenia | reverse complement strand
GTGTGTGTGTGTGTGTGTGTGTGTGTGTGTGTGTGTGTGTGTGTGTGTGTGTGTGTGTGTGTGTGTGTGTGTGACCTTCTGGGGAATGGGATGCCATCAGAATACACAAGGAAAAGAAGATAACATGGTGGAGGTCAAGTCAATGACCCTGTGCAGTGTTCTGCTGGGAAATGTTAGGTACTGGCATTTACGTGGATGTTGCCCCTCATGGCAATGATGTTCCTTAATGGCAGTGGCCTCTTTCAACTGGACAATGCTCCCTTCAACACTGCAAATGTTCAGGAATGGTTTTAGAAACTTGATTAAGTGTTGACTTGGTCTTCAGATTCACAGATCTCAAACTGATGGAGTATCTGTGGGATCGGCTGTTAACTTCTTGGTGACAGATACCATCGCACACCATCAGAGGTCTTGTGGAGTCAATAAACAAACAAAGGACAAAACTATTGGGACCATTACACCAACAAGGGCTTTAATGACATTGCATTCAAATCCATAAACTTTCATTTGGAGTTGGTCCCCCTTTACAGCTTTAACAGCTCCCTCCACTCCTCTTGGAAGGATTTCTGCAAGTTTCTGTGGGAACAGATGTTGAATAGTTAAGCACTGATGTACGTCACTCTGGATAAGAGCGTCCGCTAAATGCTGTGATTGTGAACGTAGCTTGCAATCTTATATTTGGTAAAAGCAGGCATGTATGGTTCTTATGGTTAGATAGTCTATGGTTAGATAATCTGTAGACTAGGAGCCATGAGTTAGCAAGAGTGACCATAATAGCTGTATAATTAACCTGTCCTAAGATTAGGTGTGAATGAAATATGACTTTTCTGTGAGCCTCAATAACCTCACAGAACTGGTAAGAGAAGCCTTATGAATATCACTGAGTTTTCAAGAGTGAACATCATATGTGAATGAAACATGTCTTTCTACACAGCCCTTGATTACACCAGGGCATTGTACCCACTCAACCCTTTTAGTGTAGGGGCGCATTAGTGGAATTTTCTGTACAGATCAGCCTGTTATTCACACATATAAAGGCACATACACCTAAATCACATCCTTCCCTTCATGAAATTCCTACTGTTGCTTTTCAGCTATTTCTATTCTTTTTGTTTGGTACATTTTCTTGACTGTTTATCTTTTAACCTTTTAATATAATTGGAATAATCCAACGTGAAAACAAACTGCACAGTCATTCTTTGCTTTGCCAGTCCTGCCATTGTAATGAAATGTCACTGAGTTTAGTCACCTCTCGGTTCCATTGACCTTTTACCATGAAAATAGCAAATATATCACTTTTTAGAAATGCTCTGCATCCTTCTGGCTATTTTCATGAATTACTATGTTCTTGTGGGACTTCATGGTCCAACAAACTGCTGAGACTTACAAATGTGTGTCACATTCTCTTTCAGCTTGTAGCTCTTCAAACTCCACTTTATTACAGACACCCAAATACAACAGTTCAACTTCAGCTTTTTGTAGGATAAAAATCATATTATTATTTTGTGATGTTTCTAAATTGTCAATTGAAAGTACTTTGTCATCAGTATTAGTGCAGCACTATTTAGTTAGTGCTAAATAGTTTTGTATTTTCAGCAGATTCTCTTAGGCGTGTGCTCGGGTGCTCTGATTGGCTGTTGCTCTGCTGGCCCCATTGTCCCCCCAGTGCTGTCACCCTGGGTCCCATGCAGGGGCAAAAAATATCTGCCAATAGTCGAAGGAAATCTGTCTGCCTTGGCATAAATCAGCTTCAAAGTATTCAATTGGACAAAAAAAGGAGAGAGCAAACTTAAAAAGGGGGTAAATAAAGGTAGGTTGTCATTTTCTTTTACAGTTTTACTGCTTTTGATAGGTATGGATGTAGAAAATGCATGTAAAGGGACCATTTCAGAGATGTATTTCAAAGATGTGGTCATTATTGGTCAAAAACATGCTTTAGTGATGTGTATGTGTGTGTGTGTGTGTGTATGTATGTGTGTAAGTAAGTAAGAACACAATGAAAATAGTTCAAATAGAAACATCCAGTGATGTATCCTCTGAAGGTAACTGTGTCATGCTGAATACTGAAGAAGCGTCTTTTATTTGTAAGAACAGGCATGAAAGCACAAAAAGTGTACAGAAATCCACTCTCTAGCAAATGTTATTCAAGGCCTTTAATCCCTATAGCTATGAAGCTCTTTCATATAATTGTATACTTTCATATGTGAGTCCTTCAAAACTCCATGTGTATAACACAAAGGGTTTAGATTCTTATAAAACAGGGCAGCTTTAGTTGGGCTAATTATGCGAGTGAATATATTTTATTTATTACATAGAGCCACTAACTCTACTTTTACAGTGCATATATCAGAAAAGAACAGGACTGCGTGCAGTTACTGATCCGTTACCCTGTCATTGTGTATCAGGTCTATCATGTACAGCTTTATGGGAGGTGGATTATTCTGTGCTGGAGTGAGCAATATACTCCTGGTGGTCTCCACAGCCACTGACTACTGGATGCAGTACCGCCAGTCCAGTGGGTACATGCACCAGGGCCTGTGGCGCTACTGCATGCCGGGGAAATGCATGACACACACTGACAGTATTGGTGAGAGACAGCCTTTTTTCCACTCAGTAAACAATATATTAATTTCAAGAGCAGAAACTGTACAAATACCAGACACCTGGTAACAGTGACCAGTGACTGCATAACCTGCCTTTTGTGTAACTTCCAACAGCCTACTGGGACGCCACCCGCGCTTTTATGATCCTGGCCCTCTTGACTTGTTTCTTCGGCTTGGTCATAGGAGTCATGGCTTTCATCAATTACTCCTCTTTCGGCGGATTTGACAAAACATTTGCTGCCGGAATTCTCTATTTCATGTCATGTGAGTGCCGTGCTCAGGCCCAGTAACATGTCAGTCAGGCATGAGACAATGTGCAGTAGGGTGACACATTGTACTAAAGGTTTTGTACTAATTACACTTCCATTCACCTGAACCATGTATTTTTATATGAATCTTTTCATTTTATCACTGTATCCCTGTTCAGGCTTCTTCGTGCTGCTGGCCATGGCTGTATACACAGGGGTGACGGTGAACTACTATGGGAAACGATATGGAAACTGGAGGTTCTCCTGGTCATATATAATGGGTTGGGTCTCAGTGGTGCTCACATTTTTTTCAGGTACTATATATTTCTAAATATGTTCTAAATAAAAATCAACCATTAGGTGGTCCTGAAGGTAACAAATAGTGGACAGAGGGCTATTATTTCACACTTGCTTCTGATACATGCAAACATATGCTGTTGCTGGAGCCTGTTTTTGTCTTTTTGCAGGTATATTCTACATGTGTGCTTACCGTATGCATGGACCCAGAGGCCCTATGTCCCGCTGAGGCATCTCTTCCTACATTTACCATCACTCAGTCTGAATGTGAACCACCATTTCAGCAACAAATCCTTCCATTTTAAGACTGTCATTTCTTTACCTCACAATTACTGAACAGCAAAGAATAAATGGCAGAAGGGAAATCGACCAAGGTCTCCGGTCATTTTCTGTCTTTATTTCACCATGAAATCATTCAAGTGTACAAGCATCCAGGGGAATGCAGTGCTTCATTACTGTGGTTTCTTAAACCTCAATAATCAATATTAATAGCCTGAACTCTGAGAACCATACCATACCAACTTTATTTATAAAGCACTTAAAACAACCACACAGGACCAAAGTGCTGTACAGAGAAAAATGAAAATAATTTAAAATGATATAAACATTAAAAAAAAAAAATTTCAAAAAAAGCCAAAGAAAAAAGATGGGTTTTCGAACAGGATTTAAAAACAGATCCTGCCCAACAATCAAGGGCAGGTAATTCCATATTCTAGGAGCTGCAGCAGCGAAAGCATGGTCCCCTCTATGCTTACGCTTAGTTAAAGGCACACTCAGGAGCAGCTGGCCATTAACAGCTTTAAAAGCAAATAAAATAATTTAAAAATGAATCCTACACTGTATAGGCAACCAGTGGAGCATAGCTAAAACATGTGAGATGTGCTCATATTTACGTGTGTCATTCAGAAGACGTGCAGATGCATTTTGCACCTTTTGAAGCTAAGTAATATAGGATGCACCTACCCCTACATAAAGCGCATTACAATAATCAAGCTGAGTGGTAGTGAAGGCATGGATTACAGTCTCAAAATGCTGCTTAGAAAGAATTAGCTTTAATTTAGCCAACTTCCTCAACTCAAAAAAAGCTTGATTTAACTGCCTGATTTGGCAGTCAAATTTGAGGTCAGCATCCACCTTGAACCCCAGATTACTGACAATTGGCTTAATATATCGAGCCAAAAAGCCTAAATTTAGGCTGGGGGTCTCAGTGGAGTTACCAAAAACCATCACCTGTCTTATTTTCATTACAGTAAAAAATTGTGAGCCAGCCAGGCCTTAATGTCTTCAAGACACTTCAGTAATGGCGAAATAGACTTTGATTCATTTTTATTTAAAGGGACATAGATCTGGCAGTCATCCGCATAGGCATGAAAAGCTACATCATGATTCCTAAATATAGATCCAAGCGGGACCTAAGGGACCTAAAACTGAGCCCTGAGGGACCCCACACAAGAGGGGAGCAGAGGACACATGACCCAGGCTGACACAAAATGTTCGATCAACCAAATATGACTTAAACGTCTCCAAAGCTAAACCCCTGATGCCCACCCATTGCTCCAAACGAGAGATTAAAATAGCATGATCCACTGTATCAAATGTCGCAGTCAAGTCTAAAAGTACCAAAATAGCAGTCTCCAGAGTCTATGGCGACGCCATCAGTCCTTTAACATTTGAAACACTTGCAGTTTGTCCGTTTCCATTTAGTTTCAGGGCACGGAGCTGTCACTCAAATACCTGCTGGCAAATGAGTCAAAGCCCCACCCACATGAGAGATCTGTGCCAGAACTGCAATCCTCATGCAGCAAAAATGTAAAACGGGGCAGAGTGACTGAAAAGCCAGCAGTGAAACTGAAAAGCCAGCAATGAGACTGAAAAGCCAGCAGCGAAATTGAAAGTCTCGCAGGTGTGAATGAATATTGAATGAATTTTGTTTGATATTAGGGAAGTTTTGTTTGAACATTTTGGCACAAATCTGATTCCATACAAACATAGCATTAGTATTGGTAATGACAGACGGCAAGCCAAACACACTGGTGCCATCTTGAACGTTAAAAGATTAAATAACGATAAGAACACTGTACAGTGTGCCCAGAGAACATCATGTTTATTTGTAAAGGGCAGATGTGTATTACTTCCATTTACCCAAGAATGACAAATTGTTTATTGTAATTTAACATAAAGGGTGAAACACAAATGCAACACCAGCCAGGAAACTCAGTAACATCAGTGTATCAACATGCATCTCTAACAGTTAGAAAACTTGACAGTTAAGGCCAATGAGACATCCTATTAGACTACTATTGCTTTACAGTAAGTCTTCATAAGTGGTCAACACCTCACAAGTGGTCACAAGTAAAGGTCTGGTAGATTATTAGAAACATGCACCAAAGAACAAGAACTGGGTGCAACCAGAGAATGAGTAGAAAATATCAAAGTCTGGTTTAGTCAACTTCTTCGATGGTTGGTCCAGAAGATCCTCCTCCAGGTGCAGCTCCAGCCCCTGGAAATCCTCCGGGCATTCCCTCGGGCATCCCACCTGGCATGCCCCCGGCACTCTGGTACAGCTTGGTGATGATGGGGTTACACACCTTCTCCAGTTCCTTCTGCTGGTGCTCAAATTCGTCCTTCTCAGCAGTCTGCACAAGAACAAATATATTAATGCAGGGTTTCATTGCATTCTTTGTGAGGGTCTGGGTGAACCAAGGAATTCATTTGATCTAACAAATGTAAATAATCTCAACACTGGTCACTGCTGTGTTAATCTGCTTCCATAAGATTCAGGGCCAACTGCAGAGTTTTGCAAACCCAATGCTAAAATGTATAGAAAAATGATCTAATGATACAAAGATTACACACAAAATTGGGATTGGTAACCCCATGGAAGAGGATTTGAATGCATTTGACCACTGCATCAGTGAAGTCAGATACTGATATTGGACCACTAACTCTGGATCACAAACACCACTCCAGTGTACCTGGTTCTTGTCCAGCCAGCTGATGACTTCATTGCACTTATCCAGAATCTTCTGCTTGTCCTCATCGCTGATCTTGCCTTTCAGTTTCTCATCCTCCACTGTGGACTTCATGTTGAAGGCGTATGACTCAAGGCCATTCTTAGCAGCCACTTTGTCTCGTTGGACATCATCTTCGGCCTTGTATTTTTCAGCCTCCTGTACCATTCGTTCAATGTCCTCCTTGCTGAGGCGACCTGAGGAAGACATTAAACATTTGTATCTTTTGCCGAAAGAAAAAAAATCCTGAAGTGAATAAACTTGGGACAACTGGTCTACCTTTGTCATTAGTGATGGTGATTTTGTTCTCCTTGCCAGTGCTCTTGTCTACTGCAGAGACATTCATGATACCATTAGCATCAATGTCAAAGGTGACTTCAATCTGAGGAACGCCACGGGGAGCAGGAGGAATGCCTGTTAACTCAAACTTCCCAAGCAGGTTGTTGTCCTTGGTCATGGCTCTTTCACCCTCGTACACCTGGAAGATAACAGTAAACTAAGAACTTAGCCAACTGAACTGACAATTTTATAATTTATAATCAAAAGTTTATAAACATATAGTCAAAACATCTATACAAACTGGCAAAAGTATTGATACAAGTCATGCAAGTGGCTGCTATCCATTTTTATAGATAACAGTATGACCCACACTGTAATAAACCACATGGTCAAGTCGATTTGAAACAGCTCAACAAGATTTGTAATAATAATTCATAATAATTGTCATGCTAATTGACAGGCTGAGCTTCAATTGTTCATTAAAGGGCCCATATCCTACATGTATCTTGTTATTTTTTTCCCCTTTCTTATGTATATCTTATGTTATTCTTTCCCTTTAAAGTTTTAATGTACCAAAGAGATACATACAAAAATACATACAGTACTCCCAGATTATTTTCCAAACCCTCTTCCTCTTAAAATTAAACTGGCTGTTTCTTGTTTACTGTACCTTTTAGATAGATATGTATATGTAAATAATGCCCATTCTTATTGGCTGCCCTGTACTATGCCTTAATCAAGAGTGCAAACTAAAACTTCACTGAGACCAGACAGTCATGAAACCTATTTGCAAATATATTGGTTTTCGTGATATCACAAGAACAGGCTGATTCTGCTGAATTGTTTCTATGTTTTGACTGTATAGTTTGGGGAGTGAACATTGAACTATTTAAGTTTGAAAAAGAACATTTTGGCCCCTTACCTACAAAGGCCTAAAGAACTCTAAAGAAGCATTGGACACCAAAAAAGACCTGAAACCAACATGAGGAAACAAGCTTATGTTTTTTCACCTGAATAAGCACGCCAGGCTGGTTATCTGAGTAAGTGGTGAACGTCTGTGTTTGCTTGGTTGGGATGGTGGTGTTGCGTTTGATCAGAATGGTCATGACTCCACCAGCTGTTTCAATACCCAGGGACAGAGGAGTGACATCCAACAGCAGCAGGTCCTGAACGTTCTCAGATTTATCTCCGGACAAAATGGCTGCCTGGACAGCTGTGATGTGAAAAACCATGTTACTCACATGCATTCAAGCAGAAGACAATTGCCAACCGGCAATTCAATGATCTTTCAAATTACCTGCTCCATACGCAACAGCCTCATCAGGATTTATACTCTTGTTGAGTTCTTTTCCATTGAAGAAGTCTTGCAGCAGCTTCTGGATTTTGGGGATGCGGGTAGAACCTCCGACCAAGACAATGTCATGGATCTGCGATTTGTCCAGCTTGGCATCACGAAGAGACTTCTCAACAGGGTCCAGAGTGCCCCGGAACAGGTCAGCGTTCAGCTCCTCAAAGCGTGCCCTGGTAATGGAGGTGTAGAAGTCAATGCCCTCGTAGAGAGAGTCGATCTCAATGCTGGCCTGAGTGCTGGAGGACAGCGTACGCTTGGCCCGCTCACAGGCCGTTCGTAGACGACGCACTGCCCTTTTGTTGTCGCTGATGTCCTTCTTGTACTTGCGCTTGAACTCAGAGATGAAGTGATTGACCATGCGGTTATCAAAATCTTCACCACCCAAGTGAGTGTCTCCAGCTGTGGACTTGACCTCGAAGATCCCATCTTCAATGGTAAGGATGGACACATCAAAAGTGCCACCTCCAAGATCGAAAATCAGCACGTTTCTTTCGGAGCCCACCTGCACAGCAATATATCAGTGTAAGAAAGTAGTCTCATAACTACCATTTGTTTAGCTTTTTTGCTCAGTTCATTTTACAACATTTGCAAACGCAGCTGCTATTGTGTGAAAATAGTAATATCTAACTGGATAATTTCAGAAAAATTCAATAAAATTACAAGGAATAAAAGTGTGGTACATGAACTAGAACCATGAAATCTTTAGCTGAGAATTTTGCAATTTAAATACAGGTTTAGATAAATATAATTAACAATGTAATTATTACTGTATACGCCTAAAGTGGTCAGACTAGTTGAAGATATCTTTACAGTGTAGCCAACACTACAATTCACTTACATCATGCACTGATGTATTGCATACTATCTTGTGTAGGCAATCTGTTTTCATGTTTCTCTTGAGAATGTGTTTCTTACTTTTTTATAATAATTTGCCTAAACTAAACATACCAAATTTACACTGCATGACGGGACCTAACCTGTGAAATCTAAGGACTATTAAAAATAAGATTAGGCAATAATGAAATAAAAGTGTATTACTATACTGTAAAGGACAGCACTCTTACTTTTTTGTCAAGTCCATAGGCAATAGCAGCTGCAGTTGGTTCATTAATGATTCGAAGAACATTTAGTCCAGAAATTGTCCCGGCATCCTTTGTAGCTTGACGCTGAGAGTCATTGAAGTATGCTGGTACAGTAACAACTGCATTTGTGACAGTCTGCAGGGAAAACAACATGAAATGGAGAGTTTGGTGTTGACTAATTGAAACAACTTAGTGCTAATGTCTGAAGTTCAAGAACATTGTTCTGATATATGAAATGTTCATTATACATAATCTTTAGATCTTAAAATAATAAATATAATAAATATTTTAGGCACATGTCATGAAAGTTATAGGTTTTTACCTTTCCAAGGTAGGCCTCTGCAATTTCCTTCATCTTCACAAGCACCATTGATGATATCTCCTCTGGGTAAAACGCCTTGGTCTCACCTTTGTACTCAACTTGAACTTTAGGGCGTGAGGAGTCATTGATGACTGTGAATGGCCAGTGCTTCATGTCAGACTGGACAACTGTATCATCAAATCGCCGTCCAATCAACCTCTTTGCATCTATATAAGACATAACGGCTAAGTCAAGCATCAGAAAAAAGAAACAAACATCCACTATCAGAGGCAAATATAAGGCTTACCAAACACTGTGTTGGTGGGGTTCATAGCAACTTGATTTTTAGCGGCATCTCCAATTAGCCTCTCTGAGTCCGTGAAGGCGACATAACTGGGTGTGGTGCGGTTACCCTGGTCGTTGGCAATGATTTCTACTTTGCCATGCTGAAAGACTCCTACACATGAGTAGGTGGTCCCGAGGTCAATGCCGACTGCTGGTCCCTTTGACATGGTTTCAGATGCCTGTGAATGCACAATACACAGAGTTTCCTAGTCAATAGCCCTCATTGTATGACAAAAGCCAGTCGGAACCAGCTCATGCAACAGCTTATGTTTAAGTGACCCCTTATAGTCATGTGTGAACACACCATAGCACAGTTCACACTGTGAAATTCTTTCTCTGAATTTAACCCATTCACCAAATGTGAAGCAGTGGGCTTCCAGCAACTCAGCGCCCAGGGAGCGGTGTGTGGGGACGGTATCTTGCCCTAAGTGTACCTCAGTGGTGCCACAGATATTCATACCCACAATCTTCTTATCACAGGGGCAACTCCCTAACCAGCTGCCCCAGAACTTAGGGTACTATTTCTCCCTCTTTTGCTCTCTCCTTGCAGGCATGAAAGGTCTATTTCTGATTGTGTGATGATGGGTTTACTAAGCTACTGGGCTTTTTTCCATTTACTACATGCCAGTTGGACTCCTCATACTCACGGCACCTGTTCATACGCTCTGTTAACAGACCAGCTGCCTTTACTACATAAAGATCCTCTGACATGTACAACCTTATGGGGAGTTCGCGTAGTAAAGGATTCTTCTTCTCCTTCTAAATTCGGCTACTCCGGTTTTATTAGCGGTCGCCACAGCGGATCAACCGTCATCATTTCCTTCTGTCCTTTGCATCTTCCTTTCTCCCAAAACCTGCCTGCATGTTCTCACCACATCCATAAACCTCCTACTAGTCCTTCCGCTGATCCGCCTCCCTGACAGCTCCATCCTCAGCATCCTTCTCCCAACTTTGTCTTCTGCACATGTCCACAAAAAAGCAATCTCGCTTCTCTGATTTTACTCGCTTCTCTGATTTTACTAATAGTCCAACTTGAGCTTTCCCTCTAATAAACTCTCATTGTAAATCTTAACTTCTTCAACTCTGCCACCTCCAGCTCTGCTAGGAAGCACTATCTTGTTGTAAACTTTTCTTGCACTCTTGCTGCCTGTCACATACCATTAATGCCACTTTTCTCCAATTCCACCGCCCAAATCACTCCGGTCTTCTCCACCCATTGCACTGCCCAAATCACTCCTGTCACTCTTCACCCATTCCACCACACAAATCACTCCTGCTAGTCTTCTTCACCCATTCCACAACACAAATCATTCCTGCCACTATTCCCCACCCATTCCACCCTGACTGCACTCTCTTCTTCACCTATCTTTTACTTCTTCTCTGGACTGTTGACCCCAAGTATTTAAACTCATCCACCTTCGCCAGCTCTACTGCCTACAACATACAGATCTTAAACTGCAAACATGTCGGTGCTGAAATCAAAGAAGCGTTCTCGACTGTAATTTCAGTTTCATTTGAAAACGTTGAACGAGTTCAGAGAGCAGCTGATCTGTCTCGACTGTTTACGCCAGAAGCGACCCGAATGGTTTCCGCAAACATTACATAACAGGAGACGGGACTTGCCTTGTATGGGCAGTTTCATTTAATCAGGACTGTGGATTCCTGCTAGAACATTCCGTGTATTTCACAAATACAAATTCACACGACGCCTGTGACTGGAGGCCCGAGACTGTAGTTTCGGGAACATTCCACATACCGTTAACTGTTAATCTGGCTGTTTGACCAAATCTATAAAACTACCTGAATGATAAACCGCCTGAATTATATTTAACCATACCTCCTTTCTGAGATACATCTCGAAACGGAATCATGGTCATTCTTACCTGGCAACACTCTGACTCTCTGACTTTTATTTATGAACCGATTAAACAGATCCGCGGCTCCGCGTATTTCCCCGTCAGTCTCAGCCAAGCAACAGCAGCACACCCCTCTTACAGACACCCACAGAACCGTCCAGAACACGGAACACAAGAATTGGCCAATCAGACGCAGCGAGCCAGACGGGATTGACCAATGAAAACGAGAACAGGTCCGGGAGGCAGAAGATAGGAGAAGCTAGAAAGATCTACACACACGCACGAAGAGACTTGTTTCACACACACACAAACACACACACACACGCGCGCGCACTTATGAGAAGTTCAGTTCAGTTGTTCAACCAATTCTTCAAAATCGTTCCCTATCGTTTCCACTGCGAACCATTATGTGATATAGGGAAATGTTCGCCAGTTAAATAGCTGGCCGTTTACACTATATGGACAAAAGTATTGGGACGGCTGGTCATTACACCAACAGGGACTTTAATGACATTACATTCAAATCTAGATTTTATGATTGAGTTTGTCCCCCTTTGCAGACAGCCTCCACTCTCCACTTGGGAGGCTTTCCACAAGATTTGGGGAGTTTCTGGGGGGATTTGTCCCCATTATTCTGTAGACGAAAAGGTCTGGCTCACATCTCCATTCCAGTTCATCCCAAAGGTGTTGAGGGGTTGAGGTCAGGGCTCTGTGCGGGCCAGTCAAATTCTTCCACACCGAACTCATTCAGCCATGTCTTTATGGACCTTGTTTTGTGCACTGGGGCACTGTCATGCTGGAATTGAAATGGTTCTTCCCCAAACTATGTCCACAAAGTTGGAAGTTTGGCGTTGTCCAGAATGTGTTGGTATAACCCTTCACTGGAAGTAATGGCCCTGTCCCAAACCCTGAAAAACAGTTGTGTCCCAATATTGTCCATCTAGTGTAGGCCCTATATGTATCAGAGCGGTATTTTATAGTTTTAGAAGATGTGGAAAAAAACATTTTACGACAAACCCATAGTGTATAACACGGATGGTATAGAGATGATATGAAGTGCTCTGATAAAAGGGAAAATGCTAACCATGACTGTTTTTTAAGTATGCTTGGACATGACTACTTTAATGTCCTAGTGATTTGATCTTTGAGAAGTAAACGAGTCATGAAGACAGGTTTGATATGAAATAATGTATTGTGGAGAAACTGACTGACTTGGATTGCTTAATAGAGGTGAGGGTACAAAATAGAGATCCTAATGTTTACAACAATAGCAATGTTATATTAATCACAACAGTGAATCATTCTGACTCTCTTGAATGGTGCATTTCACATCTGCCATTTGAAATGTCTTTGTCTGACAATTTAATCATGAACAAATATAAAATAGATGGAATTACCCTTATAATGTGTTCAGTACCAATGCTCCATAATTGTAAATGGTCTTATTTAAAATAGGACCAAATCATTGTCTTTCCATACAACTGAAAACAGTAATATTCTGATACTGAGCTCTTACAGATCTTATTGAAAACCTCTCCAAAGGAATAACAGCACCTATTACAGCTGCTTCAAATATCGTAAACATTTGTCTTAGTTTCTTAAAGTATCTTAAAGTGCTAATATCATGGAAGACTAAACATTTAATCACATGGGCCCTTTAAACCAAAGAGCGTAATGTAGTATGCAAACACTTGTGAAGTTTCAAAACAGCAGCTTCACCATGATCATTATTACATAAGTTATAAGGAGCATTTCAGTTCAGTCTACATGTTTAATGAGTCACGATATACAACAGCCAGTCAGAGCATATTTACCCATCTATATATTGGTCTTAAAAACACTGCCTGTTTATTAGTAAGGTCAAAGAGAGGCTGGAAATATTTGTGTAAAAGTTATTGTGTTTTCGGTATAAACCCACAAAAATGTTCTAAGAGAAAAGAACAAAAATGTGGAATATAAAATTACATTTCTTGAAAGGGAGTAGGTTATAAGGTCTTTCAGGCCATTTCATTGATCACCGTTGAATGACATAAATCCTAAATGTAAAGCCATTAAAAGCCATGTATAGCCTGACATTCTTTGTTTAGTGTTTAAACAACTGTTAAAACCCTTCTAGAGCACAGAGAGGAAAAATCCCCACTTGCCAAGACGCAAAGACATGTTTCCTCAGGTTCACTGTGCTGGTTTCACCTAAATTACTCTGTGGGTAGTACCACACCCCTCAGTCTCCTGTCTGACATTTATAGAAAAACAAATAAAAAAGACCATTTAGAAGGGCACAGATTGTACCTTTAAGTGTAATCAGGCTAAACACTGCTTAAGGACGTTAACCTTTCCTTACGTAATCTAACACGATAAAATGAAATGTGATACGTGTGGGTTCACTGACTTACTATAATCCTGACAGTTTGATATTAATACGGAGGAGACGGTCGAAACAGGATCTTTCACAAAAAGTGAGTACAGCAGGGACCTCTTATGTTCACCATTGACTGGTTACATGCAGTCTGAAAACATTGAGCTCACGCTTCACACAGGTTAGATAAGGACACAGTCTGGGTGCCAGTCCCTTAGAAACACACCCTCCTTGTGAGGGAAGTGAAGAATGATTTCCCGAGAATACAAACACAGCTATAGCTACAGAAAGCTAGTGTGAGAAACTGCATATGAGACACTAGTGTGAGTAAGACAAAGTGAAAGACACTGTTGATAAATAAAGAACTTCACTTTTGGGAAAATTGAACAAGTAAAGCCTTCCACCATATATATTTATAGTATATATTTATAGTATGTCACTTGGCATTATTTCCATATTCTAAAGCTACCACTTTTTTCATTTTTTATTTTTATATTTTTAATCATCTGTGGGCTAGCCCAATAGCCCCATAATGTCATCTTGTTGTACTGACACAATGACAGTAATGCATCTATCTATCTGTCTGTTAATTGCCATTAATTAATAGGAGTGTTTAATAGGAATGTTTGAGTAGGAGAACAACCTGCTGGGCCCTTTTTTTTTTTTTAAATAAATGACATTTTGCAAGAAAACATTGGTAATTCTTAAAACAAATGTAACTGATTGCTTTGTAATATTTTATAGTTTGTAGTAACACATTATTTAGCCACAAAAAACAGAAATATCAGGTCTATCTTTAGTGCACTGATAATCACTTCGTGTTAAATCAGGAAAGAAATTCCTTCTGGTTTACGTATCATTGAATAAAATGTAATTCTTTTATAGAATAACTATATCAAACACTCCTCCAAACTGTGCCAAAATGATTAACTCACACCATTAATTCTCCGGCCTAAACAATTGAAACGTGGGCGCTTTAAAACAGCCTGTTATGAAATCCTTGTTTTTGTGATGTCATGAAAGCCAACATATTTACATACATCCACCTATTCAGCCCAGAGCAGTCGAGCTCCATCCATTCACGCTCCTAACCACAATAGATATTAGCCTCTTTTAGAATCACTTCTCTGAGGGACTATAGTTCCTTTGTAGACTTCTTCCTCATCACCTCTGTAGGTTTGACAGATGAAGGAGGACAGAGAGCTGAAAGCCAAGACAAAATGACGCGTTTGTCACTGTCATGCCAGCAGTCACCACTCATTGAAACCAAACCACGATACCAAGCCTCTATATCCTGAGGGACACATGAAAGTATATACAGGGAAAGGCCCACTTGCTGACAAAAGGGATACAGGCATTGTATAGTGGGTGTGATGAATTTAGACATAAAGGAAAGTGAGGCAGAAAACACACACCCTTGAGCTCAGACGTTGCATAGTAGTTGTTTAGTGTCCCATGTCTACTGACACTTGATATTCTGCAAAACAGCGTTTCTGAATATAAAAAAAAATGTACGCACTTGAAAATAATAGCTAACTCTCTGGCATGCCTGGGCGAAATTTGTTTTCATCTATATTTCAATCCCGAAATTATTAGCTTAAACATCTATTAGAGCACAGGCCAGCCTTATCGTGCAAGATCATTTGTAATGTGGGGGTCATTTAGATGTCTGTCTGTCCTGGCTGCAGTTAGACGTTTTGTATGACAAAAGCATTGGAGAACTTTAAGAGGGGAGTGCTTGTAATGCTTCATTTTACTGGTCCTCAGAACAAAGGCATAATCATATATTTTTGTTTCTGACGTCATCATGTGCTCATAGAGGGCAATTCTACCTGCAAACACCATAACGCATTTTCTATATAAATAAAAATTATTATTATTATTATTATTATTATTATTATTATTCTTTGTGATGTAGACGAATCTTTCAGAGGTTGGGCTGTTTGTTTTAAAGATGACCATAAATCTAACCCAGGTCTTCCAGTGCAAAATTAATAAGAAGGTCTGCAATCCGATAACATCTGTCTCACTGTGAATGGAGTCAGAGGTAAACCTCTTTACTCAGTGGTCTCACAATTGCTGTTAGTCACTGTTTTAACAGACAATATCAGACTTTCAGCTTTTAGCAGTGCTCAATGAATCCTACACAGTGAGTCGTGAATCATTTTTGCTTAAAAGGTCTAAAGGTCAAAGAAACTAATTTGGGGTGGCTGGTAGTTTGGGAGTTGCCCCCGTGATCAGAAGGCTGTGGTTTCAAAGCCTGCTAGTGGCACCACAGAGGTACCCTTGAATACAAAAAAAAAGAATTTCACATGTTCACACCGTGTGCTGTGCTGTGTTTACATGAGACTATAAGGGCAGCTTTACCTCACTTTAAGGATTTCAGTGCCTAGTAATGCAAGGACCAGTCCTGCTGGGCCAAAGAACAAAAAATGCACAAGAAAATGCCACAAGATGGAGACACAGTCAACAAGGAAAGATATGCAGCAAAAGACTGTCCAGAGCAGTGAGCCACAGAGAACTGAGAGTGCTGGAATCCCCACCACTATGGATTTGGAATACAGCAATTCAGCTGGTTCAGCAGGACACAGACTGGGGGCAACATGAGGTGTCATGTTGCTCTTGTCTTTGTGCCACTCCCTGTCACGCCCTTCTCCTCAAAAGGAGGCTCACATAAGGACAGGGCACAATGAATGAAGAGCAAACATCTATAGAAGGTCCACCTGACAAGGTAATGTATCTTTGGGCTTTCGAAACTATTATAGGTATTAATCTATGCTTCTGCAATTATTATGTTATATAGATTTGATATTTTTAAATCTATTTTATATGTATTTCTATAGATATTATGAAGTATATATAGGCATTTTATAGATATTTCAATTGACATTCTATTGATTTTCATAAATTAGATTTATTCTAACTTCTACTATTGGTTCAAATAAAATTAGAACAAAGAAAAGATGGCAATATGAGAAGATATTTAAATAACTGGCTTTGTCTGATAAGCTGCTGGTTTTAAGTGAATTTGTTGTGCTTTCAGGATAATGTGGCGCATGCTGGTGTGTTTGAGCACACTGTTCGGTCACTGTGTGACTCAGACAGGCTACGATATATGTAGCCTCCACTCTACGTTCAGACGGGCAGGTCAGTGTATGATCAGTCTTATTTTCAATCAATGTTAATCAGTTACTTTTTATTGCACTATAACGTTTTAATAGTTTGCTATGTTTTGGACTTCCATTTAAAAAACAACATATACAGCCTACTTCAATTTCAGTCATGCAAAATTCAAAAATCTTTATTTAACATTTTTAACAATTGTACACCTAAATATTGAAACCACAACAACATTTTGGGATTTATGTCATTTATACCTAGAAACACAAAAAAATATTTTGTAAAAAAAACAATTTCTTTATTTTTTTGAAACTCATTTGATCTGAGGCTTCTGCACAACCTTATATAGAAACACTGAGAAGATTCTGCTTTTCCCTCAAATTGCTCAATGCTTGTTTTGTAAATCAAACCTTTGAATAGGAGCCTTTCTCCTAAAAGACAATTTTTAGGGATCATATTTTCTTTGGTGCATTGCTGAAGAAGGAACACATGTCTTATTAGCATAAACCGCTACAGATGCACTGGGACTGTTTTTTGACTGGTTGTTGATTAGCCAATCATGGAAATGTACAAAATAAACGCATACAAACTGGCAAATAAGAACACACTAGGATCCCACATATAAAAATCTTGCATAAATTACACTCTGTGGAAAATGATCTGATTGAAAGAATTTTTTTAGCATTGTAGTTATCCTTCTTTAAATTTGACTTCAGTTTAGCTAACATTGTAAGTAGTTAGAGTGAATGAATGATGTAGTTTGGAACCAGACTGGGCTAATTTCTTTGGAGCACAGTTTTGAGAAATGACCTGAATTAAATAGGCCAGGTCCCATATTCTTAAAAACAAGGGGTCCAAAAAGGGTTCATTGCATGATACCCTAGGAAAGAACAGTTTTTGTTTAAATATATAAAATTCAAAGAACCTCCACAAAATATAATGGTTCTTAGAAGAACTGGTGTAGAATTTCACATGACCTTCAAAAGATTCTTCACCCTCTTTTTCAAATGTGGTTCCTTAAAAAAAACAAGATTCTGTGACATCACTTAAAGAATCCTTTGTCGCACCTTTGTTTCTGAGATCGCGGCTTGTAGATAAAATTAAATTTATGGCTGAAAACTGTAAATTATATAAATTGTATAAATTACGTTCTGTGATTTATGAGCATGTTAATTGAATCAACCTGTATCTTCCAGCCAACACGGACATCACAGTGATGTGTGGAGCTGAAAATATCTATCTGAGCATCTTACTGTGTCCGATCTATTTTGGAGGCTACAACGAATCTTCCGTGGCCCTCAATGAAAGGTTTAATGTTCCAGCCTGCCTTGGAGTCACAGATTTTGGAGCAAGCACCCCTGTCCTCACCTTCAATATCTCAATCTCTGAGGAGTCAGTCTTCACCTGTGGCAGCTCACTAGTGGTATGAAATAAAAAACTATTTCTCAATTCTGTAAGACAGCTCACAGCAGGATCTGTGAAGAAGTAATGGAAGCACTTAAGCAATTCCAGAATTCCCCAAGTCTTTGTTGTCTGTTAGATCATAGACCAAGTGGACATCGTTCAGTTGTCAACTGTCTCCAGAGATCAGTTTGTCAACATATCTGGAAGTGTCAGCTCTCGACACCTTGGCACAGACCACCAGGAGCTGCTCTATCAGTTCTCCTGCCGCTACCTGCTCCATTACAAGCTCAACAATACTGAAGTAAGCTTGTGAGTACAATTCAATTACTGTAGTTCAAACTCTCTTTCAAAAAATCATATTAATCTGGCTGTCCTGTCAAAAACTACTTTGTGTTTTGACAGGTCTGGGAAGAGTGTGGCTGTTAAAGAGAACAAGGGGAGCTTTGTCAGCACATTGTACATGAATCTCTACACTGTAAGGGTCTTTCCTTTATTTTTAAACCTTGATTGGCATATTATACATAACTGAGGCATTTCTGTTCTTTGCTTTCTTCTTTACTCTCAAGGACCAGCAATACACAGAGCCTCTCCAGATACCGGAGGGCGGACTGCAGTTACAAACTCGAATATATGTCCAAGTCAAGGCAACAAATCTGACCAACAGGTATAACTATGTTCGATTAGATATTTTCCCTTTTGAATTACTCATATTGGTTCCTTTTTCTTCCGTTATCTTAATCTCAAATTGTTCAGTAACTATTCTGTAACTACTACATACAACGGGATGCCGCTTTTCCGATTCCAGTAATATTGAAATCATTAGGATGGGTTAACACTGATACAATATTTTTTCTTTAAATTCTATAATGCTTTTAAATGTGCTTATTTTAACAAGAATTTTACTGAAGCCCCTCACTATCCTCAGGAAGAATACACAGATAACGGTTAGATTTGTTACAGAGCATTGGCTTGCAATTCTTCTTTTTGTTGCTCTGAATCCAGCATTTTCTGCTGATTACTTTCTTAAATATTAAGATTTGAAATGTAACTTGTTCTTTCCTCAATATTCATGTTTTTAAGGCTCAATGTGCTGCTCGACCGCTGCTTTGCAACAACGCACCCATATCCAGCAAACAGCACGTCCTATGATCTTTTTGCTGGGTGAGTTCTTCATAAATGTGGCAAAGCAGTGGAAAGTAAAATTTCAGTATAAAGCAAAGAAAAAAAACACTTGAGTACAGCAACAAACTGTCAATGTAAAGCTGAAAACCAAATATAGGTGTAAACATCAATATAAAGCTAAGAACCAAACATCACTTCTGAACAAAACAACAGTGTAGAGCAGAGAATGAAACATCATTGTAGTCCGTTTGCATCCATTTGAATAAATACCTGTTTCTCACTGTAGGTGTAACCGTGATGATGAGACAGTGGTGGACTTAAATGGAGTATCGCAAGAAGCTCGTTTCTCCTTTGAGGTCTTCCACTTTACTGAGCACCAGAACGTGACCGTCTCCACCTTCTACCTGCACTGCATCACACGACTCTGTGACAGTTCCACATGTTCCTCCATGCTTCCGGTAACTACACTGTTTACTGGGGGCGCACCACGGGAGCAGTGGGCCGTTATAGAACCTTTATTTTTTATGCATCTGTTAATGAGGTGGATATATAAAATGTAGTATTTGGAGCATGATATTTATATTTCTGGTTTGTATAGTGTCCTTTTTTATACTATACTGTTGTTATAGTATTTTATTCCATTCTATTGTTCTTCATTTTGCTGCTCTTACCATTGTTTCTGCTGTGACAATGCAAATTTCCCACTTGTGGGACTAATAAAAGTTTCTAATCTTATAATACTAATAATATAAATAGTAATGGTAATAGTAATAAAATGGATAATGGTGATGATGATGATAATAATAAAAATTAAGATAGTGATGTAATAATGATAATGATCACAATAATAATAATATGTCTACATGAAAGGGAAATCTAACATTTCTGCAGGCTTACGCAATAATGTTGTACACTGAAAAAAGTAGTAATATTCAAATACAGACATTTTCCCAGAGTGACAACATATTAAGCATTCTCCTTTTCTGCCATACAATTACTATGCCATCAAATATTGGTTTAAAATATCAATTGAGTATAAACATTTAGCCCGATGCTGTTTTTTTAAACCAATTTACTCCTGATACCAAATATGCAATACAAACCAATACAAATCGATTTGATAAAGTGATAAATGCAAATGGTATTTATTTCCATGACAATTACACTCAAATGCCTAAAAGCAAAATGATTTCCAATTTGATTTTCAAAAATGTGTGAATATACACTGCTGAATATCAGTGAAAGCAAAGCAAAAATGTGTGTGTGGGGGGAATTTCTAAAAGAACCTCACATTAAATTGTAGATCTATTTCATTTTTCACTGGTGGTGTAAATGAGGAAACCTTTGTGCCATGAGATAAAGTATCAGTGACCGTTTCTAAAAACACAAGGTTGTCCTCTAAGTCTCTATACACTCGAACCTGATTGTGCCCGAATCAGCTGCACTGCCTGGTGAGGTGAAAGAACGCAGTGTGGCTGTGTTGTGCATGAGTGTAACTGCACCCACTTCCTGCCACTTGAAGAGAAAGATAATAGGAATATTATCTGAATACTTTTGCATAAATGCTCGAGTGGTAACTGATGACTATCAGATTGCAAAACTTCAGAAATGAGCATTTACTGTTCAATAGTATGTGTACACCTGAGCTGCTGACTGTAATTTGGTTTTTGTGTTTTGCAGAACTGTGTGAAGTTGAGAAGGGAGGCTCAGTCCAGCCAGAATTCAAGTAACATTGAAATTGTTTCCTCAGGACCCATCAAGACAAGAGAGGAAAGCGGTGAGAATTTCACTATCACACACACTGCCCATGGAAAGTTAGGGGACATTTTCCCTTTTCTGAGGTCAAAGGTAAAATATCTGCAAACATAGAGCTTTAAGTAAAACATTATTTAACAACTGCTAAAAGCGCTTTTTGAAAATGGATTGGTTTAAAAAGTTTTCAGTGTTATTGAGGAAATACACTATATGGACAAAAGTATTGGGTCGTCTGACCATTGCACCAAGACAGACTTTAATGACATTGCATTCAAATACATAGACTTTAATATGGAGGGGGTCTCAGCTTCCACACTTCTTGGAAGACTTTCCACAAGATTTCGGAGGAATTTGTGCCCTTTCATTCTGTAGAGCATCTATGAGGTCAGGCACTGATGTTGGACGAGAAGCCCTGGCTCACAATCTCCCTTCCAGTTGGATGGGGTTGAGGTCAGGGCTTTGTGCGGCCCAGTCAAGTTCTTACACACTGAACTCATCCCCCCATGTCTTTATGGAGCTCGCTTTGTGCACTGGGACACAGTCATGCTGGAATATAAAATGTGGATCCCCCAAACTGGGTCCACAAAGTTGGAAGCATGGTGTCGTCAAAAATGCATTGGTATGTAGAAGACGGAAGTAAAGGGCCACCTGAATTCAATCATTAAGTGGTATGTCCCAGTACTTTTGTCAAAAATGTGTAAAATGTGTGGGGTTAGGCATTACTTTCATAAGTTATTACAGGTTTTTACCCAACTAGTTGTCAGTTATTACACAATGAGAGCTAAGCATCCATGTATGTATTACTAACTTCTAAACTCTGTTAGCTAGTATCACACTGAGTGCTGGGAGCAAAGGGAGGCTCTCCTACCGACCCAGAGAAACCGGAGTCAGTTATGCTCTCTCAGTTGCGGTCTGGAGACAGAACTCATGATCTCCTGATGACAGAATCAATTCTTGGGCAGCTGCACCACTAAGGAGCCCCTAGATGGTCCAGATTTTTGCTCCAACCCAACCCCAAACACATAGAGGGAAGGCATAAATGTGGATTGTCTTGGGAGGCGGTTTTAGAATCATTAGTTTGGTTCTTGGAGAAATTCTGGAAAGCTAGGTGTTGCCAAATTAGATTTTTATCAATAATTTGATTATCATTTATCAATAATTTGATTGTAATTTCTATGACTTTGTAATTTCTATGACGATCCATCATCCTCCACTCAATGTTAAGAGTACACTTTAATAGGATTAAACTTGGAATTATTCAATACTTTCACTTCAGGTACTATCTCACATCTCAATCAATATTCTTTTCTCTCTCCAGCATCCTCATCACTCTCTGCAACTGGTAATACTGTGGCCGGAGTTGTCATCCTCATATGTCTGTTGAGCATCTGCAGTATTGGACTGGCTGTGTTTATCATGGTCTATAGGTTGCACAGATGTGTTCTCCATTATTAGGTGACCATCTGTATGGACTCCTCACATCCATTGACAAATGAGTGCTGTAAGACGAGTTTGTCTGCCATTTTTTTCCTACAGGAGAATCTTCAAATTCACGGTCAAGATACTCCCCATTCACAGTTTGTAAAAGTTCAGGCCTGTGTATATATGTTATATGTATTTCTATGTAATATAAAATTTAAATGTGTTACCATTATGTCTTGTTATATACGTTTCCATTGTTTTTGGTGCTGTAGAAATGAAGCAGTCTTCTAGTTTGCTCGTTGTCCTCCCTTGTACTGAACATTACATACCAGGAACACCATAAAATACCTGCTGTTTTGGAGAAGCCGACCCAGTCATCTAGCCATTCCAATTTAGTCCTGATCAAAACTGCTTTAATCCTCACGCTTGTCCATTTTTCCTGCTTCCAGTACATCAACAAGAACGGACTGTCATGTTTACGTTTATTTACATTACAATACACACTTGACATGCCACAGATACCACAGCACATCTTCAGAGGTCTTGTGGAGCCCAGGTCTCGACAAGTTAGGCCTAAACAGATGGGTGGTTTTGGTGTTATAGCTGATCGGAGTGTTCATTCCTTCTCCTTCGTGTCCTCCATCGCGTTTGTTCAGATTAACCTGACAGTCTTCTGAATACACACTGGTATGGAGGAGGAAGAAAAAAACCTGTCTTTTTTCGTCTCCCTTTTATATGTTCTTTTCCTTATCGCTCACTTTAGCTCTTGAGCCTTCAGGCTAGTTTTACTAATTTTCTTTATACAGTGCTGTCTGACCTGTCTCCACTAGATGTCACTGTTATCCCACCTATTACACAAGATCAGTAACAGACGAAACATGTCTCACAGAACTGCTGCTTTTATCTTTTCATCCTTCAGTGATCATACCGTGAATGCATTTTGTTTATCCTCATGTTTATTATCAGTATTTTGTAAAATGTAAAGTTGCAGCTGGCTGGAGCGCTACTGACAACATGTGTGATTGGCAATGCTAGTTTAATTAAGGAAAAAAAATACAAAAATCATCACACCAGATGCTCTATGAATTTATTCAAACATAGTTCTGAGTCAGATACTGAATAAAATAAAATACAATACGAGTATGGATGTCTGTTTTTTTTTTAAGAATAGTAAAAAATGTAAATATATAGCAATATATTAAAACTGCAGAGTAATATAAGATGCGATTTATAATTCTTCTTTATCAAGTGTGGATTTACACCATGTTATTTCCAGGTGTTCTTAGCTGTGGTCAACATTCTCAAAGGCAACACGTCCTCTACCCATTCATTTGGCAGCTCCATCATTCTTTCCCATAATGCCACCTCCTGAGCTGTAGAGTCCATCCAGTCCACGTTTACTCCATAGCTTTTGCCTACGACACGAATCGGGATAAGAAAACTTTATTGATCTTTATTGAGAAAACTGCTTATATTACGACGGCAAAGACCCAGAGACTACGTCTAAATAAGTCTAAATAAATCCAATAAATCCAATATACACAAACTCTGGGTGAAAATACTATAGATAAGTAAAATACAGTTAAGTTAATTACTAATGAAACATGTTGCACTGAGGAGTATGTTATAGCATAGGGCTGGGCGATTAATCGAAAAGTAATCGAAATCGACATTCAGAACCTATAATCGATCAAATTTTTCCAGGCCGATTA
>JBBPDC010000001.1:16814783-16825968 GCA_037974485.1 Hemigrammopetersius urotaenia | reverse complement strand
GAACCAAAAGAAACACAACAGGGGCAAACCGAAAACAAAAGCAGTGGCGCTAGCCCGCCACTGGCCAGACCGTGACAGCAATATGTTTTTTTACGCATTTAGTTCTAAATGATCATGAAAAATATACTTAAATATTAAAGTAAATTCAGCTACATTTTCTAAAATATAACGGTATAATTAATATAAATAATAATAATGATAACAATAATGATAATAATAATAAAGTTTTACCTTTATATTTTAAGGGCAATGTATAAAGATGAGGTCAAAATGAAATTAAAGTGTTTCAGATTCAGTCATTTGTTCTTAGAACCAAACTAATAATTTCCGTTTTTTAGTGCCAATATATAATACTTTAGTGCTAAATTATAATGTTGGTATTTACATTCTAGCACTGTAGGAGTTCAGTGTAAACTGTACAGTATGAATATGGGTTTAACTTTACATTTGTGTTAAGGGGCAGCTGGTAGCCTAGTGAGGGGGAAGCTGGTAGCCTAGTGGTTAGGGCATCCACCCTGCGACCAGAAAGTCCGGGTTCGATCCCCAAGACCGCTAGGCACTGCTGAGGTACCCTGAGCAAGGTACCGTCCCCACGCACTGCTCCTCGGGCGCTGTGTTCGTAGCTGCCCCTTGGTGAAATGCAGAGGTTGAATTTCGTGCTGTTCACACTGTGTGCAGTGGTGTGTTCGCGTGTGACAAATGGTCACTTGCACGTTAAGGGTAGTGTATTAAATTAAATTGAGTTTAAAATGAAATTGTAGCTGAATTTACTTTAATATTTATGTTACAAAATTAGTAAAAAATTAGTAAAGTATATTTTTCATGATCATTTAGAACTAAATGCATAAAAAAACATATGGCCACAAAAAAAGCACAGAATATTTGCAGTTTCCGCATTAATGTGGGGATTTATCTGCGTACAGTTACCTGTTTGGGGTCATATGTGGAGGCATATTTAGGGTTTACACTACAAAAATAAGCATTTTAAGACATTTGTTTGCCAAAACACAACAACATGTTTTTTCGCTATATGCGGGGGCGCTTGGAACGTAACCCCCGCAAGAAGCGGGGGGTTACTGTATCTATAATTTCTTCACTACAGACAGAGATACATGCAGGTCATTGACACAACATAGATCCCAAAGAAAACTTTTTTATCAGATTTACTACAGATTTACTATTTAACCATTATTAGCATAACATACAAAAACCTCAGAAGACATATATAGGCTCGCTGGTCGGTTAGGACAATGAAATAGCTTTATTTGTGTATTAAGCATTGCTGCCTCTTGTTGCAGTCATCACCACTTTTTCTGCAGTGAACCATTTCAAAACACTTTTTTTTACATTATAATGATTGATTGATTACAGTCAGTTTACATTGTAGTCCATGTAGCTAATGAATAATAAGCCTGTGGATGTTCATTTAATGGGTAATTTAAAGACTAATTGCAGTGTTCTTAATCGGCGTATTCTGAAATTTCCCTTGTGCACATATTCCATTCTTCCTTTTGATTTTCATGCATAGCAACAACAGGTAGGCTATTAGACTGAGGTCTTCTGAAACCACGCAGTGCAAACGCCTCTGTTAGTTCTTAAATGAGTCACCTGGCAGTTTAATCATAAGATATCCACGCCTAAAAAACACACATGAACAAAGTGGGAGGGGAGAGACCTGCTCAAACAGAAACATTACACATGGTATGAGGTGCTGGCAACAGGAAAGAGCAATAATTTTATATTGTTCTGGCTCATCTGACAAACACACAGCTACTGTCAAGCGCATTACCCCACTAATCCTGCAAAGCTGTGAGCATTACATACATGAACCCATAATCCTTATGACAGCATCTCTTTAATGCATTCATCCTAAAGATCAGTCATTGCAAAAATGGGCAGGGAGGGAATGTAAAGAGCACACAAGCTGATGCTTTGCTGAAACACTGTGGATCACCTTTTCAGATTGTTCGCTGTCCCTGGTTTTGATGTCAAAGTCTCATTGTTGCTTTTACTGAATCGATCTTTCCAAGACTGAGTCAAAAATTCTAAAGGGAAGAAAATTTGATTACTGGAGATTAACCATTGGTGTACTGTATACAAAATGTATTAATATTTATTAAAATGATACCTCAGGGGGAAAAAATATGCAGTTTTTATCTGTTTTTCCATATTTCTTTTCATGGAGAACTAGACACCTCCCTTTCTATCACTGTTTCCACTGTTGTTAATTACAGAATGCACAATCCTGAACAAAAACTCAACATGGGTAATCACATAACCAATACCAGCTCAAGAAATACACATGCACATCAAGATGACATAAATACTACACAAATGCCCACATGAACTCAGTGCCAAAGTCATATTACTTGACTTTACCCATATATTCAGTCCTTAAGGGTTGAAGTTCAAACACAGTGCTTGAGAGATGCTTAAACCTTCTATACCGGCCTTCCAACTTAGTTTATTAGTTTATTAATTTAAATACACCAGAAATGGTCACATCAGAAAGCATTAGCTACAAAGCTAAGTTGGAAAGATGAACCCAATTATCTTTAATTAACTGGCTCAACCTCTTAACAGAGTGATAATTAGAAAAACTTAGCAGCACTGAAAGACACATGGTCACTCCTTCTGCTGTGTTTTGGAGCTGATCCCTCTTAACAAGTAAACCAAAATCCACATTAGAACACTATACATGTGGAGATCATGCAGACGATTCCTTTAATGTGCAACCTGCTGTGATATTTAGCCTTGTCTGTTCATTTGTTTGTGCTGTCCTTCATAAATAATTCCACTTTTAATTAACTTTTGTATTTCTCTCCTTTTCATACTTGATTTTAGATTATTCTGTATCAGTGTAGTTATGCGTTGCAACATGATTAAACTGTGTATACATCTGTCTTTACATGTTCGATTGTTTAAAAAATGTTTATGCAGTAATAAAGACTCACCCACTGTCATGGGTTTCTTCTGTTTCATGGATGCCATGATGATGTCCGAGCCATGAATCCTGTCTTGGTGTCTTTTAGACTTCGCCTCATAGAACCACTCGCCTGTCATGTACTTCAGTCTACCCTCTTCAGGACCCAGCTTCTCCAGATGCCTAATGTTCAAAAGGGTTAAAAGGTTTACAGTGGCACAAAAGGTGCTGACGGCCATGCTGTCCATTTCCCTCAGGCCTAAAAATGCCAAACCACAGCACCCTCTCTGGTTTTACTAACCCATAGGTGAAGTATAAGGCATGGGTATTATGTAAATGTAAATTATCTTGGAAGATTTCTAATCATATAAATTACCACTGTGTCGTTTATCCCTTGTTGTTCCTGAAGAAACACTTACGTAAAACATTTAACCCAATCCTATCTCATTAAAACAAATTAGCTAAGGACAAATTCGGTGCATTCCATGAGCCACAAACTTGTTTACTTCATCGGCGGCATCCCACTTTTAATGTCGCTAAACCTACCAGATTTCCATATTTATTGTCTAAAAATACTGGATTAGTTTTAAGGGGGTCTTTCCTTCCAAATTAATTAAATGCACATAATTACCTTCCTAATTAATTCTTCATTATTCAACATTATTCAATATTTTGAGAGTTCCAACCGGAATAGCCCCCTTTAGTAAAGGCTTAGACCCCGAGTTCACAAATCTCTAGTGATGCCCCTGGTTTCATTAACTGTATATGTATCAGGCATCCCCTGCTTCAGCAATACTCTCCTTCAAAAGAGTTGCACAGCAAGATTCTTCCAAAGAACTTCCCGCAAGACATCATTCAGCAAAGCTGAACTCAACTTTGGTCATGAATTGTTTAAGTACTACCCTTCTACCCAAGAACCTCCTAAATGACAAACATTACCTGTGCTGCCTTCCACACCACACAGCTGTTTGCTTTATGATGGTAGAGAACACTGACACCTGTTACACAAATACACACGGCACCATGCTATTCAGCTACATCCTGATTACTTGTTGCCCTACAGCTAAATCGTTAAATATAAGCAATAATAAGGCCATACAACAGTAAGGTGTCTATAATTATTTCGATTATTATTAATATCTATGAATTATCATCCAACCTGTAAGTAAAATTGCATGCAAACAATGACTGAAAAGTTAAAATGCACTTAATCACATGACCAGTGATTGTGAGTCATGGCAGTAAATCAAAACAGTTAGATCAAAATCATGTGTCTGCTGCAGCCAATGGAACACATCTTAATTTTCAGGGAAACTATGCTGGTCATGTGAAAAGGGCAAGACAATTATTCCACAAGGATAGACTTAATCCTTTTATCCAAGGTTGAGCGAGGCCGAGACTGAATAGAAATCATCCAGTCGCAGCTAGTTTCTACATTCTTCCTTTCATGTAGGCACACATGCTCTCAGACACTGCATTTAAGGCCTCTGAACCTCATAACACACAACTTGAAAGCTCAGTTGTGATCATTCGCAAAATGTTCCATGACGAGTGAAGGAGTTAGCGACAGTCTGTTTAGCACTGTGCTCATTCAGTATTGTTCAGTCTTCATAGCAGGCCCAACTAGGAGTTGGAGTACCCATTCAAGCGATCCAATACGGTGCCTTTTTCAGCACCACCAGAATGCGTCCCTCTAAAACAGAGCTTTAAAGCCGAAGCCAAGCGGTAATGTAATTAGCTGACTCACCCTGAAGCTATCCTGTGAGTGATAAGACACAGTATTTGCTTCAGCCTTTATCACTTTACGAGACAAACATCCCCTTCTCAATAATGTTTGTTCTCACCGAGAGACTTGAAAAAAGCCTTGTTTTCATTGCAGTTCTGAGAACCAAGAACTTCCAAACACTGGGATGTTTTGTTTTAGATCTAATTATGTTCAGTATCAGAAGGAATTTAGAATTGCACAATGTGGATTAAGTATCAGATTTGCAATTATACTTACAGAAACTGCAATATGCATTGCAAAATATCATACATCAATCAACCATTTTAACAATACCACCTGTGTAATTTTGTGTAGGGTCCCTTCATGCTGCCAAAACAGTTCTGAGACATGGACTTCATAAGACATTTAAAGGTGCACTGTGGTATCTGGCACCAAGATGTTAGCAGCAGAACCTTTAAGTCCGGTAAACTTTGAGGTGGGGCCTGAATAAGTTTTGCAGGACACATTTTTTTGCCGACAGAGGACTCCTCCATTAGGTAATACTGTTGGGATGAAGGGGTGCAATATATGCAACACTGTTTGGGTAGGTGGAATATCTCACAGTAACATCTACATGAACACCCAAGATTTCCCAGCAAGACATTGTCCAGAGGATCACACTGCCACCGTCTACCTTCTATCTTCCCCTAGTGCACACTGATGTCATGCCTTACCCAGGTAAGCAATGCAAACTCACTAGTGATCCATCTGACCAGACCATCTTCCATCACCCTATGGTCCAGTTTTGATGCTCTCTTAGCCTTTGTAGGCACATTTGGCAGTGAACATATGCAGCAAGTTGTAATGCATTGAATTGCATGAAATTTGTGAAATAGCTGTTCTGTGGGACTGTACCATATGGACTAGCCTTTGATGCCCATGTGCATCACTGAGCCTCGGCGGCCCGCAATCCTGTCGCTGTTTCACCAGTTGTCCGTATCTGTCCTGACCACTGCACCCCTCATGGCCTGCCATTTTGGAGATGCTTCAGGTATCGTTTCATCAAAATGTGGTCCTTGTCAAAATCACTTAGATTCTTACATGTGCTTCAGGAATGGGTTGTTTACTTGCTGCCCAATACATCCCACCTCTTGAAAGATAAAGGGGGTCCTCAGGTTAAAACAGTTTTGAGTTTAAAACACTCACTCCCAGTCCCACTCAGCTTACACCTGTGTTAGGATTGCTGAGTGACTTAGGCTAGGTGTGTGTTTCGACTAACATCACTGTCAAAGGAACGTATCTGTGTCGTAACTCGAGGACCCCCTGTATTAACAATTATTTATGAATGATTCATGAAGTAATTAGTGTTATTCAGTTTGCCTGTCACTGATTTTAGTGTTGTGGTTGATGTAAATGTATATATTTGTAAATTCGTGAACCAATTATGTGACATAGTTGATAACTGGATTTAATTTGGGCATTTCCAATTCCCACCCACCAGCTAGGTCTCTCTCATATCAAGCTGACACATACATCTTCTGGAATATGCAACACATTATCACACTTTGAGGAGAATGTTTAGTGTCAATTCTGCTATGTCATCCTGCCAGTCACCAGCATCGAATAGCATCTCTCTGAGTGATTGGGGTGGGGGGTGGGGTTGAGGGTCTTCCTACTGACCCAGAGAGCTCAAGGCCACTCTATGGATCACTGGGTCATTGCTGGGGATCTAACTCATGATCTCCAGGCAAAAGTGTCAGTGTTTAGATAGGCAAGTCCTTGGGCTGTACTACTTTGACAAAAATAACAAAGGGTTGTTGAACTGACAGCATACCGGAGGTTTCTGTAAAATCAGTACTGCAAAGACCTCTTTCAGCATAACAATCTACAAAGACATAGACATTTAAGCCTCTGTAGAATCCAGAGTGAACTTACTTGATTCGGTCCTCCTCTGACTTCTTCAACTCTGCATCCCTTTTTAATACTGTCATTATCATCCCCTGCTCCTCCTCGTTTAGATAACTCAGGTCAATCATGATGATCTACTCAGTCCTCCACAGTGTAGTTCTGAACTACCAAAAAGGAAGGTCCTAGTGTTCTTCAGTTGTATGAAGGGACCAGTGAAGTCTTCTGTTGTCAGTATGTGCTGGTAGAGAGCTCAAGGCAAATGCCCTTTGATGAATCTTGTCTACAGCCAAATCACTTACAACACGGCCTCTGGCTGCTTATAACCTTCATCTCAGGCTCCAACAAAGGTCCAGAAGTGGCTCCTTACCTGAAAGACACACAGCCGGGATAAGAGATGAGATATTTTTTCTGTATCTTTAAGCCTCTGTAGCCCCCCCCCCCCAATCAAGTGTCCCTCTTAACATCAAGCAGAGTTGATGAGTGATCATTCAAGAATTTATTTGCACTTGTTGAATGTCAGACAGTACATTAGAATCTAATTAAGCGCTAACTATATATTGATCTGCCAGCTATTTGGAGTGAAATGTGATTTCCCTATATCTGTACAATAAAACTAAGTGGTCCAGAGCATTCTTTGAATAGACTAAACCATGTGACGACTGTTCAAGGGAAAAGACAGCTGCATTGTTGTAGTTGTTTACAAAAGCATACCACTGCAACTACACGAAATGAAG
This sequence comes from Hemigrammopetersius urotaenia, assembly GCA_037974485.1. Lineage (NCBI taxonomy): Eukaryota > Metazoa > Chordata > Actinopteri > Characiformes > Alestidae > Hemigrammopetersius > Hemigrammopetersius urotaenia. The sequence goes on along the minus strand of JBBPDC010000001.1, from coordinate 16,818,698 downwards.
TGTAGGTTTGATTCAATTATACACACACATATATATATATATATACACACACACACACACACATACACACACACACACGTATTAAACTGGGTTTAAAATGAAAGTGTTCTGGGAGCATATTTGGGAGTATATGTAGGGTTTACCCTATAGAAATGAGCATTTTTAGGCATTTTTTTTACCAAAACACAACAGTTTTTCACGGTGCACTTGGAACATAACCCCTGTGAAAAGCTGTATAAACACACACACACACACACACTAACTGTCTCTTTCAACTGCTCTTACTATATAGGTGAAGTTTTACTACAAGCTGTAGTCTGATGGGTTTCTCTGCATCATTTAGCCTCCTTTACATTGTTCATCAGTGGTTAGGACCCCCACAGGACCACCTGATGGAGGATCATTCACAGCAGAGTAACGAATTGTTGATGACCAATACAAACTGTGTCCTTTGGTCCTTTGGCAATCCAGACAATTGAGGGGCTAAGAAATGATGCAGAGAAAAAATGGACAACTGCCTGTATTTATAACCCCAGCAGCAAAGCCCAGTAATTCTTTCATTAATATTTGGTCGGCGGTTTCATATGCTTAGACCGCACCAATCCACATAAACTTGGTGTGATTGTGGCTCCACATGGCTGATATGGAGTAAGTGGCCAGTTTGTCTCTAAGAGGCAGTTTGTCTCTAGACTATATCTTGCTACTTAAAGAATCACAAAATGCACTGCATCACTACCGCATTCTTTTAAATCATGTCACATTTGAGGGAATTTTGTCCATGGTGGTGGTGCAATTGACACATTTTAATATTTCTAGAACCACTCAAGCTACATTTTGAAATTTAGTATGTTTGCATTTGACTACACATTCTCCTACACTTCAAATGAAATTACATAGGCTCATTCATAATGGATGTAATTTACAGATTTACAGATGTAATTTAGCCAATTTCAAACAAATTGCCCATAAAATGTTGTTACAACATGCTTTTCTATTTATCTTCAAAATTCATTTGACTTTAAACACATACAAATGATAGTCTTTCACTTGCTGAAGTGGTCGAATCATTCAACCTCTCTCTGCTCGGCCCGTGCTGAGCGCCGCTTATTCTCTCAACTTCCGCAGCGGTCATATTACGCAACGCAATGCAGTACATCTAGTTACATATACACCAGTACTCAACTGAGCGTGGTGTCAAATTCATAGCACTGTAACTAAATTCTTCACAAAGTGACCCAAAGCACTTTGTATACGCTCCCTTCTGTCTCCAGTAGTTTTCCACCACAACGTTTGTCTTATTACACATTAAAGTGACTGCTGAGTAGATACACACTGTTACTAAAACATTCATTATTGGCACATTAAAAAGATTCATGTGTTTCACCAAATCCCTTATAAAAGGATTTACAAAAACTGGCTTTGTTGTTCTAAGAGAAGAAACTACACCTGATTCAAATGACCCTCACATGATCAAATCTAACACTCCTAACTACAACATGTCCGTGTTAACTGAGCAAATATTTAAGCAAAGATGTCTAAGATGTTGTTTACTCAGTTTTACAGCATGATCAAAACCAAACGCCCCAGCGAAGGAAGAGACTGGACCGACTTGAACAAAAACATTTTAAAATGCAATAATTCAACACCTTACAAAATGCCAATACAACACATACAACAGGCCTGTCAGGGGTGTCTGACGACTGAGACCATTACTGTGCAATTTATATACATAGGTGACTGGTTTCGTGGACATAGATCAAGTCTAGCATTGAAATAAAACTGCAATACTGTTTATCTGAGGACTAGTGAATGGGTGGGCAATATGGCACTAATATGATTACACAATACTTCAAGACATCACTATACACAACATGACATTTGATGAGTTGTGCACACACTGGTTTTACTCAACATTTCACCAACTGCAATAAATCCAGCTATGCACTAAATGTGATTGTGGCCTTGTTTAAGTAGAACATGCAGACATTTAGTGATCCTTAGATATTAGCTTGATCCCACATCTATGATATGCTTAGAAAAGTATACAGTGATGTAAAGTGACATCATGTATTAGAATAACAATAACACCAGGCAACAAAAATGTGTCTCAACACGCTGATTTCAGTGGTAACATTTATTTTCATTAGCTTCAAGGGTTTAGTTAGAAACTTAGTTTTTAGAAAAAAACTAAACTTGGCGGCTCGGCTGACATGGTCTTTTGTCATACTTATAACTTTTTGCGTATTATTTTTTGTTCTTTTGTTGTACATGTAGATAACAGGGTTGCCAACTCTCATGCATTGAGAAAATAATATTAGTAATATAACATCCTTATAACATACAGTTTAGTTCATCTCAAGGACCATTGAAGGTAGAAAAAAACTGATGCGGTTTTCTGAATCAAGCGTGCAAAACTTGACTGAGAAACTTCCAAAATTGCAATGAAACAGACCTTTCATAAAAATGTGTTACCCAGTTGTTATATTGCCCACCATTGCATCCATCTGGGAAACAAAGTTAGAGTCTAGTAGGACCTTGTATGAGAACAAAATTTACAGTCTATTAGGAAGACGGTACATAGACAGACAGATAATCAGACAGATGATTAGACAGGGAGATGGTTAGACAGATAGATAGATAGACAAAAGGGGACTTGGATAGACAAACAGATACAGACACACAGAAGGACAAACAGATAAAACAGACAGATGGACAGACTGACTGATGGATTGACAGACAGATGGTTATACAGACAGAACAGACAGGCAGACAGATGGATATACAGGTAGAACAGAAACAGTCAGAAGACAGACAGAGAGACAGCATATAGAAAGACAGACAGACACACAGATGCATCCTGTTTTTTACATGTATAATCTGATAACACTTCAAACTTCACCCTTCAGTTTTGGTTTTTTACATGAGCAACGAAGCCCTTTATGAGAAATGAAATTATATTCAATTCAATAAGTCTCACATTATCGCAGGGTGGCCATTTCATGAAGTTTTACACAACGCAGTAAAACTTCTCAGTACTGCAGTAATTGAATGAGCCAGAGAGTCACAAGGAGCCGTTTTTCTGTACACTGTCTGCAGCCTCGTAATTAGGTTTCAGTAACAGGATAACGACGTTTATTTCTGGGGTGTAAAAACAATCCAGCTCTCTGATACCTGTGTTCTGAGGGGAATCACCGAAGTGTCCGAGTGTATCCTGCTGATGCGCGTCTTGAACTCCCTCAGATCCTCAGAACTGAGAGAGTCGGTGGACTGCAATCTGTAGTGGGGGTCTAGTTCAACAGACGGTAAAATGTCTACTAATGAAGTGGTGCCCACAATAACGACTTCAGTAAAAGTACAGATACATCTAATCGAGTTACCTCAGACACTCTTTAAAATAATAATAACAATAATAGAGGTGCAAGGTAATCGCAGGTGAAGTAAAAAAAAAAAGCCTGGATCCTCTTACCTGTCTCCAGGGGTTCAGGAGGGGAGCAGGTCTCAGTCCGGTCCTGCTATGTGAGGGTTTGGAGACTGCCGCTCAAACTGAGACTGTACACGCCTATCTGTCAGACAGCACCACTCCGTGTTAGAGCAGAGGGAGGGAGAGAGAGAGTTTGGGAGTAAGTGAGCGAGTTCGTTTAAGTTCCAAAAGAGCGAGAGTGATGTGAATTCGTGAACGTGAGAGAGGCTGTAAATTAGTGAGGTTGTGAGTGAGTGAGTGTGAGAGAGGCTGTGAGGGAGTGAGTTTGTAAGTGAGTGAGTGAGTTTGTAACTGAGTGAGGCTGTGATTGAATGAGAGAGGCTGTGAGTTTGTGAGTGAGGCTATGATTGAGTGAGAGGTAGTGGTGGGCGGATCGATCCAAATATCGATACTATCGATATCAAAGCTGGTATTGATATTGATCGATACCAGTG
>JBBPDC010000001.1:16793159-16807844 GCA_037974485.1 Hemigrammopetersius urotaenia | reverse complement strand
TGCGCCCTCTGCTGGGATAGATGGGAATTACAGCTAGGTAAAATGATTGAGGCGTCTTTATAATAAAATTTTATTTAATAATATAACGTGGACGAGTTCGGTGGTCCGGATTAAAAAGCCCAACGGGCCGTATATGGCCCGCGGGCTGTAGTTTGCCCATGTCTGGGTTAAGCGATAAATATAAAAAAGGGTCAATTGTTTGCCATGCATACTGTGAGTGTATAGAGTCAAATGTGTCATACCATCTGTGTCCAGGTTACTTGAGGCAGCTTTGTTTCCAAAAACAGACTCAAAGTCAACATGAAGCTCCCCCGTGCTCTGTGGTGGAGGAACCTGCGGTGCACCATACCCTTCAAAAGACAAAACAAGCTCCTACTCAAACAAGTTTCTGTATTGTTGCCACTGCAATTATGCTAAATGGAAGCATCAGAAGGATTTATTACAGGATTAATTCTTATGGTATTTTAAAAATAGACATTGTACATGGTTAAAATTCCAAGTCTATTTTTTATAAAGAAAAAGAAATCACATATGTGAGCTTACGTATAAACAGACATTTATACAAACAATGAGACTGATGCCTGTTGTACCATTTTAAATGTCTAAAGTGGTACACACAGCTGTCACATCTCAAGTTAGATCAGACAAAGGCATAAGTAAAGCATGGAGGGGAGGCAATCAGTGTGCACAGAGACAACCTCCGGCCACAGGCACCCTACCTCGGAATAGGCCTGCTACATTGGAGGACTCAGATTGGAAGGGAGAGGGGTTTGGGAGATGCTGGACCATGGACGCTTGACCAAAAGAGTCTGACAAGCAGCCAGGGAGAAGGAGAGACAGCACAACAGACATTGAGAATGTTAGAGACACTCAAAGAACAAGATGTTTCATATTACTCCGAAGAATGATTATTAGAGCCGAGGGCAACATATGCACTTAACAGCACACCAATCATCAGCACTATAAATGCATTTCAGTACAAGAGACAAACGGCATCCATTAGAGATGACTATAGGCTCGTCATACATGTCATCCCTTTGCACTGATTCAGTGCCCTATGTTTCCTGAAGAACATAGTTGGGGATGGTTTGCCGTCAAAGTACCTGATATTAAGTGTTCTATCCGCACTGTTCGTTTGAAATTGGCTGATACAGATGAGCTTGAATCAATAAAGGGATTGTATTGATCTACAGTGGAAAAGGAAACAAAATCATTCACTTATCACTTATATACCTTACAACCACATCTTACGCTTATCAGTGAATGACCTAGTGGTTAGTTCTTGCAGTGGCACTTTGAAATGGCATAGATGTGTCGATGTTACATTTCTCACTGCGCTTTTTTTTTAGTGTTCTTACTATGCTAGTCATACTATGTGCTTTTTAGAACAGGAAAGAGAAGTGAAAAAAAGAAACAACTGCTCAAATTCCTTCCCAAACACACCCAAATGTGATGAGTCTACAGTGAATGTAGTAGTGGAGTGATAGAGTGACAATGAGGGATTTTGCTGCACCACAGCAGAAATGGTTGGAGATGACGTGTTAATGATGAACTCTTAATGACCAACAAGAATCTAAGAGCTAAATATGAATGGGAAGAGGAGAACAAAGTGTGTTTACCACCAAATATCTCATGACCTGATGTCCTAGAGGTAAAACTAACACCATCAGACGACACAACAGGTAGATGAGCAGGATCGACAACGAGTTTGGTTAGGAAAGGGTTTAAGTTTGGGATGGAGTCATCAACAGCTTCAGAAGAAGAGAAAGGATCTGAGCAGGCAAAGGGAAGAAAGAGAGAAAGAGAAGAACACAGTCGAACAGGCAGGACATTAGAACAAGACTAATGTTAACATGGAGAAGACTACAGCATGCAGAATCTCTGATGTTAAAACACACAAGGAGGTTCAGAAGAAGCTGAACCTTGGGCCCTACCTCCCCACGGTGTGGCTATTGAGGGCCCGGGTTGCACTGATGGCTGAAAGGTGGTTTGCAGATCAAAGAGGTCACTCTCCATCTTCAGGGCACTGAGGATTAAATAATATGATAAAATGAGAATTCAAAGGCAGTTTGTTGATGAGAGAAACAATTGAATTATAACTTAATTTAGTAAACAAAGTAATTTGAGTGGTTTGGTGTGAAATGGTTCATTGTAAAATAAAAACTTACTGATTTCCTCAGATGTTTTAGAATTCTGGCATGGTAAATTTCTTTAGAACAAAGCATTTCATACTACTGAAATGATGCAGTCACCCAACCACTTAAATACTTTGTTTACATCGTAATGATTAACTTTTACAAAAATATTGGAAAATTGGTGAAACTCCCCTTGCACTAGGAAACTAAAAACAGAATGGATCCTGAAATACCAAAACAAATACACTTTAATATCTGAGCACCAATAACGTCCACCAGCAAAAAGCTCACCCGTTAGAGCAGCTGGGGGTAGAGAACAGGTCTATAGCAGGAGCTGTACTGATGCTGGCTGCTGTGGTGGACACTGGGGATGTGTCTGTGGTGGCAAAAGAAGGCCTCTTGGAGAGCTCCTTAAGCCTCTGCTCCTGGATAAACAAAGGTCGTTTAATCACATGCCTAATATACACTACTGCTGATCTGTCAAAACATGTTACGTACCCACTGTAGATCAGCATGTGTTCAGCAGGTTTTATAAACTTTCTCACAGCCTAGCCTTGTTCTGACAAGTTACCTTCAGTGCTTTCAGTCGTGCTTGCTCTTCCTCCAGGGCCGCCTGTTTCTCCCTCTCATCCACTTTAGTGAAAGACATCCCGGTGTTGGCCAGAGATGACACAGCATTGGAGAGTGTGCTTGCCCTGGAAAACATTATTATACTGAACCCTTTGGAACACCAAAAGTAATATGAATAAGAAATGACTGTTTTAATCAGGGTATCTGCACATTTCTGATATATAAATTCAATGACTTTCAAGACCTTTTTAAGACCTTTAAGAAGAACTATTAGAACCAATCACGGCAACAAAAACACATAATCGCCTAGAATTTAGTTGATTTCAACGAGGCACAAACTGTATTTATTGGAGCAACAGTTCTAACATAAAAGCCATTTCAACCAGCCACGGTACTTCTCATCCTCCAACCATCTCTCACTGAATCTGCATTTACCCGTTTACCCTTTTACCCGTTTCTACCAGTCTCCCGACATGCACCAGCTACACACATACAGCACTACTTCTTCTCTTTCTATGGCATGCACACAGGCCTATAGGGTACACACTGCCCCCTGTGCTATAGGCAGTGACGTCCAATGGTAAGTAAGTAAATAAGTAAATAAATAAATACATAAATAAATAATAATTAAAAAAAAAAACAGGAATCATTTCACCCTAGAATTAATTTAATCCTTTTCAAGGATCCGCGGGGACCCTGTTAATATATTTAAATTTTTCCAGTTTTTACTTAAATGTGTCATGTTAATAAAAGTGTGGCATAAGCAAACCATTTATTTTAATTCATTTATTAAATATTTGTAATATATTTTACACTATTTGATATCACTCTTATCTATATTCACCAGCAACAGTATGTGAATCAGGAACACATTTCTTTAAAAAAAAAAGAAAGAAAGAAAAACTGAAGACAGAACAGCATCATGTAATTAACTGATGATCAAGATCCTTAGCCGACAGTAAACCCAATACTATGGTGTAAATGTCCTACTCATTTAGCTAAAGGCTGCACATTCAAAGAACTCAACTCAGCTATGACGTTGAACATTGTTCAGGGATTGCAAGGAATTATGATGAATTCTATTCAATTAACAACTCAATTACCCCCAATATTCAAATGAAATTTCAATGAAGAAAAAGTGTGGCTGGCTTCAGCTGTGGCACAATTTACTAATGAAACTAGAGCTAGGAGGCAGGGGGAGGGGAATTATGACATAAATGTGTTGCACTGGGTTGCTGATTGGCACTGGCTGAACACTATAAATGATGTAGTTGCATCAAATTAATTTCATGTTTATTCCCCACAATGTACCCTGTCACATTCAAGATTTGTGATGCACTGTAACACCCTCTAAATGTGGCTTCTAAACATCTAGTCTAATTAACTTCATATCAAACAAACCTCGCCAAGCTATCATTATTTAACAAGATTTGTGTTCGCCTACTGAACTTCGTTTGATGTTTGGACAAGTTGCTTTACATTTAGTAAAACTGCTTAATTAACTTTGAAATTATTTGACAGAACAAAGATTTCAAATTTTCATATGACAGAAATCCTGTGCCTTACTCTGTGCCTTAGCTAAAATACTTAGACCTAGGATACTCAAATATATAGCCTCATATCTTAACAGTCTCAAATGATTGTCTCAGTTTTTGGATCATCTGTTGCAAAGGGGGTATTTATAAAGTACTTAAAAGTTTATGTCAAAAGTGAGGGCAATTATTGTTTTCTGTTACATTTGCTATCAGTAACTTATGATCATCACAAGCTGTTACAGGTAAATCCAGAAGAGGTTGTTGTGGGCGCCAGAAGGGAAATTCCTACCACTGGAGAGTACACAAAGTTATCACTTGAAATTACAGCTCAAAATGTTTTTCATCCTCCTACAATATATCAGCCACTATCTTTTGTGTGTCAATGATCAAACTGATTAAAACCTCCAGCTATGGGCAGGTTTAACAGTCATATGACCATAAGTAAACAGAAATTCAGAGTGGCTACTATGTCTATATTATACAGACAGAGTTTACCTGCTGGCTGCAGTGGAATCTTTGACCTTCTTGCCCTCTAACGAGGCCAGGTGCTGTTCCAAAGCATCCAGGAGGCTGCTGGGAGCCTAAAAAGGAAGCAGTTCAGCTTTGTACTCAAGAACCATAAACCAGACAATGAAATGACAGGAAAGATCTGGATAAACATCACAAAGACAAGAATTCCAGCAAAGTGCAGAAGAAGTGAGTAAAGAAGTACTTACACACACTGTAAACTGAAGGTGGACAGGAAGTGGAAAGATAAGGATAGATACAGAATATAAAGGTGGTACTGATCAGAGATCCAGTTCATGAACTTCAAAAAGCATCTACATATTAGTTTACACTGCATGTATCACTCTATATTCTTGTTTATACTGGGCCCAAACAATATGACTTCTGTACTTCTAATTTGGTAATGATTTTATTTTGATTAGATTTAGTTCACAGTGATGAACATTAGAGTTACAACTACATCCCAGCTGTTTATTTCTGTATGTAGTTAAATGACCACATTTTTGCAATTTATAGCTAGTTGATCAGTATTTTCTGATCATCTATCTGCTACCTGGAACACCTTTATTTGCTGTAGAAGGTAAAAAATTAAGAAAAGGGAAGTGAGAAAATCTTTGGTCACATGCATCTTTATGACCCTCATGCATTTAGCAAGACATTTTATAGTCAATAGAAAAGGTAGTAGCAAAGATTTGGAGAATACTAAAAGGGAGTTAATAAGACTGTAGAAGTAAAAGGTTTAGTAGAGATAAAAAGCAAAAATCTTCAGCTCTAGATGATCTTGGTAGTGTAAGTCAGGACCATACCTGGGAGAGGTCTGGGATGTCCCCTCTGTCAATCCCCACCTGCTGTTAAAGGAGAAAAAAAAAATACAGCAGCATTACAACAGTGAACAACTTTAACAATCTTTTCCACTACAGTAAGACAAGAGAAAGTCACCTCTGCCACTTTGAGGAACTCTGAGATGCGGGTCATTCTAGTGAGGAACTTCTTGTAAATATCCAGGCCTTCTTTGCACTGAACCTTCTTCATGTCAAAATACTTCTCTGTAGATGGGAGGCAAAAACTTCATTACCCTTCACAGAACAATGAATCTCTGCCGGTCAGACAATGCCAACAGATAACGAAAGCAATTTCTAAATTCAGGTAATATTAAAAGTTAACAGCGTCAGTCTAGGATTGCCAATTGATATTTCATGATAGTCCTGTAAGCAGAACAATGTACTCTCATTATTACAAGACAAAAGAGAACACTCATCTCTTTTTACCGTGGAGGTGGGGGGCTTGTCATATTAGTGGCAGAGGGTGGAGTCATACTGACCCTGACCTTGAACACTGCATAACACAATATCCTCACCCTAGTGCACACATTCAGTCTCCAAAATTAATGCACATTGGTCATAATCCTCTCTTACAATGACGTTGAACCAACACTGAGATACAGATTCCTGTTTTACAAGGTAAGTGCGTAAATCAAAGGTTAAAAGCATAGATTAATTTTCTTAACGCCGTTAATCACATTGGAATCTTGCCGTTAACGGCGTTAAACCCCATACCCGCCCCCCCGGACAGAGAGACGGAGACAAGTTTAAAACGTGCGCGAGCTGGAAAAGTCACTGAAATATGAAGGTGAAATTCATCATAGCTTGCGTAGTGTTGACACAGCTCACTCTGTCCGGGGGAGAGACTGTGAGGTTTAAAACGTGCATGAACCGGACAAAAAATCACAGTTCGGATCGGATCATGGTTTTAAGTCACGAATCGGATCAGTTTTCAGATCAGCAAATTAAACTTTTCATTTATTTAAGTATTTTTGCCCATAAAAAACATTCCACGCAATTATATAACAACAATATAGAGCATAATTATTTCCTTTAATGTGGATACAAGCGGAAGCATCTGTCGTTGCTAAGCAACCATCAGCTGCGCTCTCTCACTCTATCCGTGGGAGAGACCGAGACAGGTTTAAAACTTACGTGAACCGGATAAGTCACTGAAATATCAAGGTGAAATCCATCATTGCTTGCGTATTGTTGACCCAGCTCCCGCTGTCCGGGGGTGGGTGGTGAGTGTGGTTTGCGGTGAACGCCAATATTTTTTTTATCGCACGATAAGAATCTCGCGCCATTAACGCGCATTAACGGCCCAGCACTAGTTAAAACATACTTATATGTGTAGACTGACTGCACAGTAGTATACACTATACTGCCAATATACGTACATTGAAAGCACCACTTTGTTAGGTGTTTATCAACAGTCAATGTCCATTTTACTTACTACATGCACAATATTGTTCACATTACAGTCCTGTTGCAGTCCTGGGATTCAAACACACAATCTTCTGCTTTTTCTGAGAACTTAACTGATAATGGTACACGGAAATCCCCACAATAACATGGAAGCTGTAAATTTCTTCCGCCTTTTTTTTGCTTTTTTGTGGCTATATATATATATATATCAAAATATATAACAAAATATATATTATTTTATGCTACATATTACCATTTTAATGAAAAAATATAATTTACTACTTTTGTAAGATAAATATGAACATAACTTCAGCTACACTTCCATATAAAATATAACTGCATAAATATAGAAAGTGTGCCTTGAAATGGTAAAATACAGCTGAACTTTGAGGCGGGAGGTTTGAAAGTAGCCAATACGAAAACGTTATTTATTTCACCTTGCTGCTGATTGGCAGCATCCCACGCTCGCTGTAACTAGAGTTTCAAAGTAGCCAATTTTGGAACGTTATGTAGTGCGCAGGCGCAAGCCTGTTGTAGCATGGCTGCTCTGTGTCTTGCTTTCGTATTTAAGTGTTTTAAACATTTTTCCCTCAATTTTCAACTGCTATCTCAGTTTATTTAGTATTAGTAAGTATTAGTAAACTGTGTCCAGTGTCCTTGCTGCTGCTGTTTGAATCATCTGTGGCAGCTGCAGACCAGAATCCCCCCGTGGTTCATCTCAATGTTTCTCTTGTTTTTCATTTTGTCCTTAAAGCCCTGTATTTTTATTACTGTGAATTAAATTTAAAAAGGCGAATATGGGTTTACCTTTACATTTCCTTTAAGCATAATGCATTAAACTGTTTAAAATGAAATTAAAGTGTTCTGGGAGCATATTTAAGGTTTACACTATATAAAAAGGCATTTTTATTGGAAAAAAAAAAAAATCAGACCGGGCCATCTTCATCCATTGCTCCACGGTCCGGTTCTGACAAATTTCTATCATGGCCATGAACTTTTTCAGCAATTTGTGCTACAGCAGCTCTTCTCTGGAATCAGATAAAGCAGCACAGCCTTTTAACTACCTGCGTGCATCTTCCAGCTCTCCGGTTCTCTGACGACTGTTTGTAGATACCGGCCACTGCATACTGGGAACCAGAGCTGGGCGATACAACGATTTTATCGATTAAATCAAATTTGCAGTTCAAATATATTTGTTTTTAATAAAAATCTGTTTCCTCTTTAACGTCCTATCCCCCTAGTACTACAGGGATGTAAGTCTGACACAGTGTTGTGTAGCACTGGAGTCACTCAGGGAACAGTTCTCTCACCATTCACCCTGTACACATCTTCCAGTACACCACAGAGGGCTGCCATCTGCAGAAATTCTCAGATGACTCAGCAATTGTCCAACGTCTCAGAAGTGGGAACGACTTGGTATACAAATTGGCCATGGACAGTTTTGTGGATTGGTGTGAAATGAATCAGCAGCATCTCATCCAAAAGACCAAAGAACTGGTGGTGGGCCCCTATCACTCACCTGTCCATTAGTGGGGATGAACGTGGAGATTGTTCAGGACTACAAATAGCTGGGTGTACACATTGACAAATACCTGGGTGTACTACCAGCTGGACTAGTCTTAGAACTCTCTGGCCACAAACAAGAGGGGTCAAAGTAGGCTGTACTTCCTAAGTAGACTAGGGTGTCCTATGAGTCAGTGCCATGTTCTGTGCTGTGGTGTGCTGGGTTGGCAGCATGTAAGTGGCAGACACAAAGAGACTCAACAAACTTCTCAAGAAGGCTGGCTCAGTGGTGGGTGATGAACTGGACAATGTGGAATCTGTGGCTGAAAGGAGAACATTGTCTAAACTTCAGACCATCATGGACAATGCTGATAAACTCCACAGCGTGGTGGCAGAACAGAGAAGTACTTTTAGCCATAAACTCAGTGCTCCACTGAATGCCAGAGAAAATCTTTCCCTCCTACCACCAACAGACCATACACCTCCTCTCTCTGTCATGCATCCACACAATAATCTGTGCACCAGCCTGTTGCTTCTTGGTGTGTAATTTCATTGAAGGACCAACTGTTGGACATGCCTGCACTGATGAATCCACTGTTCCATACAAGCTACATTGCCCCAGACAAGGTGGAAAAGGTGAAAAAAGAGCTGTCACTGAGCTTATGTCCTCTACCTGCTGACAGGAGAACACAGCCTGGTCCAGCTGTTCAGGGGTGCCAAAATGACTATAGCTGCCTTCTCCCCATCAGTCAGAGGCTGAGAGAATAGAGACTGAGCTGGCTCCCAACCTTTTGACCCCTGAGGTAGACCCAGACACCGATTCACTTGGATGGCGGAACCACCACAACCAAATTCCTAAGCCTGGCTAATCTGGCAAAGAAATACCTCTCTGTCCAAGCTACAAGTGCCTCCTTAAAGAGGGTCTTCAGTGTGTGTGTGTGTGTGTGTGTGTGGTGGGGAGGGGGGATTGTAACAGGTCACCGTGTATGCCTCATCCAATGGTGCTAGACAGGTTCCTGGCTATAATCAGCACTTCAGATCCTGTATGCACTACAGTTTATTATGCAATGGATGCAGATTATTTGTTTACATATTCAGGGAATATAGAGACCAAATCATTTTTGTATACCATCGACACAGTGAGGAAAAGTATTTATTTAATAGCAAGCTGATGTGTTAAATCTGTTTAATCAGAGCCACCATTATTTTTAACTTATTTTTTAAATTAGTTTAAGGGTGAATTGTGTCACTGTCAGTTTGAAACTAAGCTAAGCTAGAGAAAGCTTACATTCTAAAAGTTAAATTTTCACTTGTGGCCTGCCATCTCATCCACAATCATGTATTTTTGGCTTGCACTTTAACCCCAAGGGTCTAAACAAAACGAAATAAAGTTAAAACAATTTTGTTTGCGGTTTGATTTTAAGCAAGGGATAAATCGATTAAAGTCATGATTACTGGGAACGCCCCTCAAGACCTGCCGTTTTGGAGATGCTCTGAACCGTCTAGCCGTCACAATCCGGCCCTTGTCAAAGTCACTCTTATGCTTGTCCATTTTTTCTGCTTCCAATACATTAACTTCAACTGACTTTTCACTTACTGCTTAATATACAGCTCTGGAATGTATTCTTAAATATATATCTATGAATATAGAGATAACTATTCCCACCTTTTACACTGCCCTAATCTGCTCTTAATTGTACCTATTGCATATAACTATAAATATTGCATACTATATATATTGCACTTGCTGTTACTTGCACTTCGATTAGATGCTACACTGTATTTTGTTACTCTGTATTCATACATGTGTAATGACAATAACATTGAATCTAATCTAATCAAAATATGACAACCATTCCATGCCAGTGTCTGTTAAATTCCTACACAAGCACCTCATTCTGCTTTATGAGGTACTGATTGCTGATTACCTGAATCAAATCTTATTTAATGAGTAAACATATAAAAACACTGCTTTAATCAACACTCTGCTCCTGCAGTGTGACCAGTTGGATGGCAAAACACTACTAGAAGTACGTCAAAGATAATGGTTGCTATTCTGTTTAAGAGTGAACAAGGGATGTTTTCTTTGAATTATCTTGTTTTCTCTTTTTTTATTTATTGTCATTTCCTTTAAAATTATGCTTTAAATAATAAATATTACATTATCATTAGGGTTTTTGTCTGCCAATTTACTAGAGAAAAACACTAGAGTGTTTTTAAGTATTTTTCATTAACACAAACACATTTCATGACAGTTACGCTCTCACACATAAATACACACAAAGATCATAGTTACCACCTAGCAACCCCATAGCAACCACTACAGTTACCACAGCAACTGGCAGGCTACACCTTAGCAGCCACCTGCAGTGCCATAGTAGCAGCACCCTTGTGAAAACTAGAATAAACACTGAGCATCACAGCAATCACTACAGTTAACACAGCAACTGGCTAGTTACACCTTAACAACCAACTAGCAACAACCACCTAGCAACAACCATTTCTCATCTAGTTTTTAGAGATGAGAGAAGGTGAACCAAGCAGTGAAATTCAGGTCTATTCTAAATGTAAATTGAAAGCATGAAACTGTCCTAAATCATGTGTGTGTGTGTGTTTTGTGTGGCCAGACTTACCCAGCAGGTTGATTATCCCCTCGTTGTAAGCTGCAAAAAGCCTGATTGAATCTTTGAAGAGGAGCATGAAGGCTGCGTTGATAACTCCATTGGTAAGCTCGTTGGCATTGACCTAGACAGAGAAAAATAATTTGATTTTCCTTTCTCAAAGCTTCGCTGCACTACTGTGAAACAGACGGTTTAAAAATGATGACAGGGTCTTGTAACCCTGTTAAGCAGAACTGACGTTAAGTAGGCATTTCAAAAGTGGGCACATAAGCACATATAAAGAGGGAAAATAAACCTGATGTAAAAATGGTCATCGCTATGTGCTAAACGTCAGAAACTCACGTTAAAGTCTAGAAGGGCGTCCATCTGGTTCTGGATGATCGGGATGGTTTTAAGCAGCTTCTCCGTGTTCATGGTTCTCATCACTCCATCAACCCTAAAGGAAAATGTTTTTTTGTTTTTTTTAAATAGGTCAAATGGCATATGACTGGGGATCAGCAAGCTGGAGGTTTAACTTGGCCTGTTCTAACGGCCACATTCTTGTGTGTCGCTCGGGTAGAAAACTACATACCCTGTTTTGCCCCTACCTGCAGAACACTTCACACATCACTTTTGAAGAGTTCAACAGAACTTCTGGTAAAGTGACGACTACATTTCATAACCATGTATTTCATCACGACTTTTATACGTCTGACATTAAATTTTACAATACGCCATTATTAAAAGCAGAAGAATTTTTTGAATGACTTACCCACGCTTTACTTTTGTGAAATCAAAAGCCACCTGCCGATATGACACTGCTTTCTCATTCAGATAACGGCTGTACCGCCGAATAAACGTGGACATGTCATAGCCTAAAAGTGGAGAAGAAGCAGAGCAATGATAAACCAATACTTTATCGTACTTCATTATCATTGAACAGCCACAGTTTTAATGTTGTAATTAGAGGAATCTAAATCTATGCAATTATATCTAAATGGATCCTTAATTTTCATCTGGTTTAATTTACACTGTTAGATTAGAATGTTATTGTAAGTACTGATTAATAACTATTCTATTCTAATATTATACTTTAATAACTACTGGGGTATTACAGTCATGACCCATCACTAACAGTGATATGATGCATGTACCTGTAGACTGTTTTGGTAAAATTCTTGGAAAAATTCTCTTTTACTGTAAATTAGTCATTTGGACAATGATAGTGTGAGTGAACCAATAGAGTTATGTTCTATTCAAAAGTGTTTTTAACTCATGTGAGAGTTTCCCCATTCATCAAATTTTGGGTTTTGTTGTACATGTCTGGGCATGCTTTCATTTTAAAAATAAAAATAAAGTTAACTGTTAAACAGTTAACTGTTAAAAAGTTAATATTTTTGTAAAAGTTAAATGCTGCCGACAAACAAGTTGGTTAAATTCGACTCTAGATAAAAAATTCTTCTGACTGCAATAGTATGCTGCTTTTGTCCATCATAATGTTTTGTGAAACAGACTTATTAAAACATGTTGTTTTCAACTAATAGTATTAAATATTCATTTTTGCATTTGTTCAGTATTATTTATTTTGTAATTTTACACATATAATGTAGAAACTGGGATTAAATCTATCTGGATTAAAATTACACAGATGTGTAATTCATTTAAAGGGATACAAACGAAAACAATGCAACCAGTGGTGAGGCCAAATGTAAAATTTAAAACATCAGCAACTAGGCCAGTGAAAGAAAGAAAAAAGTAACCTAAAAAAAAACCTGAGTGTGCAAGCGAAGGATTTGTACAAAATAAGACCTGGTGTATCATTATTTGCAGAACTGACAAACTGTACCTTGGAGCCCACTTTTATCCAAAAAGTTGCTGAGGTTGAACAACGTATTCCTGGAAGCCAAGTACTGAACAAAACGCTGCAAGGCAAGAGAAGAGAAAGGTGATGTGCATTCCTGTGTTTTGCACTACTCCTCATAAAGATTTCACTAGATGAGCCTGGATCTTGGGAGTGGTTCCCTAACACTTACCTCATTGCCATAGACCATGAGGTGATGCGTTGTGATAAGAGATTTGAAGACGACCACCCAGCTGGTGTTGGTGGTCCTCTCAAAAAGCGAGTCAGCCAGCTGAGGAATGTTGACATTCATTTCATTGGTACAGTGGATGAGATCTACAACAGAGACAAAACAATGTACTTACTACAAACTTTAAAAGAGATTACTCAAAAGTTATTTGACCCATATAATGTTCAAAACAATGCTTTCAAAAACCAAGATAATGTGGCTTGTGCAGTATTACATAATAAAGCACAGGTACTGCACAATACCTTGATTACTGTGGTTTGCAGGGGGAACAGCAAAGTGACAGAAATGAAATTCAAACACTGAAATCATGGAAAAAGTTATACATTCATGAAGTGAAAGTGACAATCTGGTCATACGTGAAGACACCACAGCACACAGTGTGAACAGCACGAAATTCAACCTCTGCATGTAACCAATTCACCAAGTGAAGCAGGGGGCAGGTACGAACACAGCACCCGGGGAGCAGTGTGTGGGGACGGTACCTTGCTCAGGGTACCTCAGAGATGCCTAGCGGTCTTGGGAATCGACCCACAACTTCCTGATCACGGGGCGAATGCCCTAACCACTAGGCCAACTGCCCCGCAGGGACATGTAGCGTAAGCTAAGCCTCATGCTAAGTACTGCAGATGCTGACAATAAACCTTCAGATAGTTTATTGCAGATTCTGCATTTCCCAAACATCATGCTGTGCTTTTTGTTAATGACCTATGCTGGAATGATCACTCAGCACTCTTATGAAAAGGGTGCAAACTGGAGCACATTGATTGGAGTTGCACAATAATCTTTTATTAATTGGAGCTGTGATTTTGGCCTCTAGAAATAGGTAAGCATGGCAGCAATTAATGTGTTCCATTTAGAAGTATGTCTACAGGACTACAATCAAACCGCTTCTGATGTCTCAATTAAACATTACGTGTTTGTTTAATTTGGCAAAAAAACATTTTTAAAACAATAGCATCAGGAATAGTTCACCAAAAAAACGAATGTAATAACAAGGCTATTACAATATATCTGAGGTTACATCAGAGAACGACTGAGCAAGAGGTTTGAGGTGTGTGCGTTATGACTTAGTTTCCTAACACTGAACCATAGCGTACTGATGGTTATTATATGTTGACTACACGACACTCATAACTCAAAACTAAAGAAGCATGTAACAGATGACCAGCTTGGCTGATCAACTATGATTGCAGTAAATGGGAAAATTATGTAAATAAGATTCCTTTAGACATCCATGTTGGTTTACCATCCATTTGTTCACAGGTAGTGTTTAGCCAAATTTATGTAAATAAAAGATAGAAGATAACACATCTTGTGTCATCCGAAAACAGCAAGAGAGCAGCGATATGGGATGTTTGTTTATTTGAGCCTCAGCTGTTTCCGTCAGCAGCCAGTTTGACCAGTTTAGGATAATACTTTGAAAGTAGGGCTGGGCGATTAATCGAAAAGTAATCGAAATCGACATTCAGAACCTATAATCGATCAAATTTTTCCAG
>JBBPDC010000001.1:16759508-16792008 GCA_037974485.1 Hemigrammopetersius urotaenia | reverse complement strand
GTAGAGCTTTAGAGTTTAAAGGGTTATGGGATTAAACATCTGTTCATCCTCTTATTTTCAGGTGCTGAAATGGAGCTAACATGCATTCTTCTTCTTTTAATCAATGGGATGCCTCTGGTTTTTACTCAGTTCAATGGTTATAACTGTGATCCGACCTTTCACAGCAGATTTCCAGGTAAGAGTCAAGCCATCTCAGCAGTGCTGTTAATCTGTCTAGGCCAGGCGTTTAATCAAGCGTATCTTTTGTCAGTGTTGGGCTTTTTTGACTGATGAGGTGGCAAAATGATAATATTATGATATTTTAAATAATTTGAAATATATGTTGTAGGCTTTGTTTATGCATTGAGATTTTGTTTTTCTGAGGTTTGACAAAAAATCAATTTAAAGCATTAGGATTAAAAACCTGATGACCTTGTTGCCTAACGGGAATTAGTTAAATAGTTGCTCATCAGGAAAACACAATCACAACTCCATCAGGAACTAACAGAAACTATTAAGCAATTTCCTCTAGGGCAAATAAAATTTTCTGATTTGGATTATCTGATTCTGATGAAACATTGAAAAACTTTAAAAGATCTAACCCTTTTTATTCTAATGAAAATACTTAATTGCAGAAAAAAAGAACAAAAAATGAACAAATAGTTAAAAAATTAAATGACAGAGTAATAATTAGCTGACATTTAATCAGCTTCTTGTTTTTATGCCAGTGTACTGTACCACCCTTTGTCCGCAACACTCCTGTGCTGTGCTCTCTTTTTCTTTCTATTCTCTTTTCCTAAAGGTGAGCGGGACATCAGTGTGTACTGTGGGGTTCAGACCATCACGCTGAAAATCAACTTCTGCCCCGTGCTCTACTCAGGCTACACAGACGCTGACTTGGCCCTGAACGGCCAACACGGAGATGTTCACTGCCGGGGCTTCCTGAACAACAACACTTTCCCTGCGGCGGTCCTGTTCAGCATCAGCCTCAGCACGCTGGAGTCCTGCGGCAACACCCTGGTGGTGAGACTCGCGGCTCGATGCCAATATGCATTGCCTATAGGAGCCAAGGCCACACGGCACAGCAGAGAAGTGGAGTGTAGCTGCATGCTCCAAACAAATACTGCAATAATATTCTACAAACATAAGAGACAGCATCATGTTTTTCTGGCTTTTGCAATCTGTGGGAATGTGTCTCTGTAAAATGTGCGTGTCACAATTGTTTTATACAAACAAAAATAATACATATAAAAAAATTTTTATACATTGGAAATATTAAACAACACACTATACACATTAGTGCTGTTAAGAGCACAGTGTGTACATGTGTGACTCAGTTTCATCCCTTTAGCAAACTCAGTCAGGAGTAAAGCTGCTGGAATACAGAACATATGGAGGCATTTTTTTTACAGCTCATACTGCAGTTCCTAAAAAAAATAGCAACCTGTACATAAAAATTGTGAAGTGGTAAAAAAAATGCCTATTTTTATAGTGTAAGCCCTAAATATGCCCCAAATATGCTTCCAAAACACTTTAATTGCTTTTGAAACTTAATAAATATAAAGGATTCGTACTGTACAGAGCTAGAATGTAAATATCGATGTTACCCCTGTATAGACTGTACTGCACGGGTGTTTTCTTTGGTATGCGCTGTCCTTTTACTTTGGTATAAGTAGGTAAATACAGTAATAATTTCATTTAAATTACAAGAATACAAGAACAGGGCTTTAAGAAGAACTAAACAAAAAACACAAGAACATTTGAGATGCCTCACAGGGCAGGAGCCAATGAATAAGAAATAAATAACGTTCTCGAATTACCATTTCACCCCAAGATGCGTTTTCTTTGTGTTCTCTTGACAGTACAAAAAATGTATAGTTAGGTTTTATATGGAGTTTATATTCATATTTATTTTACAAAACTAGTAAATAAAATGTATGAAAAAGTATTAATGCGGTTTCCATGAATTTGTGGGGGTTTACACAAACAATTATTAGTTCGGTTCTGAACCACAAATTACAACGGGTTAACTGTATACTATTTGGACAAAAGTATTGGGACACACCTGTTTGTGGTTAGGCTGCTTCAGCATACAAGACATTTTTGGGCAATACCATTCTTATAACTTTGTGACATAGTTGGCTGAGTTCACATTGGAACAGCCCTGACCTCAACCCCATCCAACACCTTTGGGATGAACTGGAATGGAGATTATGAGCCAGGGCTTCTCATTCAGCATCAGCGCTCATAAACGCAGAACGAATGGACAAAAATTCATACAGAAATCCAAGTTAAAATCTATGTGTTTGAATGCAGTGTCATTGTTGGTGTATTGATCAGGTGTCCCAATACTTGTATATGCATATGCAAAGTAATGCATTTAGACTTTTTTGTCTGAACAGTAAATTGAATACGAAAAGACCAGTATGTAGCATAGTTTATGTTAACAGTGTGTCTTACAGTGACATGAAACCACACCGATTTGGGGTGGTTTGCAATTTGGGGATGATTTAGTTTTCTATGAAATGACATACATAGCCTCACCTTTTAGCTAGAGTAGACAAAATATCTCCACAAGTAAAGATGCAAACTTTAGACTCCAGTCATGTATTGGTGGATTGACTCCATTTAGCATAAGGGAAAAAGAGTAAATTAGATTTTTTATTGAACGGTTTCTTTAAACACCAAATGAAAACAAGTTGTGAGAGAAAATGTGGACTTTTCCATGTTTTTTAACCCGTAATACCTGGTGTTCAGATTATAAACACAAACCTCTCTGCAGGTTTCTTCAGCACAAGGCTTTAATGCCTATGGAAATATGTCCCTGGTTCAGATAGGAAATGTATCGGGCTTCATCGACACCCCTGACCCTCCAACCATCATTAGCTACCTGCCCGGCCTGCTGTATAAGTTCAGCTGCAGTTATCCGTTGGAGTACCTGGTCAACAACTCTCAGCTGGCATCGTGAGTTTGCTCATCACTTTTTTCAATTTTATTGTTAAGCACATTTCACCGCTACATTCATATCATACTGTTCTTAATCTTAAGATATTCTGTAAAAACATTTCATTGTTAAGTAAGAATGAAAACCACTTACTTATGCTTTATTTAGGTGAAGGAACTAGTTTAGTTCTAATTTTTGCTATAATCTATAGATGATGTTGGCTAGTGCATCCTAATGTACGGATGAGTAGTGATAACTGAATACAATGTCTTTTTCTTTAAAGATCATCTGCTGCTATTTCAGTAAAAGACAATAATGGCACATTCGTGAGCACCTTGAGTTTGATTCTGTTCAATGTGAGTGACTTTCCGATTGTTTACTTCAGCATCAGTAGAATAGACAAGAGCTAAATTAAATATGAACTGCTTAGTGTTAGTTATAAATGTTAAGCATTTGAAAGCAATTGAAGGCATGTTAATGTCTTATTTGCTAATATTACTCCATGAGGTGATAATGATGAGTCAATATCTGCCCTTTGTTGACTATTTCCTATAAGTCTGAATTTTGCCTGCACTATTGTCACACTGTGTGTACTCAGATTAGGCCCAGTTGTATTGCATTACACTCAAGCATGACCGTGCCCCCTTGCCACTCCCCCGCACTCTCATTTCACTTCATGTTCCAGACCAGAGCACACTTATGTTATCGCATCACTCACTGCTTTATTATTTTTGTCGGGTGAGCCGCCAGATTTATGAAGTGTGTCCTCTGCTGTAGAAAAGTCATCCCTTTGCTGCCACATTTGTAAATAGGACACATAAAAATTCTGGGCACAGTTCAACTGGACTCTATTCAAGTTCTGTGCTTGGAAACAATATGATAACTAACTGTGCGCGGGCACAGAACTTGAACTGAGTCCAGCTGAACCCTGCCCAAGCCCACCTCCTCAGTCACAGTTCAGAGCGTTCACACTACTGACACGAACTGGACTCTAGGGGTGAAACAGGTGTGTGAGCACACTCTCCGCCTTTTCAATATTACTCAACCCTTAGATCTCAGATCTGATTTCAACAAGTAAAAACGGTGTAAACCATTGTTTGCTCTCATACACGCTCGCCATTTGCTGCACTTTCACTTGGCACGCCGATGCTCAACCACTCTCCGGACCCCCTCCTTCTGTGAGTTTTCCCCAAACAAAGCTCAACATGACGTCTGACACCTCAAGCGTCAATACAAACTGGGCAACTTCCATAACATGAGTTGTTTTATCTTATTACAACAATTTACCATTTGTTGCACTGCCAGCATGGATCTGTGCTGCTTAGGTTAACAACCTGACAGGGTTTGAGGCAAATGTGTGACAAGTTAGGCACCTAGTTTGCTGGATGCCCGAGAAAGAGCCAGAGAGAGAGAGAGAGAGAGAGAGAGAGATTGGTGGCTTCTATTACTTGTTGGCTACTGTAGTCTCATAGCACCAGCGGACAACTGTCAAAGCAAACTTCAGACACTAAACATGTTTTGGCTGATCACCTAAATGTAGGTGAAAATTATTGCTGCTCAATTTAACAGGCTGAATTCTACTTTAGGTTAAACAATGTCTGATTTAATTCTTAGAATAACCATATAGATATAAGTAAGATAATTTGCTTCAAATGAATTGATGATGGTAATGTCATGGACATTGATGTTAATTTGAATGATTTTGCAGGACTCTTC
Source organism: Hemigrammopetersius urotaenia (assembly GCA_037974485.1). Lineage (NCBI taxonomy): Eukaryota > Metazoa > Chordata > Actinopteri > Characiformes > Alestidae > Hemigrammopetersius > Hemigrammopetersius urotaenia. The sequence goes on along the minus strand of JBBPDC010000001.1, from coordinate 16,787,369 downwards.
CTTCACTCAGCAGCTGTCCATCCCCATGGCTGGTCTTCCTCTAAAGACCAGGGTGTTTGCCGCAGTAAGGGCCACAAACCTAGACAGGAGGTAATAAACATTATCTTAACCTGAAGCATACAGAACTCTGCCATCACTGTTTGTTTTATTCTAATTTGTGCACAGTGACAGGCATTTTAGTGAATAAAACTAAATATAATTTCAACAAAATGGGACTAGTTCATGTGTAAGACATGGGAAGCTATAGATTAAATTAGAACAGGACCAATTACACTGTAAAAGAGCAGTAAAACACTGTGAAAGAGAAATGCAGCTGAGAAATAAAGGTAATGAAAACATTTAAAAAGCATATCTGGTTTTAAAGTATAAGCAATATTATTATAATGGTAAATTGTTATGCTTAAAAAATGTAAACTGAATTTTCTTGGTAACTTCTTTTTACAGTACTTTTACATTTTAACTGTATGTCATTGCAGCTTAAAACAAGCAATCTTGACCTTTTTACTACATTTATGTGTACAAATGCAGTTTTTGAACATTTTCAGTACATAAAAAGGTTGGTTTCTATGTACAACGTGAGCAGAATACTTTGTTAGTAAGCCTTTGAAGTCTAGTTTAGTTCCTTCATTCTTGGCAGCTAAGTGCCAGATAAATCAACTTTAAAACTGTTTTAGTTCAGAGCTTTGATTTCAATCATTAATATAACCGACCATTACCCCTTCTGCAGGTGGAACATCCTGATGGATTACTGTTACACCACTCCCTCTGGAAATCCCAAAGATGAGATACGCTATGACCTTTTCTTCGGGTAATTTCACATGCTCTAAAACGGTGCGTTAAATGGTGCACATTAACCAGCGGAGAGCTCATTATCCGCTCAACTGGCCACTCACCATACAAATCTTTCACAATGGCCTTTTGCAGAACATTTTATGTTTTATCTGTGTGTGTGTGTGTGTGTGTCTGTGTGTCTGTGTGTGTGTGTGTCTGTGTGTGTGTGCTGCATTGACTCTGGTCTAATTTTCAGTGTAATTTTGCCGTTTTCCAAACAGATGTCATAAAGACCCTCAGACGACTGTTTTTGAGAATGGGAAGAGTCAGTTGGGCCGTTTCGCATTTGAGGTTTTCCGCTTTGTGAAGCACAAAAACCAGAAAATGTCCACTGTCTTTCTGCATTGTGTCACCAAGCTGTGCCGGATCGATGACTGTGCCATGCTGTTGCCGGTAAATAGATTCTTAATCAGCTTGCAGCGAGTTAACAGTCAAAATCTTGGATCTCCTCACTTTCCTCAAACAAGCTAAAGACATTGAATAACTGTATCAATGCACTTTTCCTGCAGATCTGTGGAAAAAGAAGGAAAAGGGAGGAAAGTCCCGCTCCTGTGTCTTCCCCTACAGACGCAGTCATGACCGCAGGCCCCATAATCACTCGGGGTGGTAAGACTGCAAATCCAAAATGTGGACAGTGTGTGCTCTAAAATATCCCAGTCATTTTAAAAATGACCCCTTAATTTCTTCTTTCTTTACAGATGAAACTCCAACCAACAACTCACAGCTTGGTAAGGCTTTCCTCTTCTCCACTGAATAGAATTACATGCCTTCAATTCAGTGCTCATTCTGGTAAATGCACAATTTATAAAATCTCAGGTAACACTGTAAAAAAAGGTGCTTTGAGCGATGCCATAGAATAACTGTTTTAATTCCTTGAAGTATCATTTTTATAAATGAGATGTGTGAGCATAAAGAACCCACACTGAATGTAAACATTGTTGGAAGAACCCTTACATTGCAACAGAACCCCTATCATTGTGTGAAGGTTCTTTATGCTCTAAAACAGAGAAGTCCAGCCAAATCTGTTTGCAAAGTGTAAAATCTGATCAGGATATAATCCAGGCATCAGTCAAATAAAGTGACCAGATGTACAAGCAGCACAAGTTTATAACTGAAGTGAACGAAGGTAACTGGACATTGCAATAAAAATAAAGATTAGATATTCAGTCCTATCTGCGGAGGACTGGCGTGGCTGCAGGTTTTCATTTCAAAGAAGCAGTGTCTCTATTTGTTTAATCAGGTCTCAGTCTTTAAACTGATTCATTTTTGGAATGAAAACCCGCAGTCACACAGCCCACAGAGTGTGAAGTTCATCTAATCTTTATAATTATTGCCATGACCAGTTACCTCTGTTCACCTTGTGCTGCTTGTACAAATTCACCATCTGGTATTGGATGGTTCCCATTTACATATGGTCACTTTATTTGACTGGTGCATGGATTATATTCTTATCATATTTTAGCCACAAGCATTTGCACTTTGCATACAAATTTGTTTCCAGTCAGCCCAACTAAAAACTTTCTATATGGGGAGTAATCTGCAAATCAGTTCATATACAATAATCAGCTAGGCTGCTCCTCACTGTTCTATTCAAAAGAAAAGCACAATTTTGTTAAGAATTATCCTTGTGTCATCACCATCATGAATTATATATGTTACTTGCTTAACATCGACAATTATTCCGTCATGCAGGGTTTTTTTTAAATGAAAGTTTTTTGTGCTTTTAGATCGCGCTCTATGTCTCGGCTGGTTTACGTGGAGATTGGGTGTACCATTACTTTTATATGGACAAAAGTAACATGAGCACGCGTATCGTGGAAAATGCATAGTCTTTAATGCATTACCCTTAAAGAAAATGTAAAGTTGAATCCATATTCACCTCTTTTAATTTAAATTCCCTGCCGAGAAATGCAACTTGGAAGGTCGAGCGACAAAAGTATTGGGACAGCGCGGCGAGGTGAACTGTTTTCGGGGAATAAACCCTGATCTTCTCAGGCTAAAAATACAGATGAGGGCCCATTGGTAAGGTCTCCTGGAGATCAGTTGAACTGTGGAGTTTAAAGTGTCTGAGTGCTTGCACCATGGAGAAATCATGCCTGGAGTGCGGGGGCTCAGCCCTGGTGTGGAATTCGAAAAAAGTGCTTCCAAGTCGGTTACAGCCTGCCCTTAATCCCCTTGTGTGAAAACATCCAGAAAAAAAATATATTTATTGCCACAAAAAAGCAAAAAAAGGCGGAGATTATTTGCAGTTTCCATGTTATTGTGGGGATTTCCAAGTAAAACTATGAGGTCGGTTCTCTAAAAAAATCTGCATGTGACTGAATCCACGAATCCTGATCTGCATAAAACTGGGGGGTTCTTTTATTGGGCCCCTGACCATTACACCAACAGGGATTTTAATGACACTGCATTCAGATACATAGACTTTCATATAGTCCCCCTTTTGCAGCTGCTATAATGGTTCTGCTCCCCATGCTCTGGAGTTTTTCTGAAAGGGGGCAAATAGCTTTGGTCTTATATTTGATTTGATTTCATTAATGTTTAAGTTGAGATTTACAAGAAACGTTTTAACTGTAACTGTGTTAAATGGAAAAGTGCTGTTATAAAGTTCCTTTCTGTTTAAAGTGTTTGCAAACAAAATGTTATTGCACGTTTTCATATAGCAGTACTTTAAAAATCAATTTTTTAATTATTAATTATGAATTATGAATTAATTATTTAATTAATCTGCAATTAAAAAAAATTAACAGTTGCCCAACATTACTTATAACACAGCTTATTATAGACTGTGTAAAATGACAAAGCGAGATAAAGCTCATCCAAAATGGATATTAAAACGAATCTCTTAGGACAAAACTTACGTCATAAGGGTGGGGACACTGGCAGGGTACTGGGAGGGGTTTTCTTTGTTTCTGTGTCTTGAAGAGACAGGTGCATTTACACTGCAGCCTCGTGAGCTGGTCTGAGTGACCAGAGTCATATCTGATTTAAATGTGTCTTTGGTGCATTTTCGTATAATCCTGATACTTAAGATGCATAATGTGACCAAGTGCAAACAGGTACAATGAAGGGTAGCAAGTCAGAAAAGAGTTCATTTACATACATAAGTATTAATGGAACAAAGTAACAGAACAGAACAGACCCATGTAAAAATGGATTTTGACTGTTTTCAGTGTATAAAACCAAACAAACAATTAGTGGACATTAGACATGAGACAAATGAAGGATAAAGACCCTTCAACGCTCACATGGTTTTACCTCTCTCTCTCTCTCTCTCTCTCTCTCTCTCTCAGCTCCAGCGAGTGATCATTCCTTGCAGCTTGACACAGTGACCAGTGTGCTGGTGTCAGGGGTAGTGGTGCTGGGAATCATGAGCCTGAGCTTCTGCATCCTCTCTCTCAGGCTGCTCCGGAGGTCTAGTCCCTCTACCCTGACTATGGTCCGCAACCCCAGCTTCAAATAAACCTGCGCCTTCACACTTCGTCCTCTGTCCACCATCCTCCATTTCTCCTGCTCCTGTATGATTCTTGAGGTGCTGAGTAAAACTCCCTTGAAGCACAAAAGCTTGGTATTGGAAGGACCTTCCTCCTGTAGAACCAGGCCGTTGTTTTTCATCCGTCTCCATTTTTTTTATTCCAGTCCTGTTATCCTGCTGCATTCCAGAGCTCTGCTTTGATTAATCCAAAGTATTTGGTTCTATACCTCGGATTGTTATGTTGATATGTGTATCAGGGTCCATGGTGTATTACTTCTTGAAAGCAGAGTAAGAACAGTATGATGAAGTGAACGTGTTGCTATTTCTTGTAACTATGTGTGTCACGTGTGTGTATATTGGTGTATGTAAATACTTGCATGATTTGACAACAGACCCTACATCTCTGTAAGAAACTATAAATCCAGTGCAAATGTGTTCCTAGGTGTAGAATATTGCCATTGTTTTAAATGTGATGTGCCATTATGTGATGACGTGTAATATTATTTTGTATTGAGACTGTATCTAAAGTATGTCTCCTAAGGGTGTAAGGGTTTCAGAATAGTCTGGAAAAAATAAACAATGAATATTCAAAATAGTGTATTGCGTCTGATACACACACTTGGTCTCCTCCGAGGTCCTTTGCTGTCTTTCATGGAAACGGCTCAACATAGATTTCTCAGTTATTATATACTGTGTCCGCTAAATGCAGTAAATGTAAATGAATAATAATGGAGGAGCCGATTAGTCTGTTAGCTATCTTTTAGCCTATTGGCTATTTGATCAACCATGCCCTAATTAAGAATATAAGTTACCTAGGACCAGGACTATGCATCATAATTACAATTTCTAAAACAGATTTAGCTCCAGTTACCTGCATAGTTAATGTTTGTAGTTCCTAAAAGAGCTTGATAAAGTCCTTTCTCACCGAGGAATGAATGCATACTTATAAAGGTATAAGCAAGCCTCCATCTCCTTTTCAGGCCATACTCACACGTTTTGCCTGACATGTTTCGTGTCATATGATCCATCTTTAAGCTCTGTTAACCCTGCTGTTCATAGGATGTATAGGACAGGTTTTGGGGTGAGAAGGGAGCATAGATTACAGATTACTAGTTTTATGAATACTGTAGAAATATTATTCTTTTTTAAACTCAGAAGCATTATACTGTATTTTTGCATGAGCAGTATCAAACATCCTTTTGGAATCTTTGTAAGCCATTGGCTGTGGGCCTCCATCAGCACTTTTTTCCACCCCACACCAGAAACAGCCCTGACAGCAGATCTTTCCTCAGCCCCGTGAACCCTAGAGATGCTGCTGGAGACAAGGATGTCTGAGGACGATACAATCAAGTGCTTGTTTCCCCGCTGTAGCGCTCATCTTTTCGATCTGTGGTCATTCTTTACATAATTGCAGATTTCATCATGTATCGTGAGCCAGATTTTCTGCTGGTTCCGTGCCAAGAGTCATTGAGTGTCCAGAAAGGGAATTAGTGCATCATTATCAGGTGCATTACAGCATTTTATCTGGCGATGCTGGATCATTGTTTTCCTCCTGTATGCTTAGAGCACCGATTGCATGTTGACATTAAATCCACAGTGTGTATAAACGTGTTTTCTCTTTTTACAGCCCACGTCATCAGCTTTAACTTTACATGTAGGTCCGGAATGCTTCCACACTTTTTGTGTTCTTTACAATAGGAGAAGGAAACACCCAACACCCAGTCTTGACCCCAACCAGAAAGACTGTTTTCCTTCCCAGGTAGCTCGACTGACAGGCTTGTATTACCATCCTGCAGTACCTCAGAGCTTCACTTCACATTAAAAAAAAAAAGATAAAGTGCACCATTTTGTTTTCCTAACTTGCTATTGGTTGTGGTTTTTCAATACAGCGACCCAAATGGAGATAGATGTTTTCATTGAAAAGACCTGTTGGGCACAGAGGCTGCATTACCTCATTAATCCCAGTATATTTATTTTGTTTTCGGTTTAAGTCACTTTAATGCATGTGGCTCCGCTATTGTTGGTCAATTTTTTATTTTGAAAAAGACAACAATAAATAAACAAACACAGCCGCAACACTACTTCTACAACTACAACTACTACTACTACTACTACTGATAATAATAATAGTAATAATAATAATAATAATAATAATAATAATAATAATAATAATAAATACAATTAAAACAATACTACTGCTAATACTGCTATTAATAATAATAATAATAATAATAATAATAATAATAACAATAATAATAATAATAAATACAATTAAAACAATACTACTGCTAATACTACTACTATTATTATTATTATTATTAATAATAATAATAATAATACAAATAACTATACTTCTACTGCCATTATTACTAATAATAATAAGAATTCTAACAGTGATAATAATAATAATAATAATAATAATAATAATAAGAAGAAGAAGAAGAAGAAGAAGAAGAAGAAGAAGAAGAAGAAGAAGAAGCAGAAGAACGGGAAATGCAACTATAACAATAATACTATACAAATAATTCTCCTTCTACTATTACTAATACTACTATAATAAGAATTAGTCATGTTAACAATGGTGATAATAGTAATGCTACTACTATTAATAATAAGAAGAACATCAAGAAGAATATAAGGCCATGTGTGGAGACAGGACACTGGTTGCATCCCAGGACGGCTCACGGTTTCTGAACGTTTTCATGTAAATCTCAGTATTTCTCACCTTGTCCTCAGAGACACATCTGGCACATCTGAATCATACCTGCACCTGCAAGAGGCTGTGTTTTTGTGTGCATTCCTAAAGGAGTGTGTATTTCGTTTTAAATTACCCATTAATAGGCGAAAGGATGTATGGCAAGTACACATGATGACAAAGCCAGCGCTCACTGTTTCTGGCCTGTCTTTGACGGAGATGTGTGAAGATGAAACCTTGCACATTATGTCTGATTGCCTCTAGCTATGTCCAAGGCACCTTATCCACAGGGAATTGTTCAAAATGCAACCAAACCAAAACTGCACAATGACAGCGACCTTGTTTCTGACCAATGTCAGCAGGGCCTTGTAGATGGAAAACATTTTTTTAAGACTCCCTCTTATATAAAAGCATGAGGCTATCTGGGATTAGGCAACAGTCTTTTGGGGCTACAGAGGGTCAGGGGCAAAAGTGCTTTCTCCTGTGCTAATACTGACAAAGGACAAATGGCTGAAGTTATGTTATTCAGCCTGTTTATTCTGGCAGGACTTGTCCAGGGTTGCCAGGCCCTCACTCTTTCTGAATGTGGGTCCTACGCCACTCGTCCAGGTAACGTGCATTGGATTTCTTATTCTGTATTTTATGGCTTTCCAAGAAGGAACTTTTTATATAGCCATTGTATTGGCATCTCCCTGAACGAGCTGTGTTTTTATCTGTGCTAAAACAGCATACACAGACATCTCTGTGCTGTGTGGGACCCAGTCAATTGAGCTGGCCATCCTGGCCTGTCCTGTCCTCTACACTGGATACAACGAGAGCCTGCTGATTTTGAACCAGATCGCGGATATCCCGTACTGTCGAGGCTGGCTGAACACCTCGGTCACTCCCCCGGTGGTTCGGTTCAGTTTCCCCCTCAGACAGGCGGACGCGTGCGGCAGCATCTTCGTGGTGAGTGGAGATCAGAAAAGGCAATTTTCAACTCACAGTGTCCACCAGCAGGGGGCGCCTCGCTCCTTCTCTCACTTCAGGACTGAGGCTGATTCTCTAATAGACCTCTCATTCCCTGCACAGGACAGAAATAGGAATCGAGGGATTGCATGTATTTGAGGGCTGGATAATCAGATCACATGGTTTGACCTCTCTCTCTCTTTATATATATGTATGTTATGCTTGATGTTATCAGATAATGCAAGGAATGCAAGTCCATGCTGCCTCAGTACAGAATCTCTCCAGATCTCCCAGCATGCTGAGTCTTTAGTCTCAGACTCACCCATCAGAATTTAAAGAGGTTTAGATCAGGAGGTTTGGGAATCCTGTGGCTTTTATGAAGCATGATTTATTTAGGTCAGCATACTTTTGTCTCATTTGATTTATGTCTTTTCTAATAACCAAGAGAATTTGGCCTCTGTGTCACCACATAATTATACCCCAGTGAAACAAGAACTTATGGATGGCTATTTAAAAGTTGGTGAACACTCATGTGGACCTCTTAAATAGATGGGTATGTCTTTTAGTTGCATTGTGTTTATAGGAATTTGAGTTGTGGTTTGTTTAGAAAAACCTTTTTATTAAGGTTTTTGTTTTTCTTTGCCTAAATTCATCTTTGGTAAAGGTTAGGTTTTCATTATATTTTCAGTAAGACAATGTAAAAACAGACATTTTTTCTTTTTTTACCCATCTTCACAAAGAGTACCAATTATTTTGGCACTGTTTATTAAATACTGTCACTGTCATAAGAAAGTGTCATAGGAGACTTTTACTTCTAGGATAAATTTTATTTCCTTATGACCAGTAATTTTGGACCATTTTCATTGGTCCTTTTGTCATCAAATTACAGCTAATCAGCTGTAGGTTATATTATAAACACTCTAACATTCACCGGTCCATTCGGTGTTTGTAATTCTGAAATGTGTAATATGTAAAGATTTTGCATCGTGAAATGCTTGTTAATGCAATTATTTGACTGCTTTGCTAGTAAAGAAATCCCCAATTCTTTCTTTTTTCCTGTATGGCTGTAGTAAAGACCAGTTCTTGGTTGAGGTTTAGTGTGCATTGTTAAAATTAACTCTGTCCACTTTATAAAGTTACTAAAGTCCTAATACACCATGGTCTGTATTTCTGTATTAGTGTGTACAGCGATCTGTTAGCAGCATAAACAGTAGTTTAAAATGGCCTCAACCCAGCTTCTACCTGAAACAGGGGCATCGGTGTAATGCTATATTAGAAAATAAAATAATTTGTGGGAGAAAATGTTGCAAATCTGTTTTGTGTTTAGACAAGCAGTGCTCCGGGAACAGGCATCTTCTCGGACTTCTCTAACATTCAGACGGTGAACATCAGCGGGGTGGTCCGTTCATTCGACCCCACCATGGGGACCGTGACCTATAATGCCGAGCTGAAGTATTTCTACTCGTGCGCTTACCCACTGGAATACCTCATCAACAACACAGTACTTGATGTGTAAGTGGCGTTCCTGTTTTAATCAGCCATTTATAACTAGAGATGTAAAGACATATTTTTGCTCATTCTATTTCCTATGTACCCCTAGATTACTGTGTGTTAAAAAATTAATCCATTCATTCCTTATACACAGTATGGACAAAAGTATTGGGTCTCTTGGCCATTACCAACAGGGACTTTAATGGCATTGCTTTCAAATACATCTACTTTAATATGGAGTTGGTCCCCCTTTGCAGCTATAATGGCTTCCACTCTTCTTGGAAGGCTTTCCACAAGATGTTTCTGTGGGAAATTATGCATTTTGTAGAGCATTTATGAGGTCAAGCACTGATGCTGGATTCGGAAGGTCTGGCTCGCAATGTCTGTTCCAGTTCATCCAAAAAAGGGCTCTGTGTGGGCCAGTCAAGTTCTTCCACACACCGAACTCATCCAACCATGTCTTTATGTCTGTGTAATTAAAAAGGGGTCTTTCCCAAACTGTGTCCACAATGATGGAAGCATGGCGTTGTCCAAAATGTTTCAGTATGCTGAAGCATTAATATTGCGCTTCACTGGAAGTAAGAGGCCTATTCAAAACCCTGAAAAACAGGTGTGTCCCAATACCTTTGACCATATAGTGTACATGAGCGTTATCTGTTATAAGTTTGCCTTTTCAGCTTCCTCTGCAGTAAACATCATTTTACTTGACTCTAGACAAGTTTATGACTGGTATTAACATTGAACACCTAAAGCATATGAATAGCCACAGTGTAATTTGCTATCATGTTGATATAGTCATCATACCTTTAAATAGCTTTTGGGGAAAGTGTCTGAAATCTGAGCTTATAGATATAAAGAACTGCATGAGTCAGTCCAACCAGCAAGGTTAAAGGCCGGCTGCTTGAATAAAGTATCACACTGCTCAGAAAAAAACCCGCGCTGAGACAATCCTTCTTCAACCTTCTGCAGGTCGTCCTCCTCCATCGCAGTGAAGGACAACAACGGTACTTTCATCAGCACTCTGAGCATGCAGCTCTTCAAGGTACATGCACACAGAGGTTCACAAAAAAAGGTCAAATTTCCAATCAAAACCCACTACAAGTGTTTTGTCGTGTCCTTTTTGCAGGATACCAACTACACTGTACCACTGATCATCCCACCTCTGGGTATTGAGCTGAGGACCACTATTTTTGTTCAGGTCATTGCTGTGAACCTGACAGCACAGTAGGTTTTTTTCCCTTTGTGCTAGATGCTTACACATTTTTTATTTCTCATGAGTATGGTTTGAATCTGTTCTCTTTCCTCTTCAGATATAATGTGCTGCTGGACCGATGCTACGCCTCAGTCTCCCCTCTGCCAACCAACTCTACCATTTTCAACCTTTTTGTCTCGTAAGTCCATCAAACCACAGAAGAACCCTCAAGGCAATATTGGAGGAAAAGCAAGTTGTTTATGAGCAGAAAGATCAGTCAATGTGTAGCTTGCAGTATATTATTGTTCAGATTAGTCCATTGACTATAGGATTTCAAGAGTAGCGCAGATTTGTATAGTACATAATTTTTGCAGTTGCATTAATAGCCACAATACTGTTCTTCTGAAGTTTTATTTGTTTATTTAATGAGGAATTTTGGAACTGTTCCAACGTTAAAACGTCTGTGAATATCCCCTTCAGTGCTCGTGTTCACAGCTAATTGATCAGACGATCAGAGAAGGCCAGAAAAGGGAAAAAATGCAAAAACAGAAACACAGAGAAAAGAAACACAGCGCAAACTTAAAAATAAAATAGATTTGAAGACACTAAAGCTCAGGTTGGTTATAAAAACAAGAAGTATTTGTTGTGGTTTCTTTAAAAATAATTAGTCCACAAATGCTGCTATGTATAATTTTTTTTTTACCCATAACTGGCTTGATAAGAGCTGTCAAATTTCCAACTCCTCTGGTGGTACAACGCTCCAGTTCTAACCTCTGAATCAGAAGACAGTGGTTCCTAGTCTTGTTGGAAACACTGGTTTTATAGCAGCCACGCAATCACACTTTGCACATCTAGGTATACTATAGCAACCAGGTGATTGTCAGTGTACATCTTTTGTATGATTTTATATAATTACTCCTCCAACTTTTAGAGCTTGTTTCACCCTTTTCCTCTAAGGTGTTCAAAGGATCAGTTTACTAACATGATTGAAAACGGGAACACACAGCGAGCGCGCTTCAGTTTCCCAGCCTTCCGCTTCTCCGAACAGCAGAACCAGACCGTCTCCACCTACTACCTTCACTGCATCACCAGGCTGTGTGAGCGCACCACCTGTAGCCAGTTTAAGGTACAGCTACACACCTCACCTTCTCATCTATCAATAAGCACTTTTGGTCCTAAACCATTCCTGCTGTTTTGTAGTCATTAGCGAAAGACTGAATTATGTCAGCAATGATTTGGCAATGAGCTGCCAAATAAATGGAGAGTTTTAATTATATTGCCCTGAGGACCGAACTGAGTGTGCTGCCCTTTCTACCGTATCACCAGTTTTTGTGTCTGTTTTGAAACACATATATTTATACATATATCAGTTGCTGTATTCTTCTTTTGAAATATAATCAGCAATGCAGGAGAAGGAGGAGAGAGGCTGACACGGCAACATTTAAGGATGTCATCTCCACGCTCATCACTTCTGTGCCCATTGTGACACAGGCAGATAAATGTATGTTCCCTCCCATTCATCTCTATTAAATGTGTAACTGTTGTTGAAGCAGTAGTCAAAATTAAAATCTATCAGTTTTTATCTTGCATCAAATATGGTAGTTTTAGCTGTTTTAGCTAACAAACAATACAAGGTTGTAGCTTATAGCCACTGTTTCCAGTTTTATACATGTACTTCATACAGGGTTAGTAGATAAAGCAAGCATGTGAGGATTTTAACTTTAAGTTTTCATGATTCAAAAATTGGTGGCTTCATTAGCTGTTAGCTTTGTTAGCATCTGGTGCAAGTCAAGCATTCCTCTTGGTTAATCAACATGAGCCTACGCAAGAGTGGAATATACATCAGCGATTGTATTGTAATTGTGTTTTGTTTTTTTTTGGAAGAAAACACATTACCTTTATCTTAGTATTATGTAGTGTGTATACATTTACTTCTTCTCTCTACTACTTTCATTTTCATTTATACATTAAAAGTAGATCTTGCAAACAAGTAAATTCTGCCAGTAAGTTATCCAAACAGGTTTCACACCCAGAAAAGTTTCAGCATAAAATTAAACTCCCCTAAAAGCCTGTGCTCGGCTGTCTTTTGTGTAAAAACTAATTAGGAATGACCTCCCACTCCTCTTAATAATGCACCACCTTTTAACCTGTATCTATTTTTTTTAGTCTGGCAAAAAATGTATTTACACAATTTTCTATTTACACCACATATAGTAGACCAGCCTTGAGCTGGATCTACAAACCTACACTAGAGGTCAATAGACAGCCAAACTGTTTCAATAAAAATACATAACAGCCTCTCTCAAATCATATCCAGCTCTCAATTAAGTGGAAAATGAAGTACATTTGGTAGAAAGTAATTACGAAATTGATTTTCAAATGTAAATAGTTGTTTCTTTCTATAAATTTGGCTTCATATTTCCACTTTCAGCTGAGTAAGATTTTAACACCGTACTCATACTCTCACTGTAGTATAGTTCTCCACCCCTGCAATTTTATTCTAAAGAAGAAGCCTTTGATTTCAGGCACAATTAACATTTTAGACGTATCTCAAAATCAACTTTACAAACCTTGCAAGTAAGTCAGCATCTGCAATGGACAACCTGTAACTCCAAATGTATTTGTTTTTACAGCTTTAACTTCTGATTCAGGTAAGTTTACTTTACTAGCATTACTCTTGTACTTACTGCGAAGACAGTGTTGAGCAGTTTGAGTCACAACGGTGTGTGTGCTGCAGTGGGAGTGACCCCGCAGGCTAATGGTGGGAACGCTGGTGCCTCTCTGGGACTGGGCATTGCTGTGGCTGTCCTGGTCCTGGCGAGTGCAGTCACTGCCCTGATGGCTGTGGCCTTCTACCGGAAACTGAGAAGATTCTACTGACCACTGTCAGTGGATGAAGGAGAGACTTGTGGGTGAAGGAGAAAATGTCCATGCATGGCTTTGTGTTGATATCTCCTGTATAAAGTTTTTGTGCTCTGTCATGGGACAAATACTCATAAAAGGTATGGGCCTGTCTATAATATCTATACGTTCTGTGACATGCTGTTGAAAACTACTTAAAACAAAACCCTAAAGAGAATGGCTTTTTACACTTTACCAGTATTTTGGTGGGTTGGATCTCGGAGTTTGACGTCAGAAATATGTTTTTATACAGGAATGCTGCATGTCATGACACCAGTTTTTGAAACAACCTATAAAAACTCAAATGTTTCCATGCCCTTGGAAGTTTATTAGCTTTATTAGCCAGTTATCTGCATCAAAATGTCTGCATGCCTTGAATATTATAATTCAGTAGACTGTTTTTGGTATAAGGAACAGAGAGCTTGCATTTAATGTGTCGCCAAGGAGAAGTATCGACAGATGAATTAGAATGAATAGAGAATCTTGCGTTATTATTCATTATAAAAATGTTTGAAAGCTTTTGAAGTCATTGCAAAGCCTTTTGATCATGATGGGTTTTCAAGCAGTTTGTCCTGGTTCTGTTTAAGCTGTAATTAGTGGGGTGGGAATGCTTTTTAAATTGTTTGTTGAAGTTTGCATGGGTAAACTTCCACAACTCTGACTGAGAAACCATTGAATTGAGACTATTTACTTCGCAAATGTTTTTATTCCCAAGAATAACATTGTTTATTGTATTAACTCTTCATATATGCAAGGATTATCTTTAACTATTAAAGCTTGCAGGCAATTGAAGGTTCAGTTTAACTGTCTATTAAGTGTAAAGTGTCCATTTGTCATATGTGAACACACCACAGCACACAGTGTTTACAGTTTGAAATTCTCTGTATTCGTCTCTGTATTTAATCCATTCACCAAGTGAAGCAGTGGGCAGCCAGGAACACAGCGCCTGGAGAGCAGTGTGTGTGGACAGGACCTTGTTCAAGGATATCTCAGTTGTGCCACTAGCAGCCCTGGGATTCAAACCCATAATCTTCCTATTGCAGAGACAACTCCCTAACCACCAGGTCACCTGCTGTCTAAAATTACTGTTCATTTCTATGAAAGCCTGTTAAACTGGGTTGGGTGGCAAATCACAAACCAGTTAATGGAACCATTTAGCTGACCACTAGGAGGAGTATTGACATACATCATCATTTGTTGTCCAACAGAAACTAACACCACCAATACACATAGGTTCAGTTATTAAATATAAGTCCTGTTATTTATGACATTCTTATTTTTCCACTTTTATATTCCTGGGACTTTTCCCTTGTGCTTGTGTTTTAGAAGCAGTGCTCTAGCTCCACATTCCACTACTAGTCTTTTGTCATACTTGAGACAGCTAATGAAAAATTTAAGTGGGGTTAATGAGGACAAATGCAAGAAATAAATCGCCAGCCAAGTCTTATTAAAATCTGAAGAAATAGATGATTTGTCTATTCTGTATATTATCACCATATTTGGTACAGTTTTATTTTACCATGGGGTTCAAAAGCAGAGAACACACTGAACATCAGCTGAGTAAGAAGTAACATAGACTGTAAGGACATTTGTACAAAAAGGTGAGATATTTATTTATGTTTTTCAGGTGACTTGTTTTGATTTAGTCATCAGAAACTTGTGGAGAGCATAGCATATATATGTGTGGGTGTGTGTATATATATGTATGTATGTATATATGTATGTATTTATGTATATATGTATATAGAACAGTAAACCCCAGCAAATTCGCAGTTTAGAATATTTCCATATAAAATATAACTATAAATGTTTTGGTACTGTCCAGAGAACACAAAGAAAGCGAGTCTTGGGATGGTGAAATACTGCTGTACTCAGAGGCGGGAGGTTTGAAAGTAGCCAATTCGAGAGCATTATTTATTTCTCCTTCCCACTGATTGGCTGCTGCCCTGTGACGTATCTCTGGCAGATGAAGTCCATCATTCCCCCATCAGAACAGTTTCCCTGTGGAGTGTCTCAAGTGTTTTCTGAGTGTTCTCATGTTTTTCATTTTGTTCTTCTTAAAGCCCTGTATTTTTATTACTGTAAATTAAATTATTACTATATTTACCTGCTTATACCAAAGAAAACAATCGTGCATGAATTACAGTATGGTCTATTCAGGGGTAACATCAGTATTTACATTCTAGCACTCCGGGAGTTCAGTGTAAACTGTACAGAACAGATATGGGTTTACCTTTACATTTTCTTTAAGTGTGAAAGTGACCATTTGTCATACGTGAACACACCACAGCACACAGTGTGAACAGCACGAAATTCAACCTCTGCATTTAATCCATTCACCAAGTGAAGCAGGGGGCAGCCAGGAACACGGCGCCCGGGGAACAGTGTGTGGGGACGGTACCTTGCTCAGGGTGCCTCAGCAGTGCCTAGCAGTCTTGGGAATCGAACCCGGACTTTCTGGTCGCAGGGCGAATGCCCTAACCACTAGGCTACCAAGCTGAGTTTAAAATTAAATTAAAGTGTTTTTGGAGCATAACCGATGGTGCACTGAAAACGGCCAGAAAACGCAGTGCGGAATGATGGACATTATGCGCACTAAATGGACGCCATTAGCGGAGGGGGCGGGACTTTCAACATGTTTTCGAGTTGAATAATTCCGGCCAATAGTGAAATGCCATAGATATATATCTATGGTGAAATGCAAGCTCAAGCGGAGGCAACGGGTGCGTATAAATGTAACTAACGTTAATAAAGTTGTTTTACTGATGATAAGTCCAAAACGTTAGTGTTCCATTTAGGACCGCACTTACCCACGACAGTGTGCACTACAGAGGGAAGTGCTCAGTGCAAACTACTCACGACATTTCAGTGCACTCACGTAAGTGCACGATTTCAGACACAGTCAAAGACTCGCACACAAAAGAAACAGTGAAAAAACTCTCTCTACCAACATATTTAGACACGGCACAGCTTACTAATACTAAATAAACTGAGATAACTGTTGAAAATCAGCACAAAATGTTAGTGATTTTCAGCAGTTAGTGATGGTGAATGGTGATAGCTTTCTAATCCAATTTGATGTATTATTGGTTTGAGTAAAGGCTGGAAGAACATATGGTACAGTCGGCTTCCATTTCTCTGTTAATTAGAGGGAGAAAATGAATACTGTAGCAGCACGTTTTATTATAGTAGCTTAATGTGAGGATAAGGATTTATCATCGGCTAATGTATTTGCTTATTAAAAAATTTTATGAGAGGTTAAAAAGCATGACAGAGTTAAGCTGATTAATGAAGTGGATATCAGTCCTAATGTCATTTTCTAGACTGCGAGATGTATTAAAATGACCAGACGGAGGGAGTTGCATGAAATTTTGATGCCCTATTCTGCAGTAGCGCTATCTGCCAAATTCGGCCCCAGGAGATCCAGAGGGAAACATCAGCGCTGTACCAGACATCTTATGTATTTCAAATGTACTCAGCACAGGCCCATCATTCTAGCTCGGTAGCTTTATGTAAACTAAAACATCTCGCCGCCCCTGCGTGGTGGGAAAAGTGTAGGTTTAGAGGAATATAACCAGGAATAATATTCCTGGATAATTCTTTATCCAGGAAATGTCTCCTTATAGAGTTCTATACAACATTTGGAATAGATCTGGTCTGATATTTGTCTCTGGGCTCTTACAGCTGAGTTTATGATGCATCTGGATATGAATTATTAGCAAGTCATGGTTTGAAACCTTACAGACTTTCTTCACTTGGGCTACTAGCAGAAAGAAGCAGGCAGTCATTTCCAATACAGTATTAATTTATACCAGGAGGAGACCAAATCCTAACTGGGCAGGTTTCTCCTAACATGACAGTCCATATTAGCATAAGATTCAATCCACTACATGTTTTGGGGAATTTTTGATTGCTGGCTTTGGTAGTGAATTCCAAAAAAAAAAAAAAAAAGTCATTCACGGCCCATGGTTCCTTTATCTTCCTGCATGGAGCCGCAGGCTATATGCTTTCCTCAAAAAAATTCCAGTGATACACTCGTTGTAGACATGCTCGGAGGTCAAAGCTTCAGTTCACAATCCAGAGCTTTGTTTCACGTTGCAGAGTCTCCATCTGAATATCAGCAAAAAGAAAGGCGTGATGGAAAGAACAGCCCGAGGCCACGACCATCAACATTTCCACAACATAAGGAGTGGGCGACTACAAATCAATTCAGACTGAATGAGCAGATGGTTTCATATAAGTGGGGCTAAATGTGAGCTCATTTTACATGAACTGATGCGGTAGGCTGATTCAGATCCAGAGCTCACACTGAAGACGTGGATGTACACTAGGAATGAAAGTGTTCTGCTGTACTTGAAAAAAAACATGTTGAAGATACATGTGAGCCTCTTCACTAGACCTCACTTGAAACAAACAAATTAGCAGAGCCTACTAAGTGTTTGGGTTTCTGTTTTATCTACACAGAGAAGCCACCTATAGCAGTGGCCTTTGAATTGCAAATGAAGTGTGATGTAATGTAATGGTGCCATAACTATCAGTATGATCAGGTGGTGGAACTGCAACATCATCATATCCAGTGGATTCTGTACTTCAGATGGAAGGAGAAAACTGAACACCAGCTCATCGATCCACCAGACCTTATACAGGTGTAACACAGTCAAATCCTCAGTTTTTCTTGGCTCTCAGATCCACCAAACTCTGCCCACTGAAGAGATTTGCTCACATCCCTGAACATGCCCGTAGAAGCCTCCTTTTTTCTTTTTAGCTCTTTATCGATTTACCCACTCTCCTAGTAATACTAACACTCCTGTCTTTTAATACACAATATTCTGTTTAATCCAGAATAATGCATTTTAAAAAAATCTTTTAAAGTTCAGCTCAAGCTTTTTTAACTGTAAACAACACCACACACTATTGTTTGCCTTCATGGTAAAGATCAGCTATTGCTTTTGTTGTTTTTCAGCTTGACTCTACACTAGACATATTGTCTAGCTACCCAGGAATGGAAAATTACTTAAAAGAAAAAAATCTATATAAAAATAAATAGAAGAAATACCACAAGTACTGGCAACCCTAGAAACAACAAAACAAATATAGTTCACTGACCACAAAACAAAGCTTTCGCAACAGCCACTCTGCTCTTTTGAACCTTATTGAAAACATGTGGGCTGAGCTGAAGAGTCAAGAGAGGACCAGCATCTCTGAAGTATCCGGCAGGACTGGTTTCAGACCCCTGTTTATGTACTGTTTTTTTTTTCCAAAGGTAAGGTGCAAAAAGTCAATGTTGCGTGTATTTTTGTGTAGATTGTTTTTTTCTAGATGTAGTTGTTTACTGGGTAAGTGGTGGCCTAGTGGTTGCTAGCAGCCTTCAGCAAGGTCACACTCTGCTCCCCGGGTGCTGTGTTCCTGCCCGCTGCTTTATTTGCTTCATGTGTTAAATGCAGAGAAGAACTTCTTGCTGTTCACACTGGGTGTTCATGTATGAACCAGGGCGGCTCCTTAATTAATTAAAATAAATCTAATTGTGTGGTAATATATATTGTCAAGCCATATAATAAAAGTATGTGCAAGTTTTCAGTTTGATTTCTTGTTTTTATTCACTCTTAAGTGTAAGCAATTATTCTGATTCGTTGGTCAACTAACCATATGTTCATTGGAATCAGACACATTTCACATTATGACCAGATGCAGAACGGTTGATGTGAACAAAAGTTAAATGACCAGGATGTTTATGGAAATTGTTTGTGTGTGTTTGATGGTTTTCTATTAAATAACTGAACTCACCTTAATACTGACCTGCCTCACTGAAAGCCGCACTTTCTTTTGATGGCTGTTTTAATTTGTCTTCACAAAGGGTGCCAACAGTTCTGGAGGGCACTGTGCCTTTGTTTGTTGGTGCCACAGACCACCATAGACATTTAGCTACTAAATGATTAATGTCCTGTTCGTTTGATGGGTTGAAACAATGGGTTGTTTAGGCTGGAAGCAGTGAGAACACACACATCTCATTAAGACCCCCACCCTCATTTGCCATCAATAATTTCTTGCATTTTAGAGTGAGAGTGTCTTTCTGGTTTCCACAGTAATGCAATATCTACTCGCAAATATTTTGGAACCAATTTCAGAGAGCCTTTCACAGAACTCTTTTTATCATTTGTGTTCAGATTTATGTTTGTAACTCACCGAATCATCTTCACAAAATTGAGGTTCTCTCTTTGAATTGAGATTGTATTTGATTTTAGAGAGGCATCATCTGATATTTGGTGCAGCGGTGACGTGTTGATCCAGACTTCTTGCATTTAGCCAAGTGCAACAATGTCTTGCCTGTAGAATCTGGAAAAAATAAAATTAAATATCACACATTTTTGCTTTTTTACTTTTTTCTAGAGCCAGTGTTTGCATGTATATATTTCTGGGTACCACAATTCATTTTTGCATTACATTTTACTTTACCTCTTTTATACTGATATCTTCAATACTGATGTATGCAAATAAGCTGTATTCCACCATGTTATGTTCCTCAGTCAAAATAGCTGAACCATGTTTTATACAGGTTACAGCACTCATCTTTACTTCATGATGAATAGATGTTTGCTGTATAAATGTTTGCATTTTGTGACATCACAAAAACAATGAATTCAAAACGAGCTGCTTAAGTCCAGTATATGGACTGGGGAGTGGCATGTTCTGAAAAACAACATCAAACTCTTATTTTATAATAATAAAGAACATGTAGGTTTTTATGACATGCTCTCTTTCATGTACATTTTTATGAAATTACATTTTACTTAAATGTAAACAACGTGTTTCAAAAATCCCAAAAACAACTGAGACTGACACACCTCTTCACACACACACCCTAAAGGCAGCTCATGAATATCTTACACATGATCTAAATGTATTATATTCTTCTTTTTTATTATTAAAGAAATCTCAGAATCTCAGTTAATAATAATAAAAATCTTTGCCTGCCAGAGAAAGACTAGGTTGAGGTTGCACCCACTGGAAAGAAGTCCAGAAGCCATCTTCTAATGGCAAGTGGGGGACTGTAGATCTCCTGCCAAACATGCTGCTGTGTCAGTGCTGAGGGGGTCTGGAGTGATCTCCACTCAACAGACCCCCTGCTGGCTCAGAGCAGCCGCAGCCTTGGCCCCCGGTGCCAGGGGAGAAGGCTGCCTTTCATAATTCATAACAGGGACCAGACGTCCCAAAGCACAATGCAGACTGCCTTCAGGCCGTCCTAAGAGGTAAAAACCAGCGTGTTGCATTATGCATGGGCCATGTTGTGTTCCGAGCGTGAGCCAGAGCAAAGGTCTGCCCTCTGAGTGATTGACGATAGGTGGAAAAAGAAAGGGGAAACGGGGAAACGGGGAAACAGGGCCCGGGCCTGGGACGACTGGAGGTGTCCTGAAATTTCTCCTCACATACTCTACCGTCTACCTCGTGCAGGGACTGTTTCCATGCTGCTGTGTAGCATTATTGAGTGAAAGGGTAAAATAAGTGATGCGCTGAAGAAAGGCAAGAGCTCTGATCAAGGCAGTATTTGAAGATCAGGAGAACAACCAGGAAACGACATGAGAGAAAAGAGAAAGTGATAAGATAAACACAATGTTCTTTTGATCTGAATGATCACAAAGCAAAAAGTGGATTTTGCCACTTAAAATTTCTTAATTTTGACCCTAATTTTCCCAATACATAGATTAAAGATGAATTTTCCCCTCACTTTTTCAAATTGGCCTCTTAAATAAAAAATTAAGATTAAGGGGTTTCACACCCATGCCTTAAATCTAAGGTAAAATTAAGGGGTAAAATTAAGGGGCTGGTTTCACAAATTAAAGGCCACTTTATTCAAATTAAGGGCTTTGGTGTATTTTCAGTGGTGGATTAAGGTAGGGATAAGCACATTTTAAAGTACATTGTGTTTCGTAGTGGTCATTGTTTGATTTACAATTTAGTCAATATACTTTAAATCAGGAGAAATTCTTCTCTTTTTGAAACACGAACAGTAGCTAACATCCTCCATTGCCTACTTCTTCCAGACACGTTCACGTTTCTTGTTGTGTTTCAGAAAAAAGTGCCTTCAGAATTGAGAAACGTCCCTCAAGGCTTCATTTTGTTGGTGAAATAAACCCAAAAAATAAAGATCCCTAAATGGCTTAACATTATGGTTCATTGTGTGAAATATTCTTTTAGAAAATCTTTGCTCAGTCACCTTTACTTTTGATAGTGTTGGAAAAGAAAAATGCTCCTACGCTCCATAATGACGCATAGCTTTTGCAATCCAAAACTTATTGAAATGCTACACAGCAAGATAGTTCACTCAGTTTGAAAATATTAAGTATTCATAAGATTACTGCTGACAGTTGTCTGTGGTTTTAATGGAACATAATAAGAACTGACCACTAATGCAGTGTGCAGGAAATCTGTAGAAAATAGTACCATAAGCAAAATAGGCTTGAGAGCTTTGAGTGAGTGAGAGAGTGAGTAAGAGAGAGAGAGAGAAAGAGAGAGAGAGAGAGAGAGAGAGAGAGAGAGAGAAAGAGAGGAAGAAATAAATGTACAGAGAGAGAGAGAGAGAGAGATGGAGAGAGAAGGAAAGAGAGAGACAACTGTGAGAGTTTTTTTTTTCTTCAAAAAAGCAGTAGCAGTAGCTGTAGTAGAGGGGGTGGGGCTGTTGGGGGGGGGGGGGTGTCTCTTTGGATGAAAACTTGTTTGGGCTTTGGCCGTTTGGGGAGGGTGGGTATTGACCTCTCTTTGGAATGTGACCATCGTTGAAAAGGGCAAAGCTCAGGGTTTATGAAACTCAGAAAATGGCAGGACAGGATCTCAAACAGACCTCCATGGGAGCTTTCAAAAGACAAAAACCCGGTCTAAAAATTTCATAAATAATAATAATGTTTTTGCAACAACAGAAATAAACAAAGAAAGAGAAAAAGAAAGAAGTACTCATGATCAGCCTTGGTTATACAGTAAATTTGGTGTCCCCGTGTGCCAGAAAGGCGCCTATAAATAAAATGTATTATTACTATATTAGAGTAGGAAGTAACAATAATACAATGATTCACTGCACGCTTTAACCATAGTTCGGTTCTGTGTGTCCTCATAATGTAAAAATAACATACAAAATCTATTAAAAATAATTGCTTGTCATTTCTTTTTCAATAATCTTATTCATTTTCTTCACAGAACGATTCAAAGACCATTTCACTCAGCTCAGCTTTTGTCTAATCTTAAGCGAGGTCGTGAATTTCATCTCACTTGGAATCATTCCCACTGTCCTTCAGGCATTTTGATCTGTGTAAGGTTTTTCTTTTCCTGCCATTCTTTATCTCACTTGTTCTTCTGTCCCAGAGTACTTTACTGATTAGAAACTGATTAGAATTAATACCTCCCTTAAGTTACGGTACAACAACCTTTCAGAGATGACCGCAATTATTACCATTCTGTTGTAAATGATCTGTTTTGCCATCTTAGGTGGAGTCTTAATGGCTGGTCTCCACCATTGTTTTGTCTTTCAAGGCTCAGTTTTGGTCCAAGATCTCGACACCACAGTAACCACAAAGCATGGGGGGAATGCATGTGAAGTTTCAAAATGACTGCTTCAAAATGGATTAGATGTCAACAAAGTCATTCAGAGCGGTTTCATGTGAAACGTGTTGTTCCAGACAAGCTTGCCGCATCTAAATTATCTGCAGTGGTAGTTTAATGTTTCTTAAAGCCACATCATATACAGTCCCAAATATGTGGCCCAGTGCCTGAGATGACTTGGAGATCATGTAAAGGTTTTGGCCTAAGCCATATTTTACTCAATTTTATTTATTTTAATACTTTGCATAGAAAAACTCAGATGCCGCATAGATTCCCTGGATGTTCAGGGAAGTACATCGAAAAATATTTATGTTGTAAACAAATCGACCTTCTATCACCAAAGGACTCCGGTTGTAGCTGCAGAGTTCTTACTTCTGAAGAACTCCAGATGCCCTTTCTCAGCATTGTAGTGATAGCTGTGATAAGGCACTCTGTTGGAAGTGTGGGACTTTGGAAGGCGCCACATATCTTTGGTTCATCCTTAGTTTTCGTAATAAATTTCAATCTCTTTGACCTGATCCTTCGGCCGTATAGAGAACGTTGAAACCAGATGGACAGTTCCAAGAGCACGGCCCTCATAAGTAAACCCACTAAGAACATAAATACCCACAC
The DNA here is from genome assembly GCA_037974485.1 of Hemigrammopetersius urotaenia. Taxonomy (NCBI): domain Eukaryota; kingdom Metazoa; phylum Chordata; class Actinopteri; order Characiformes; family Alestidae; genus Hemigrammopetersius; species Hemigrammopetersius urotaenia. The sequence continues at coordinate 16,763,636 of JBBPDC010000001.1, read as the reverse complement.
AACCCCTCTGCTTTGAAGTTTTTTTTACAAGAACGTCAGTGTCTCCTGCTTTATAAATAGGTCAGCAGTTTACCCGTAGGGCAGGCGAGTGCAAAAGAAAGCCGTGCAAGGTCCTGACTATTCCTTGAGGCTATTTCAATTTAAAACTGCAATTTTTTTTTCATATTACAGCATTAGTTTGGACTGAAGGGTCAACTTTTTGAAGCTTCTTGTCTTTTTGTCCTTATATTAAACAAAGGTGCTTCTTTTGTGTTTGTTGGCTTCTTTGTGATCTGACCCTTTGATGAGGTAACTGTCCCCTCGAGATGGAGCGAGCTGTGAGAACGCCTGACTGTCGGAGTGATAGGCATCATCAATGCTGGAGCTGTGCGATGCACATAAAAATACTGAAAACAAATCTCGCCAATAGATCACCTTGAGGCTGGATGGTGTACAACATGATAAATCAGTATATCATAATATTTAAGCAGAAGAGAAGCTGCCGTATTTCACCATATCGGGCGCTGTGCAATGAATATCTGTGAGTTATGAGCATGGATGAGACTTTAGACTGCTGTGACATCTCATCCCCAGGAAGGCACTCGGAATTTATTTGTTGGAGTCTGCCACTACTTTCAACATGAAGTTGTCAAAAGTCTCTGAAGTGCTCCTGCAGTTCCTTTGTTTTTGGTTATTATAATACAGAAAACAAACCTTTGAAAGAAAGGAAAGAAAAGATGGAATGAGAGGAATTCCTTCTGCAGCCGCAATCTACATGACACAAGGAGAAGAAATGGGTTGAGAGGCTCAGAGGAAAACTAGACTGTTATACGGCTATAAACAGTTACATGTGGGTGTTAGCATGACGAACGTGTCAGATGACGGGCCAAATTCTCAGAGCCACAGTAAAACCCCAGTTTTCTAAGAACATATTGGCAAGTAGATAAACACTGCTGGTGTGCCTAAACCTTTAAAGGCTTACTGTAATGGCCATCAGTGCATTATATAATTATATAATACTGTATTAGCATGAGCCATTATTATACTGCACTTACTTCAATTATGGATTGAATTTGCTCTGTAAAAAACGCAGAAAGCTTGGGCTGTGAACTCATCTCTGATAAGTGAACTCATCAAAGTGTCCCATCTGCCCAAGAAGCCCATTGCTCATTAAGATGCTAATGTGAGTTGTTGCTAGGTTAAACAGAGTGCTGAATTAGCCAGCACTGGCTGTAGACAGGCATGAAAAAAACTGAACTGAGGTTGTTTTGAATACAACTTCAGATCCTTAGATACATACAGCACTGTGCAAATGTCTTAGGCACCTATGCAAATTGTCTGAAGCCATTTCTATCAGCAGTGGGTTTCATTTTGTCAGCAAACACACAAGTGAACATGAGAAAAAATTCAAAGAACAAAGAAATCAGTAAAAAGTATAACAGTTTCTTTTGTCTAAAAAGTAATTAATTGATATTAATGGGGTGGTGGTGGCCTAGTGGGTAGGATATTTGCCTCTGGACCAAGAGGCCATGGGTTCAACTCTCCCCTGCCTAAATTTACCTGGACGGCCCAAATTTATCAGCAGCCCGGTATGCCTGATGGCCAGTCCAGCCCTACTGGGCTTCCATGAAGAAAGAGGTCTAAAAATATTTAGATTTATTGTAATATTAAAGTTTTGACACTAACATAACACTTCTGCCCAGTAGAAAACAACTTTTAGGTATAAAAGCGTGCCTAAGACTTTTGCACAGTACTGTATATAATCAGCTTTGACAAAAGTCAAATGTCATTTACATCATCTGTGTGCTAGATGATGTCTGCTCAGACCAAATGTGGTGAATAAAGTTAAGCAAAGCTCCACATCACAAGCAAAGCATTTCTCCACATCATGTCATCAAGCTGCAGAGATCAAAACCAGCAATGCGTCACTGCTTTATGTAACGTGTCATCTCAGTTTCCAGTTTCTCAAAATGTTAGAATAGCTTTCTCATAAAATAATAATCGGTGGAGGAGAAAATGGGAAGGCAAGGATCCTTCAGATGCTCTGAGATTCTTCTGAAGCAAGACTTCTGTCTGTAAGAGAGCAAGCTGTAGCCAAGAGATTGGCACCTCCATATTTTTTCCCTAAGACAGTGGGCAGAGACGAGGTCGGCCTTGCAGTTTCTGTTTGCTGATGTAAGAGGGGGTTCTTGTGTCAGGCTGATGTTAAAAAACCCAGTCAGGAGCGTCTGACATGTACTGATGCCTTTAGTTAACACCTTTGACACCTTCATTCTATTAAAATGAAAGTGGGCCTAGAAGGTAGTATCAAAGTGGAAAGGCTCAAAACCTAAAACCTCTGAAAATTTTACGCAAATGGATTCAGTCACCTTCAGTTTGGCAATATGGCCAATCTGAGTTAGAGATGAGGCTTGATTTGTTCAAGAATGGATTTGTTTTCTTTGCAGAATAAGGTGCTCTTTAAAGTTTTTGGCAGCATCAAGGTTCAAAGGAATCAATATTTTTCCCCCTTGTTTTTACTGTCCAGCTTTCACATCCATAAAGAACCACAGAAACAATCACAGCCGGGACAGTTCTGCTCTTTGGTTGCAGAGACATATCATTACGTTTGATGATCTTTTGAAGCTCCTTTAGCCTTGTTCTTTTGCATACCAAATCTGTATCTTTTTTCATCATGACTGTTGGATACTTTGCTGTTTTGTTGTTAATAATTATTAGGCAAAAGCTATCCACCACATCTATATCATTACCAAAAAGCAGTTACAATAGAAGCTGTTACAAAGATAAACAGTAGATCTATAGATATATACACATATAGAGAGATATATATACAGATATCGATATACAAATACAGAAAGATATACAGATATACAGTAAAGTGGTCCCTTATAGTCAGGCGTGCCATAGATGGATGGATGGATGGATGGATGGATGGATGGATGGATAGATAGATAGATATGTAGATAGAAATGTATCTAGAAATAGTATTAATTCGATGGACGTGATTCAGTAAAAATGTTTGATTTCAGGAAAGAAGTCGGATTGGGATGGTTTTGACAAACACCAGTTGGGAAAACTGGAATTGACAGCAGAAAAAAAAACTTGCAAATTTGACAGCCAGCACAACACTGTTGGTTCCACATTTGAAAACTGCAGTAATAAAGTCCCTGTGAGCTCTCCTCCTCTCCTCACGACAGAGCTTTGAAATTCAGCTTCAAACTGTTTTTGTGGGGTACTGTCTATCTCGAAGAGGAGCGTTTTCTTTTATGTCGATTTCTGTTGGCATGTCTTTGATATTCCTCTGATAACCTTTAGCTGAAATACGTCTGTGGCCTCGTCTCACTGATATCACCCTTGGAGAGGCGTAATAACGCTGCTAGAATCTCAACTATGTATCTAAAGGTGAACGAATTTTGTTGCACAGCTCACTTGAGGTCAGATCATTGAAACTTTGTTGGAAAATGTCTGTTTCAGAGACATGCTGTTATTCTGCCTGGCTACTTTAAAAAATATCACTTAGAATAAGTCACCGAGATGAAAGTCTTAGATGACATTTGCAAGATAAATGGATACATAAGAAACATGACCACATGTCTTCGAACATAATGTGCATTTGATCTGAAGAACAAAATAAACAGGTTCTCGTATTTGTGCACAGAAACCTGGCAGCTATTACCAGGGCAGTTTGTGTGTGTGGTCTCAAACAGATAGGGATACATAATAAAAAAATGAAACTACTATATTTTCCGACTCCTTTGATGTGTACATACGTAAATACAGCTTTGAAAATAAACATTACTGAATGGCCCATGGCTTGGATGTTGGTTCTTGGACAAGAGCTTAGAACCTTCATGTCAACAATTTAAAAAAGATCCTACACTTGCTCATGTATCTCAGTAATAAACTTGGAACCACTTTTGGCAGTTTTAGTTTTATAGTTTATGTGTAACAACCAGTTGAATAAAAAATGAAGTATACTACTTTTCTGCAAATGTTGCTGCACAGTTTCTGTTTATGAGGTAGTAAAATGTGCAGTGTGGTCTCTGTAAATTTTACAAATAAGAAACACATACCAGGCAAACTGAACATTTGAATTTGATGATAAATATGTAAATTATTGGCCTATGGTAACTTTCCTGTGCGGTAACT
>JBBPDC010000001.1:16740225-16759408 GCA_037974485.1 Hemigrammopetersius urotaenia | reverse complement strand
CCAGGCAAACTGAACATTTGAATTTGATGATAAATATGTAAATTATTGGCCTATGGTAACTTTCCTGTGCGGTAACTACCTTGAAACTTTTTTTTTTTGATGATAAGGGCAGTTTTACTGAGAACACACAATATTTTCAAGCAAGCTGATCAGAGATTGTTTTTAATTAGGAGACTCAAGGGCTTTGGAGGGAGTAAAAATATACTTGAAAAGGCCTACATTAGTCTGGAGAGAAGCATTTTTTGAAGCACTGCCCAGAATAAAGGATCATTAGAACTGCTAGCAGGCTTATAGGTAGGAAGCAGAGCTAGATGAGCTGTAGAGGGCTGCTGTCATGGGAAAGCTCTTACTATAGAGGTTGACAGAAGATATAGTCTCATTAATGAGCTGTTACCTTCAGGATAACTCTGTGCCCATAACTAAGAAAAACTTTTATGAAATGTCTTTTATTTCCAACAGCATTTGTCTCATTCTTAATTAATTTTATCATGTAAGGATTAATGTTTTGTATTTGCATGCTTGTTGATTCTTACTTTCTGTTAAGATTTTGTGTGTGTGCATTTGTGTGATTACTTAGTGTTATTTTATTTCATGATTGTAGAGCTAAGATTCATTTTCAACGTTGTTAGACAATAAAGTTCTGTTCTATTCTGCTCTATTCTACAAACACAGTTCCTTTCCAGCGTCTGGAGACTACTCAGAGTAAGAGTGCTGACCTAGGATCAGATTCTCCTTTTATTTACAATGATCTTACTGACAGAAACAGATCTGAGATCTGTTTTCCGAGAGTACAGGCTCAGGGACCTGACGCGAAAGGTCTTCTCAGGACACTGAAATCAATTAAAAGTAAACCCACAGTAAAAAACAAGTCAATCTTCACCGGTCTTGCAGCCCAACACACTCAATCAAATGAACTAATGAAGCATTCATGCATTGGAGTTTGGCTGTTGACTGACACGGAGCTAATCATTAAGGGGACCCGCACCTCCTGCCAGCCTAAAGAATATGACAGGGTCATAGATTCCTCCTCCGCTCTTGGCCCCCTCTCTCGTCTACATGGAGCATAATGAGGCCTCCGCTGCTTCTCTATAGCTGGGCCTCACCAGAGCACCGCATTCATTCTCAGTGGGTCGTTTAATGTCCACTCCAGCAGGCTGGAGAGGAGACATATTTTCAGGAACTTTTAAGTTTTAAGTTCCCTCCTATGTGTGGATGTAATTGCACTTTTTGCGGAGAAATGTTTGGAAAGTTTGTAGAGATGAAACTGAAGTTTCTACTTGGTGTGAAACAGCAATTTCCAAGGACTAGGTATATCTATCTCTCTGCTCTCTAATAAATCTCTCGCTCAGAGGCTTGATCAGACTGAGATCTGGAGAATTCTGAGGCCCAGTCAACACCTTCTACTCTTTATCATGTTCCTCAAGCCGTTTCTGAACATTTTTTCCATGTGACAAGGCACATTTTCCTGCTGAAACAGGCCCATGCCCTTGGGAAATACCATTGTCATGAAGGGGTGCACTCCATCTGCGACAATGGTTAAATCCAGTGGTACGTGTCTAAATCGCATCCATGTGCCAGAACCCAAAGTTTGTTCCACAGTAGCTCTTCTGGGGGACTCGACTATCCTTCACCCCCCATGTGAACAAATAAACCTTGGGCATTCACAACCCTGTTGCTGATTCACTGTATTCCTTGGAAGACAGTGGAATGAATGGTACGAACCACTGCATACAACCCACAAGACCTGTCTTTTTGGAGGTGCTCTGGCTGCTATTTGGCCCTTTCCAAAGTCAATATGTTTGCTTATTTTCTTTATGCTTGCTTATTTTCTACTCTTCCAACACATCTACTTCAAGAACTGGCTGTTTACATGCTGCCCAATACAGTATCAAGCAATCTTTTGAAAAGCCAACATCATGTTGAGTTTGTTGCTTGCTGTTGTTATGCCACACTTTTCAGCTGTGCTTTTAGTGTAGTTAACTTTTTGAAATGTGTGTGCTGTCTGAGCAACAAGAAAGCCTGAGAATAAAGAAAAACAAAACTTGATCAATTAAATGCAGAAATAAAAATGCTAACAAGGGTCTGCACAGGTTGTAGGTGGAAAGAATGATAAATAGTGAATAACATAATTCAATCACTGTGCTGTTGCAGTATCCAAATTGTATGGTATGTCCAAATAATGCCATCAGCTTTATAAGGTCATGACGCATTATGTAACGAGCACAGTTCAAGCTATGCCCAGAATCTTACTGAATGTAAGTGCTCAAGGTTTTTTTTTGCGCTGGTCTACAACAGTAATCAAGACTAATAATTACTCTTCCTGTGTTACGCTCGACCAAACTAAACCTCTATAGTGATGAATGGTCAGGGTCAAGTTTTCAATGGGCTGTTTAGATGGCAAGTCTTTACAAATGTGCCTTGCCTTTTCCCTTAAAAAGACATCTCAACAAATATTGTAGCTCGAACCTTCCACGGCAGAACTACATACCAAATTCAAAAGTTCAGAGCCGCTAATAACCTCCAGCGCTGCCTTGGTTTCTGGGGATTGAAAGCAGTGCATTGACACTCATGGCCACAATCAGGCCAGCCAGTAGGAGGTGTGGGAAAAGGACAATGAGAGTGAGAACATACACCCCACCCTGCGTTTCTAAATCAACTGCAGTAATACCAGCTAAAATGGAAATCAGGGGAGTGCGAAGAATCCTCAGCAGCACATTCTTTGATCTGATTTCAGTGTAATTATACATTAAACATTAGTCGCGTATTTGAAAAGAAAGCAATGCCCAAAGCTATATTAATTAATGGACTTTAAGGGCATGGCCAGAAACACTTGAGATGTGTTATACTGCAGAAATGTATCCCAATGGTTATATCAATGCAGACATAACAGAACAGGGCATACATTTTAAATCAAAAACATAACTATAGACAGTTGGTGCTTGGAATTCTGTTTGGCAGATGTATTCACACTGTGTACAGTCAAGCATTATCCAAATCACATCAAGTCTTTTTAGATGCTCTGTTTCAGATTGATCGCTTATCATGAAAATCATGAAAGAGTTGTTGAGTGGCATCTGAAATTCGACTCTATCTGCCACTGAAAATTGATAAATGTCTATAATTTAACAGTGAATAATTCATATATGTATTCTTATATTAAATGAGGTTATTGCAAGTTGCTCTGATCTCTGGAAGAAATCAAATATTTAATGGGTTTAAATGTTTAAATGAGATATTTATCATGCAGTGGATTTGTTTAGCTTCAAATGTCTATATACAGAATAAGGTCTCAGAGGTTTAGTGGATGAGAATAGCTGTTGATAAGCATAAGTGTTATGAGTCTCACTGAGGATGTAGGTGTACACTGAAATTGTGATGGAAATCTGGAACAAATACACCAATGGTCAAATTAAGTATTTTATCAAGCTTTGATCAATGTAACAGAATGCAGAGCATACACAGCTCCTCCCAGAACCAAAAGCCCAGGTCGTGGTTATGGTTGGGGGTTTTTCGTTCTCTGTACACCCCTCCTGCAGTTCTAACAGTTGATCATATCTTACATAGAGCATTCTGTCTGCAGCCTTCCTTTGACACATGCAACCAACATTTGTTTGTAGTCTTCTGTAGTGTTCTGTACTTTTCGGTGTTATGGGCCAAATAAGATGTTGCATGTTTACTATTGATACTATATTGCTTTCAGAATCTGAATCAGAATTAGAAAACTTCATTGATCCTGAATAAAATTGCTTATGCTATGGCATCACAGACACACAGAGACATAGAGAACACTATAAAGTTAAAATAACACTCTCCAAAACATACTCTGTACTAAATACAAACGTAAAGTTTTTGCTGATATGGTTTGCAGTTGCACTCTACACTGATACGATTGGTGCATACAAACTACCGCATGTTATAATAAAGATGTCGAACATATTTGAAGATATTTACAGTACTAGACTGGCAGCTAAACTACCACTAACCGACTTTTTACACTGTAATAAAACATAAAACACTGTAATAAAACATAAACTACTAAATAATACACTTAGCTATGATTATGTTCTCAACAACAGGAGATTTGCAGAGGTTTTACTTTGATTATTCTACAACTATATTCAAACTTACTGATAATGTTTTAAATTATGTGCAAAAACCTTTTTTTATATCATCAAAAGAAGTTTTTGGGCAAACTGGCTGTCTCTTCAGTCAGAAAAGTTAAAAACTCACAGAACATCAAAATACTACATAAGCTGAATAACTATTAAGTAGTATGATACAGCGAATGACTGTTACAGGTGCAACCGACACAGCATCTTCATCTTTCTCACTTTCCAGCCTTTTTCTCGGAGAAAAGGAGGTCTCTGACTATTTTTTTTCCTGGCAAAGATGAGTCAGACCATGTTTTCGGCCTGTGCACTGCTCTTTCCGTGCCTGCTAGAGAGAGGTAATATCAACACACACACACACACACACACTCACACACACACACACACACTTAGATTTAATGGACATGCTATGTCTCTTGTGATTTTTCACAATTGGCTTACATACAAACCCACACACACACACACACATATGAACGTAAGCAGGACATTTTACAGCCCTATTTACAGTACCAGACTGGCAGCAAAACTACCACAAATAAACTTTATACACTGCAAATAAGCCATAATACATCCAGTAAAAATCCAATGTGTCATTCAAGTTTTTGTATGTTCTCAGTATGCAGTTGTTGTCCCCTATTTTTGCCATAAATGTAGTACAACATTTTAATAAGCACATGTTAAAGTATGTTCCACAATATCACTGTATTTTCATCATAAAAAAATGTTGGACAACTTGTCTCTTTAGTCAGAAAAGTTCAAAACGCACAGAAAGTCAAACTACTGCTTCAGGCAGTACAAGTAGTAAGTAGTATCATTCAGTGAAAGACAAGTTGCAAGACGTCTGGATGTAAGGCTGTGCAGAGCTCAAATCTATCTGGAACAGAAGAAAATCAGACACAAGAAAGTGAGGTGCATCTTAATTGTTCTTTAAATGTAGAAAAACAGAAAAAAGGCCTAATATTGATACGACTGGTGGCACATGACTAATGGGAATCGAGTGGAGGAGATGTGGGCGGGGCTTCAGACCCTATAGGCCGCGCGTGTGCAGAGGTGCGCTCGAGCCCCACATCGTCACTGCGGGAGAGGTAGCGCGCACGTGCTCAACGACTCCCGGAGTTCGAAGTTTGAATTCTCAGACGCACGCGCTGCTCTCAGAGTTCTGCAGCCGTTAGAGCTCTAACCGCCACAGCATCTACAGGAAAACAGGATTTCTCACTTTCCAGCCATTTTCTCCGAGAGAAGGAGGTTTCTGACTATATTTTTTCTTGGCAAGGATGCGTCGGACCGTGTTTTCTGCTAGTGCGCTTCTCATCCTGTTCTTGCTAGAGAGAGGTAATATGAAACACACAAATACTTATGTGTAATGTACATGCTAGCGCTTTCTCCCTTGCGTTTCTTTTCACAGTATGTATATATATATATATATGTGTGTGTGTGTGTGTGTGTGTGTGTATGTGTGTGTGTGTGTGTGTGTGTGTGTGTGTTTATATATATGCTTTCCTTGCGTAAATGGTCAAATACTTAACCTGGCTCGATGGAGTCTGACTCACTGCCAGTTTGTTAGTTTTTAACTTCTTCCAGTAGATAACAACAAAAATAACACATAGCAGTTCTTATAGGTATGAAAATGAGGTCGAAATAAGCTTACAGGAGTTTGTGTTAACGGTCCACAGATAAGATTAACGGCAACTGTCTCTTTGTAGCAATGCGTGAAGTCTGGCTTACACACCAAGCTGGGAAAAAAATTGCACCTGTTGTTTGCTAAAGAGGACGTGGCTGTAATTTTATATCAATCATCTTAAGATAACACGTTTAAGAATGTGTGTGTGTATGGGGGTAAGGAGAGGCTGTGTGTTCCCATTTTTGACATTTTTACTGGGTGAATTGATTCACTGAAAATACATATTATCGTTATAATCGTCAGTGGTTCATGTTTATCCCTTATGAACTACTTAAGAAGAGGTATTAGGAACTCAAGGCCCACGGTACAGCCATTTGGCTTGTAGAAAAGTCACGAGGGCCCATTTGGTCATACTCAAGGTACATTTCTGCTCATTAGAATTGAATGTTTTACCCCATGGACATTTAGAGTTGCACAAGCTGTCATTTGTTAATCATTATCAATATATTGTCCTTTGCAATACTGGTATTGCAGAAGGTTGCAATATGCAAATGAGCCCTCTAATCAATTACACTCTTCTTTTCTTCACTCTTCCTTACTTTGTCCTCAATTAGTCCCCGTTACAATAGAGTGCTTCTGTGTGTGTTTTAATGAATTGTGGTTATCAAGAAGTCCAGCAAAAGTAAGTTGTTTTATTTTTAATCAAAATAAAGCAGACCTGTCTTTGACCATGCCACAGTATTGTTTCACAAATGCATTTCTTTGATAATTACATTGCACGTCACCGTGTGTAGCAGTTAAATTTCAGTGGTAGTATTTTATCCCCAGGCCTAGTTTGTTCAAAAGAGTATCTGGTACTGAATGATTGGCAGGTTGTCCTGCAAGGGTATGGCATGTGACTTTATTGCCCATTGTCTGGTTTTTGTCAGTCCTGGATTCTCAGCTCCTATTAGCTTAGTCTTCGGGTTCAGAGGGTTTGAACTTTGATAAACCTGAGTTAATATTGGAGCTGCATGGAGCCTTAAATTACTTATAGTTAAATAAAATTACTTATACACATTCTTATAGTTAGACTTGTGTTTTTTCTGGTATGTTTGAAATTTCAAATGGGAAGGTGAAGATATTTATCTCTAAGTGGCATATCATCTAAAATGTGACTCCTGTCACACCAGATTCAGGGAGCAGAGTAGGGGGCCACAATGAATAGGCTTAAGTGAGACATCTGTTTTTTGTTCTTAGTGCACAGTCACCTCAGCACACCTCCCCTCCCCCAACCCCTCAGGGCTGAAACCGCTGGCAGAGTCACACCTGGTAGCACTCGTTTAGCTGGTGGGATCCTACTGACATGCTTAATTTGAATGCTTATTTAAAAGCCGACTTGTTGCTTGAATGTTGGCATGTTTACTGACAGCATATAGACGTGGGGTATTTTCAGGAATGCTCAACTTATTTTCCCGGTCTGTGGTACAGAGCTGAGTCCATTTTTCAACAGATCACTTTAAACTTAAATTTGTCCCCAGATTTCACTGTCAGCTTTACTCTTTTTTGTGAACTCACGTTTTCCTAGCAGAGCAGTTTGGGATTCTGTTTAATACTTTAATTGAGTTCAGTTCTGTGTGTCATTTTTGAATGTGATATGCAGGAATATGAGGGATCCAACTTTCTCCCAGCCACAGTCCAGTCCATCCTGTTTGAATTTTGCTTACCTCAATAGATGTCTATGTATGCAGCATAAATAAGCATGTTGGTATTCAGTCATACTTACAATCGTGAGGCCTTTTCTTACTGTGCTTTTGTAAGGAATTGGAAAACAATGTCAAATTCAAATTTCAAATTTTCAAATGCATGTTTTCAAATGAATAGGCAATCGTTTCTAAGTTGTAACCGTGGTGCATGTTTAACCCAAAACTGTAACATTTCATTGATTCTAAAGTATCTGCCCTACAAAGGGCTCAAAGGGTAAGATCCAGAAAATAAGAACAGAAAATGTTTTTCTCAGTGGCTGCAAATGGAAGAAAACATAGCTGATATGATTTTCCACTTTCAGTCTTCGGAATTATCCCACCACCACCTGCACTATCTCTGTGTTCTTTCCATCAGCGCCGCTATTCATAAGAAGCACTTTATCTGTTATCAGGCAAAACAAGAGAACAATTGTCTTGCGTTAGAAAGGGAGGGGACACGTTGCTTTACGACAAGGCGAGAGGGGCAGCGCTGTGTTCTTAGCAGCAGCACTCTTGTCATGCAGGAATGCCTGCCATTGAAATGCATGAAGGTGCTTTCGGCTTTTTGGAACTTCCAGTGCTGCTGGAGAACCCACCCCGAGGCCGGACAATGAGGAAGGTTGTTCCTCCCCTTTTTGTTATGCAGTAACCCCAAGAACTTCCACAGACCCCTGCAGGCTACATTGTCAGGCGTTTTTTTAAACCAATGCCTGTATGATCGTAACAGCTCCAAGGGAATCTTCTCCTGTTGTAATTAAATGCAACTGTATACACTCCCCGCTGAGAGGGCGTTATCTGCTCAGTGTTTTTGATTTCAAACCCCCGCTCAACTCTCTGAAGGAAGGACCTTGAGTCTCCTATGAATGCAAACAGCTGCACAAACCACATTCATTCTAAAACAGATATTCTGCTGAGGTACAATTACCTTCAATGTATCAGTTTCAGGGTACAGTCATTTGGCTTCATCCTCTAACCACCTGCTCACTGAGGGCACTGTTGGTTCGTTGTGAATAAGAACAGCAGAGAGCTTTATAGATGCCTTTTGTTTTCCATGATGGCAACAAATGGCTTTATTTATTTAATTTTTTTCCACAGTAGCTTAACATATGCCAGCTGAAAGCAGACAAAGGAGCTGCACTACATATGTCTCATTGGGAGGGTGTGTCAGGATTCAGAAAATGAAGCCAGCTGCTACAGTAAATGCTGAGATTGGGTTTCTGCATTCTCAGGGAGCAAGAAAATAGATTTTCCACAAATGTGTTTGTTTTTTAAAGGAATACAACAGTACATTTAAATATAACAACAGTGTTTGAGTTTCAGAATGCGTAGTTACGGTTATATCATTGATACCTAGTTAATTGTTAGTTGTAAGTAGCATGTAAATGCAACCTGTGACTGAGTTTCCTTTGTGCTTGAAGCTATAGTTACTTCACATCAGCCACGGGGCCTTTATTTCATAGCAGAAATAAAATTGTCTGTTTTTTCTGAAGCAGAGGTAATACATGGAATCAAAAATACAGAAACTCAATTTGTCTCTGCAGTTCAGATGCAAGTGAGTAATACATAGCACTGTGGTTTTGGTTTAAACGCTTACCACACGACTAAAATAGCCAGTAATGGCTAGCTCATTGTTCCTTACATTTGAACACGTGACACAGCTGTTTATTCTCTGCAGTCCATACAAGTGTGTGGAATGGGGCAGATGTGAGTAGACTTCTTTTATGAACACGTAGCATAGACTACAGCTGCTGTTGTCAGTTAACACTTTTAAGTTAAGTTTTTCTAACACAGATGTGTAAATTGAGCTTTTGGGCTGTCATCAGCACAACAGTATCTTCCATCAACCCATGCTTTTTTGCATATACTTGCTTCCTGTTCCTGAATATTTATAATTACCAATTATTTGTAATCAAACAAGAGAATCTTTGTTGCTTTTTTGTCTTTTTTTGTCTAGTGCTCTCAGACTGAAATAAATATTTGGAAGGAAACTCTGGTTTAAGATTGAACAAGATTTTAATCTTCATTGTTTTTAAATAGATAACCTAATTCCTGTTCAACTGGTTTGCAAAAAGCTTGTTTCAGTTTATCAGGCAAATGTTCAACTGTCACCCCTTGGCAGTAAAGCTCAGTTCACAGCACTGACAGTAATTGCAAGGGACAGGTGTCGAAATGTTGTTTCTCCGGGAATTTAGTTCTCCACAGAAGTGCTGGCCACGATCCATTGCTCTTTTAACTGTTAGAAGTCATCACTAGTGAAGAAAAGCATGCTGTTATTTGCAAGAAATTTTGGGACATGTGAATTTCATTTTATGTGAAAAAGCCACATTTTACTTTTTTGCCAGGTTTTGTTATTTCTTGATATTGAAACAAATGGATAAAAGTCAGAAATGCAGTCCTGAACCAGATGATACTGAATGTAAATCTAATTTAAATGTACTCAAGCTGCGTAACTCACTATTTAACATTTATTTTGCCACCTGGATAACAGAAAAAAGTAATAACTGTTGACATCTAAGGGTTAAGCACCCACAGGGACATCATGGCACCTGGCTGTCTGTAGTCCTGTGCTCTGTAGCTTTACCTGCTGCGATTGTTCCTGCTGTTTGGACCTGCTGCCTCCGGTGATATCAATGTTGTGGTTTCAATGGAGGATCAACACTGATCTACTGTATGGTCGAACACGTTGGTTGGTGATCTCCTAAATCTGAGACATTGATTCTTTAAGGTTGGCCAGGAAGGGAAAGAATAAGGTGCAGGTGGATCAAGCTTTCATTTCGAGCGACTTTGAAGTGTCTGGGCTTTGAGCCTGCAAGCCAGCACAGGTTGCCTCTGTGGTTTTAGCAAGCACACCTGTTCCAGCTGTACAGCCCCTTGTACCTGACACAGTGTCGCATTTCTCTTGTCCATCAGCTTTCATGAGGAACCACAGAGAGCTAGAGTGTGAAATGGGTATTTCCTGGTTGCATTTTTTGAATTGGAGATCAGGGTCAGGTATAAAAAAGTTATTCATTTACAATATCGTAACTAGGCCGGTGTGGCTTTATGTTTGACGCTGCTAAATTTGTTTTGCCTGCTACACGTCAAGAAGTGAAAGGAGTAAAACTGTTAATGACATGTTGAACAGACGTAGAACCTCTTAAACTTGCTCTTTGAGATGGGAATGCCTGAGAATAGACAGCTCAGCATGGAAGAGCCACATAAGCCACTATGCATTTATATTCTTGCTTTTTTATGTGCTGCTCTGTAGGTGAAATCCCTCAGGCAGGCCAGATCAAGGTGCAGTTTAAGGCCTCTGTGACCCCTCTTTGACAGGTCCGGCTCAGGCCTTAAACCACACAGAATTGTGAACTAAATCCACTTTCATCATGGTTTCAGCATCACGGTGTACAAACAGAGGCATGCATGGTTGTATACCTAAGTTATAGTTGTGGAGTCTTTAAGATTTGCAGTGAAATAAGTAGGGGTTAGTGTTAATTAAGTCTGAAAAAATGTTTTGAATACCATCAGTTGTTTTCTACTTCACATAAGGCATCCATATGTGCAGCTTCTCTCACTCACCAGAGATCTCTTGTAGATCAATATTTGCACAGGTTTTGTTTGTCAAGCTAAAGACAATTTATTTTTTCACACTGCGCTCCCGTTGAAGGCTTGTAAGGTTCATTCCACAGAAAAGTCTTATTGAACTTTTAATGCAAGTCAACTAACAATGTTTTGGCACCACATCTGTTCGGCAGCTACATCCATAGTGGAGGTAAAGCAGAAGAAATGATCCTTAAAAACTTTGCTGTGTAGTGCAGTGGGTGTTGAGGACAGGACCCTGTTTGATGTAAGAGAAAGAAGTGGATAAAGCTACTCTTAACTGTGTATAATTGACAGAATGAGGTAATCTGAACATTTTCTTTAGACAGCAGAATATAGAGCCTTAACCTGAAGCTTGTAAATTGCATTATGAGTTAATGGACCCTGGCGGAAGCTACTTGGCAGTTTTTTTGTTAATGGTTCTCAGTATGTGCTTTAATGGCTGCTCATTAATGGACACTGTAGCTGGATCTTTAGGGTCGGGCTTGGGGTTTGCCATGATGGGCTTGTCATTTTCAGACATCCTTCAAAGCCCCCTGGGGCCCCTCCTATCAAATCCATAATTTAGGACTTAATGGATGTGATTCCAGAGTGCACTTACCCCTCAACCTGCCCACTGACTTTTGTTTTTGAAGCACTGATCTGTCATGGATGTTCGACTTAATTTATGGCATTTTTGAGAAGCTTTAATGGCACTTGCTTGCTGAACTGAATAGAGGAATACATTTGGGAAAGTAATGTGGGCTCAGAATCAATTTTTAGCCTGTCTGTCAGCTGTTGAAATAGATGGCACCTTGTAATGAATCTGACCTCTCTGTTTGAGACAGACCCAGACACACACCTATTCTGTATCTTATGCTTGCTCTGGTTAATGACTGAGCTCCTCCTAAAAGCAGTTCCTTTCTCTGGAAATTGACTATTATGGTCTAGTAGTTTCCATCACTGAAAAATTATTTGTTACATTAGATAGTATTTTTAAATCAATATCCAAATAACTAATAGTTCTTTAAATATTTAATTAGTTATAATTGGAAATGTCAGCTTTATTATCTGATCTTGCATGATACATTCAAATGGCGGTATATTCACAGTGAAGTCAAGATTTGCCAGTTTCTAGTAATGAGATATTGTTTTTGAAATGGTTTAGTGTGTCATTTGCATCATGGCACAAGTTAAAGCTTTTTATATTTTAAATTGCACGTAAGCAAATTGGAGCACTAATAAGTAGAGGAGTGATATATATACAGTGGTGCCTTGACATACGTGTTAAATTCATTCTGTGACTCAAATTACTCATATGTCAAATAAGTCTTCCCTACTGAAATGAATTGAAATGCCATTAATCTGTTCCGGACATCATAAAACGCATTCTTTTGTTATATGTTTTTAAATAAGAAAAATGTGCTTTTAAATAAAAATATTGTATAAAAACATAATACAATAGAATACTGCAATAAACTGGTCTTGTTAAGTATAATGTACATTATTTGCCTTGGCTGCTTTAATTTCGGCAACCTCTTTGAGGTAATCCTCAGCATATCCATGCTTGCTGCCTCACCACGTCTGACAACCTAGTGAATTCTGGTCCAATTTATAAAATTCTCAAACCAGCCCGACTGGCTTTAAATGGCTCGCCCGATGCCTCGTTTGCCGAAGTGCCTGGGTCTGCGCAAACAGCTCGAGTCTTTTTGCAGATTGTCCTTCACAATCACTTTCCTTGGACACATGGATGGATAAACGAACATTTGCAAAATAACTGCAAGCAAATATGCTCGTAACCCGAATTTTAGCTCTCAACTCAAAACAAAAAATTGCCAGAGAGACGACTCGTATCTCGAAAAAGTTGGGACACTTGTAAATCAAGGTACCACTGTATATTCTGTTGTAATAAACCATTTTTCATAGCCATGTGTTTATTTCATTTGATGCACAGTTGTCAGACGAAACAAACCTTCCATGCACTTCCTGTCACATTTACTGTCTGTGTGCTCATGGCAGGTGTTCATTCTCTTCGCTTATTTAGATGTTTTGAAGTGGTTTGTTTGCTGAGTGGAATTAGATGGCGAGGAGGCCTTTTAGGCCATTGCTGCCGGTGGCATCTAGGGAACAGAAAGACTATTATAAATGCATGTAGACATAAAAGACAGCTGTTGCCTAGCAATACTGCTTGGACGGGTTCTGCCTATTTTACAGTCACTCTACACTTATTCAAACAAACCATGGCCACTTTCAACACAAACAAGGATGAAAAAAAAGTTGGATCAGATACAAAAATCAGTTTATCACATCAAAGATAATCACTTCAGGTGTATTATTTTCAGTTTAAGTTTTAAAATTGCAAAGTGCGGTGATCTTTAAGGAGAACATTTTCTGTGCTAAAATGAACTACATTTGATTTATCAATGCTTTATTAACTTGTTAGAATGGATGTGATTATGTTCTGAATGGTCATTTCCAAATGAATAAATCACAAGACTAAACTGTCGTAATAATAATCATATGAGAGAATATCAAAGGCTGTTGTAAACTGCTTTTGATCTATAGCGTTACTTGGAAAAAACACAGGAACTGAGACATCTCTTAAAACATGTTGGTACAGGCCCTTTGTCCTCAGCCAAAAAACGCTTTTGGCGGGAATGGCAGGGTACTCTGTTTATGTGTTAAAAGGACAATGCAGTGGCCACAGATGTTCAAACACTTTCTGTGCTTTGAGTAAAAAAAGCCACAAAGCAATAACATTTCACCACACTTTCGCTATTTGTATTATGCTTAAAACAATGATAAAGAAACATGTGACTCTGGCTGTTGTAAAGTAATCTAATTGGTAATATTGTACTTATGTGCTACTACTGATTTGATACCATTTGTGAGGCCTGCAAGTATGCAGTCGTCCATCATTAGCACTCTGGTGGGGGGTTGTATGTCCTGTTATGTATTCGCTGATTAATCGCCCTAGTGACTTTGAACACCCGGTCCTGTTCTGGTCGCAGGTGCTCTGTAAAATGAAGATGAGAACGCGCTGTTCGGCTCAGTGAACGGAAAGTTTTCGATTTAAAACGAAAAGATGGAACCGTTGATAGGAGTATCGCTATCTGCAATTCATGCAGTAAGGAATTTTTGTATCATTGGAGTACATCACGTTTAAAATATCACCACAACACAAAGCGTTTAGGAGCAAACTCGGGGGTCCGAGCCATAACACCCCCTGATCCCAGACTTGAGATGCCATGCATATTAACCATTATATTAGTGGGCGACTTTTAAAAATCATTAGTTTCGTCCCCCACCCAGCGATTTGTATGAGTGAAACAGGCAAGACGCCACATGCAGCACATGCCCAGTCCGCTCCGGGAAAACACTACGCTACAACTCTGTCACACCCCCACCCCCGTTCCAGACCCCCCAGATTAAAATGCTTCTGATGTCCATGCTTGTCTGTATGTTGTCTTAAACTGCACCTTTTAGATTGACTTAGTTCTATAACTGTTCTTGCTGTAAATACTTTTTAATAAATGTGTGCAGTAAATTTTGATTCGCTTGACACCTCTTATACATATATAAATGTCTGAAGTGAAACAAACACTGTATGAGTTTCATGAGTAGTGTGTGTGTGTGTGTATATATATAAATTACATGAAAAGTATTAGGTATGTATATGTAGTGATCAGACCACCCAGATCATCACTCAACATACTTGGTCTCTGATGTCATCGTTTGTCATTATTTTGAATTTTAAGGCATTCTGTGACCTTTATGTCCTGAACCTTTGAAGTTTTCGTCTTTTCATTTGCACCACTGAGATGGATTGACTGTCCTTGAATATTGTGCTGTCTACAGTTCCTCTTGTCCTTATGAGCTTTGTGGTCATTGGATATTATTTGCTTTTTTATTTTTGTGGACATTTCATTCTACAGCCAATTTCAACATTTAATAACATAGGGCTTATATGTTCATCTCCAGAAGACAGTGCTATTGAGAGTCGAAGAGAAAGAAGTAGGTCTCATTTCTCTTGTGAGGGTATAGTCAAATGCTCTTTTGGTGGGGTAGACAGGTTGTTTTTCCATACCTGTCTTATTTCAACCTGGCTCTTTAGAGCCTGGACAAACACCATAAGAACTGGTACACATGTGTAAGTAGCTTACTTTATTGCTCATTTTAAGACATTTTTCCTTCCAGCTTCATTTGAATATGCAAAAGCTCCTACTACTTTGCCTGACAGCCAAACAAGGGCATTTAGCATTATCCAAGCTGCATTCAAATTTCACCAGACAAATTAAACCACTGTGACATCTGCTTCTGTCTAAACACTTAATTCTTTTAACACTGCATTTCATTTTATGAGTTTGACTTGTTTACTGTTTGACAGTGTTGCATTTATAGCAACACAGTTACTTCAGTTAACATTATTTTTTTCATTATTCCTTACAAGTCTTTGTTGTTTGTTTATGCTAGTGAGTGGACATAAATCCATAGAGGGCCAGTATGGGGAGACAATTGAGGTGCCTTGCAGCAAAGGGGAATTCAAGTCTGAGGACATCTTCTTAGTCAAATGGAAATATGTAAGTGGAGTTCCAGTTAATTTTGCCTACTAAGACCAGAAAGAAAAGTAGATTGTTTACTGGAAAGTAGATTGTTTACTGGAAAGAGTAAGATTTTTTGTTTATATTTAGTCACTTATTCCAACTATTGTGCAAATGCTCTGTTTTTACAAATATATTCTAGGTTACATGTTTATGGTAACCTCTTTGCAAAAAAACATTCATTCTTTTCCACAGACCAAAGCAGACAGCACCATTGGTGACCTGATAGTGAAATCAGCACAGAATACCACAGTCTCCTCCGATGTGGATTATAAAGACAGAGTCAGCCTTACACCCAACCTCAGTCTACGCATTGCCAGAGCAAAACTGTCTGATGAGAAGACTTTCACCTGTATGGTGGTCCAGGGTTCAGACATAGCGGAGTATCCTGTTCAAGTGATAATTCTGAGTAAGCAAGCTCTGACAACACTCAATATTAAGCCACTTGGATCAGTAAATGTATGTTCATCCATTTAACTATAACATCAAATATTTTGTTGTTCTTCCACAGAGACCCCCTCAGCGCCCACAATCATCAATAAAGCTACGGAATTGGAGATTGGAAAGCTAACAATGGTATGTTGAGTTTATTGATATTTCCAAGAACAACACCGATGTGTTGAGAAAGGCAATATTAGTTTTTTTGGTTTTTTTTTTGTCCACATGGCTATTTGGTTGTTTCCATAGACATACTTAGGTAAATCTCAACGGTTTCCATAAATAGAGATGGCTGGAGGAGACCTATAATGATGTTTTCATCTGTGTAAGGTTTCCTTTCCTCCCCCCAAAAAAACAGCAGAACAAGAACATTTCCAGTTCAAATAAAAGATTATGAAAAATTATGTTGAACTGGTGTTGAAAGCATCCCATCACTTCATATTTATCTAAAGTAGGAAACACATAATTTAACATGGCTACAAACACGAGGGCTTGATACTGTGAATCCATCCCCCCTCTGTGAAAAAAACATGGGTACTAGAGTTTAAAAGCTCAAAGTAGAGTTTGTAGCATTTCTTCTTGTCTTTGTATAGCTGGGAGAGTGTTCCACCAAAGATGCCAATCCAGCTGCTGACATCACATGGCTCAAGAACAACGTTTCACTCGTGGCTGATGGGAAAGGTACAGAGCATTCCATCCAATATTGAAATGCTGACGGGTCCTGGTTCCACAAAATTAAGTGGTCCGTTCATCATAAAATGTTCACAAAATGTAAAGAGCAGCCACATTTTCAGATATGTTAAGGCATATAATAATTTACAGCTTCAGTATAATGACAATATATAATGACAATAATATACTATGATTTCAGTGATAAAGATCACCACAGCTGTGCAGATAAACAAAACGACTGGCCTCTCATCTACATCCTCTAAGCTCGAGTATGCAGCTGTAAAAGGAGACCTGAATGCTAAGTTTGCATGTGCTGTCCAGCATAGGAGCCTGGTTTCAGACCTAGTGTCTGCCCCTGCAACCTTCGTCATTACCTGTAAGTCTTTTTCCCTGGGCTCAACCTCTTTAAAATAATAATAAAATACTAACCCTGTGATAGTGTGAATACAATAATTGTACCAATTAAGTATAATTTTTTTGGTAAATTAGTGAGCCATTTCCACTTGTACAGGTTTTTGTGTAGAAAACACTTATCAGAATTTACTGGCTGGCTGAATTGCATGCGAAACATCGGAGTGCGGCTATTGAAAGTTGAATGGGCCTTTGTTGGGTACCTCAAGGATATGAGGAAAATTGGCCCTGTTGCTACTCTCAAAAGCTCTCCTCCCCCTGGATTGCACCAAAAACCTCTACTCTGGAGATTAAGAGCCTCTCACTTGCACACTATGACCATCCCTGAAGTGCCCATATCTGTTCAGCCTTGTGCCTTCTATAGCCTTCTATTCTGAGTAAGCCCTCAGATTTAAACCTCTCTTCTCCACAGACCCCACTGAGAAGGTCAGCCTCCAGGTTGTCTCAGCAGGCCCAATCAAGGAAGGAGACAATGTGACCATGAAATGTAAAGCTGATGGAAATCCACCTCCCTCCAGCTATAACTTCCACATCAAGGTAAGCTTCAGCTCGCTCCTTCAGTGGCCTACAGTCCTTTTCTGCTGCCAGAGGTGGAGTGACCTCTGCTGACCTTAATGAGACCTGCTAAACAATCCTCTGTCTTCACAGGGAAAGAAAGTGAAAGTGGAAAACTCAGACACTTTCACACTGACAGACATCACACGAGCTAATACTGGAGAATACAAGTGTTCCATGGTGGACAATGATACAGTGGCAGCCTCTGTGAATATTACAGTTATGTGTAAGTCATCATTTCGTCATCAGTCATTTTGATTGAGCCATCTTTGAGGGATACACTGAGAGGATATGCTTTCAAAACTGTCTAATTTAATTTTAAACTCAGCTTTATGCATCACCCTTAAAGTGTCTCCCGCAGTGCTAGAATGTAAAATACAGTAATTCCCTGCTTTTCGCAGGGGTTACATTCCAAGAGTATAGCGTATAGTGAAATGGTTAAAAAAATGCATAAAAATTTGTTTTTTATAGTGTAAACCCTAAATATGCTCCCAGAACACTTTAAATTCGCGTTAAACTAAGTTTAATGCATTACCCTTAAAGAAAATGTAACGGTAAATAAATAATCAGAATCAGAAAACTGCATTGCTTAAAAACGATTAGCATTAGCGTTTAGCATTAGCAGCATAAGGCGAGCGAAAACAAACACAAACACAAGACACTGAAATAACTCTCTCTACCTACATGTTTAGACAGGGCACAGCTTACTAATACTAAATTTAAAACACTACTGAATTTAAAACACTAAAATACCAGGACAAGACACGGATCAGTCATGCTACGTGCTGCAGCAGGTTTCTTCTTTGTCTTCTTTTTATGGCGGTTGACCACTTTTCAGTGTACCGATGTTACCCCTGTATAGACTGCACTGTAATTCATGTAAGCGAGTTTTCTATTGTATGTGCTGTCATTTGGCATAAGCAGGATAAATACAATAATAAATTAATTTAATTTACAGCAATAAAAACATACAGAACAAAATGAAATAAACATTCTTTTACCATACCAAGATGCGCTTTCTGTTCTTTGGACAGTACCAAAAACTTATAGGTATATTTTAAATAGAAATGTAGCTGACTTTACATTAACATTTGTGTTACAAATTTGTAAATTATATTTTTCTTAATAATTTAGTACTAAAAAGCATGAAAAATTATACAGTATAATGCCACGAAAAAGCTGTGACGTTCGGGTCTTGTCTGCTACTCGTCTGCCCCTCGTCCTTGTGCTGGTTGTTTATGTTTGGACGTTACAAAGCAAAAAAAAAAAAAGGCAGATGATATCTGCACCTTACGTGAATGTGTGGGAGTTTCCACAATCAATTAGTTTGGTTCTGAAACTGCGACTGCGGAACTTTGTTTAAGCATGGGTTTACTGTGTCTCTCTCTCTGTCTCTCTCTGTCTCTCTCTCTCTCTCTCTATATATATATATATATATATATATATATATATATATACACGCAACAAAAATATGAACACAACACCTTTGTTTCT
>JBBPDC010000001.1:16718197-16737629 GCA_037974485.1 Hemigrammopetersius urotaenia | reverse complement strand
TCTATTAGTTTACATGGCCACGCGCTGATGCATCGTGTGAACTGGGAATGCAGCGTCTACCCTGTATGTCTGTGCATTTGGGAGCCAAAAGAGCCAAATCATTATAGTGATCGAATCCAAATGAGCCGAGTCGTCTTAGTGATCAGATCCAAATGATCCAACTCATTAAAAAGAGTCGAAATTCTCATAACTAATCACGTGATAGTGTAGTAGCATATCAATGTCACTTTTTTGTGCTTTTAGTTATTTTTATTTCTCTGTGAGAGACTATCGCCACTGGCAACTGAAATAAAAAAAAGAAGCTAGTCGCAAAATGAATAATCTAGTCGCATTGGTGACCATTTTAGTCGCCATCTAGAGCCCTGCTAGATGTATATGCAGTTAAAAATGCAAATATTCAGAAGATGCAGAGTTTAAGTTATCATAGTCACAGCTATTCATATTTGAGTGGAGGGCTGAGGAGTTTAGAAGCTACAGGTCGGTCCAAATGGGAGGAGGACCAGACTGGAAGTGGCAGCAGAAGCCTCGGGCACTGCCAGAACTCGCTACAACATACAGGTTTGGGCTCAGAGTTTCCAATTTTAGCATCAGCCTCACTAGTTTGAGATTTTCTGAAGTTGTGCTTTCGTACCATATTGCATTTGTGAGTGTTTTTTTGTCTAGTTGTTTAAACTGTGATTTCTTAGCCATCAATCATCTTCGCTTCAGTGGCCACGTGCAAAGTGAAGAGTGAGATGCGACTGTAATTTATGTATTTATTTAATTTTTACTTCTTCCTATAGAGTATGCCAGTATCCATTTTAAAGGCATTCAGTTTGGAAACATATTGAAGTTTAGACTGCCATTGAATTGTCCCTAGTAAATATTGAATAGTATTTTTGTAGCTCAACCCTACTCAGAACTTTTTGAGTGGACGTGGCAAATGGGAACGCGTGTTTCCCAGTAAGATCCTGTTTAAGAGCTGTAGTTTTAATTCTGCGAAGTCTCCACATTAGTAGTAAAGCTGTGTTGGTTCGGAGTTTGAGTGCACTATGAAAGGGCTACTGTATTGAGATTTAATTTTGTACAGTGTATTTTACCCAACTCGACTTAGCCAGTGAAGGACATTAGAATCTGCAAAGCTCTTCGTGGAAAGGATTCATGCAAAAGCATTTCCTTGTCAGGCTGAAACGGTAACATCGAAAAGGGTTATGTTCTGTAGATTGTCGTGATTGGTCACAGCGTATTTTTCTGGAGACATTATACAGTGTTACACTTATAATGTTTTAATATTAGCATGAAGGGAAAAAAGACCATTTCACGCTCCACTCTGTTGCCGACCGCTCATATATTGATGCTTTTCACAAAAGTGTCTTCTGCTGCTGTTATTTACTGCAACATGTCAAAACAAGACGTTATTTTAGACAGATTTTTTAAAAAATATGTTTCAATTATTTGAAAGTGCATTAGAATAAATAAAGCTAGAACTAATTTGTAGCTAGCTTAAAGCAGGCCACTAGCCTAAATGCTAAACACTGGCTAATTGCTGTAATTTCCCCAAGCAAACAATAAATGTTTTCCTCCCTCAGTAACAACCTGGACTAACATTACCTGAGACTACACAGCTGTTTTACACTGTTGCATACCTGTTCTTATTTGTGGCCTACGGCTGTAAAGTTTAGATTAGGAAAAATGTAACTGGTGTTGGCAATGATGATTTTTTTTACTGCTGCTTGTCTCAAACAGGAAATAATCCCACACGTGCTATGTTGTTGCTTCGGTCCATCATCTTTCCTGTGTGTATACATCCATTAGTATTGCGCATACTTGTCAGAAATTCATATTATGCTCTTTATTTTATTTAAATGCTATATAGATATAGTATCAGAGCTATAGTTCAATTAAACAACTAATATTTAATTCTAGCTACTAATCTTTAGAGTTAACTAAACATTTCGTAATATTATTAGAAGTTATATGGAGGTTATGATTATAAGATAAAGTAACACAAGTGATGAATTCAGCTTAGTTTTGTGATCTATTCTAATCTCAGAGATACAACCTTCTCATTAATTGTCTTGTTAACTGATATGTTGTGTTTTTATTCCTTGTAGTGGGTTGTGGTTTGCTGCTGGACTCTTCTCCCGGGATGATATGAGATTAAACAGGAGACGATGCATCCAGGTTAGCTGCAAAGATTGTTCTTGTTTTGTAGAGGAGCTGCTGTATCATGCGGTAGGGCTTTGAAGTATAGCCTAACTCCATACTTTCAGTTTTTACATGGCAGTAGGGAATGTGGAATGTCCAGGTCCATGTCTATAAGGCAGCTCAATAAATGTTACGGTTTTACAGCACTTTCTTAAAGTCCTATTATGTAAATGTAAATGATATGTGTTTTTCTAAGATGTCATGTTCAGCAAATAAATAAACTTTTTTTCACTTAGAAAATCATTTGGAAATATTTTAGTCAGCTAGCAAATGTTTGCAGCGAGGAAGTCTGTATTGTAGATGTAGCAATTAGTTACTGCTGCCTAGTTAAGCACCTCCATTGCGTTTATATTAATTTGGCAAACATTAAACGTATTGTTATGAAATCACTGTAGATATGATATGTGACTGGAGTTCATGATTTTTGTTAGTTCATCCCTAGGCTTAAGTAAAATAGAAAATAGTGATTGTACATTAATCCCCCCTTTTCGGGTTATGTTCCGAGAGCACCCGCTCTGAGTATTGAAAAACCACGTTGTTGTGTTTTGGTAAAAAATGCCTAAAAATGATTATTTTTATAGTGAAAACCCTAAATATGCACCCAGAACAGTTTCATTTCATTTCAAACTCAGTTTAATGAATTACCCATAAAGAAAATGTAAAGGTAAATAAATAATCATAATCGGATAACTTTTTTGCTTAAAAAAAGCGGTTAGCATTAACAGCGTGCAAAGACTCGTACACAAAAGAACAAGACAACTCTCTGTGCTGATGCTCAATTAAGTCAGGGACAAGGTAGGACACTCATACACAGAAGAAACGTTGAAATAACTCTCTACCCACAGGTTTAGACAGGCACGCTTCTCCTTCTACCTTTTATGGTGGTTGGTAATACAGTTCAGCAGAGGATAAAAGGCAGAGGATCCTTGCAGTTTCCGCGTTATTGTTGGGATCTCCGCGTAAAACAATGAGTTTGGTTCTTTAAAAAATCAGTGTGTGACTGAATCCGCGACTCCTGATCCATGTAAAACTGGGAGATTACTGTACACATGTTAGTAGTTTCTTCTTAATCCAGACATGTCTAAAAGCTGACCAAGAAGTCATGGGTTCGAATCCTACCTTCAGCATACCACCACTGGCTCCCTGAGCAAGACCCTTAACCCTTAGTTGCTCCAGGGAGACTATCCCCTGTAGTTATGGATTGGAAGTCACTTTGGATTAAAGCATCTGCTAAGTGCCATAAATGTAATACCAAAAGCCATGTGGCACAAAAACAGAACATGAGTTACAGATGCTTTGTGGGTAGCCTATTGTGTATGCCTGCACTGCGCTACAGCTCATGGTAAACTTGAAGCTTTTGCAGCAGCGAGCATATGTTTCGTCCCCAGTTGTTTGTGCGACGCTCAACACAGGCGCAAAGTTTACTACTAGAGCAGGAGTCTCGAACTCCAGTCCTGGAGGGCCATGATCCAGCCGGTTTTGGTGATTTCCCTGCTCAGAAACACCTGGTTCCCCTCATCAGTTAATTGTCAGGTTTAGTGAATGGGTTTGAGGAGTTGAACCATCAAACTGTGCTGGACAGCGGCCCTCCAGGACCGGAGTTTGAGATCCCTGTACTAGAGGGTTACAGAAACTCTGTGACCTCATCTAAAATTGCGCTCTTATGGATTAAAATTCCTAGTAACGGTAGTGACTTTATGATCCATGGTGAGGGACTTTTCACATCTTATACGAAAACTGCTAACTAGCCTGTAATCTGTGTTTTCCACTTCCTGGCCCATAAGCTACACTACGGGTGAAGATTCTCTCAGCTTCCTAATGCTACCAGCGTTTCTGCAGTGAAAACTAAATTAACTTCTTTTTTGCTATTTTCCTTTGTGTAACTGTTGTATTAAGTTACCTGTTAGTGAGTCTTGCTTTAGTCTTTCAGAGAAGGCTCAGGCTTGCAAAGCTATCATCCTGTAGAGAGTTCTTAGACTAAATGTGAAACCTTTACCTACATGCGTATGGCATGATTTGACAAATTACTGTAAAATAGAAACAGGACTAGAGACTATTTTGTATTTTGCCTATTAGTTAAATAATGTAAAATAATGTGTAATTTCCCATAATGAACATAACAGCAACAATGATAATGAAACCAAATAAACATTCAACATTTAATTGTGTACTACGCTAAAAGAGAAAGTTTTTCTGAGGAATTAGTGTTTGTGGTGTGGACATTTTTGAGATTGGAGTTTAAAAACCGGACTGAGGTGTTAAACGGGCTGAAATGGGGTTTACTTCAAATTAAGGGACCCTATAACATTACCTTACCTAGGTACACTGCATTCCCGTACCTCTAAATCTACGTCACAAAACAGCTGCCTGCACAAATTAAAGTGCGAACAGGGTTTTTTTTCCTGGGATACTGGGGTCACTGCTATTTATTTATTTACTTACTTACTTACTTACAATTGCTGCTGATCTTTTGCACATATAAAGCAAACAATTATATTCCAGTATTGCTGCTTTTCACCTGACTGCCGGTACAACATTTACACTTTTTTTTTTTTTTTTTTTTTAAATGTTGTACCTTTTGACACAACCTTGTACCAAATTGCTTATTTTTTACTTCTAGTTTAGAGATATGTATAGTTTGTTTATATATGTTTACACTGTAAAATCCAGAGCCATGTTGTCACATCTCACTATATACGTGTATTTATCTGAGATGACAAAGTTTTCTGAGTTAAGTGGATCAAGGAGGTATTAGGGGACTTTCTACATGGGGTGGATTTGGCAAGTTTATAGCTGGTTTTGGAAACAGATAAGTGTACATTATTGCATGGTGCATATACAAACTCAACAAATCCACAAAGTCTAATTGCTGTTTTTCCTTGTCAACACTGTAGCATGCTTAATAAAATAATGTGGCATAGTGATGTAATGCTGATTGGTCCATTATGTCATTTTGGTTACTTGGGCATGCAGTCTAATTACAAATGCTAAACGTTTGCAGTAGTAGGCTAAGACCATAACCCAAAGTATGTCGATTCAGTCGTGTATGATACATGGACAAAGCTTTCAGGTAGGGGCAAAAATGGTATTAGGTTTGCCAGGAGAGTGCAGACAGGAACTGCACTAGATTTTGTGGGCGCAGGTGGCATGATATGTGGTTGACGAGGTGGGAGCAGGCATTTATAATCAAGCTGTTACACACCTCTACTGACTGGTGCAGCTCTTTTTGGTTTCTGCACGTGTTTTTTCCCCCCACACGGAATGTCCCACCAAGTGGGATGTTTGCTATTGTGGCTTTTTGATTTTGTTTCTGCTTCTAGCTAATGTCATTTGTCAGACTTGATATAAAGTACAATCTCTACCTCAGACTTCCCAGTCACTGCATGACTAATGCCTATGACTACATGATTCTTGTAGGAGCTTTTCCTAATGTATACAATGGAAAGCGGAAGCCATTTTTATGATCATATCTCCAAGGGGATCAATGCCAAACTGGTAGCAGAGTTTGAAGTAAAGTGTATTAAAAAATTATTCTGCAACATCAACTAAATGAAATTGTTTTGTGTGTTGACCCTTTACAGTGTATAAATGTCGCCTCACTTGTCTGTTGTTGCATTGTTGCTGCTTTCAAAAATTTTAAAAGCAGACTAGTTGAATAGTTAAATAGAACACATCATCTTCTTGACTGAAATTAATGGACATAGCTTTCATGTTATTGATTGTCTTATTGCTCAAGATGTTGTCAAAGCGCTACTTTTGCGTTACGATAAGTGAACAGACTACTTGCAGAATGAAATGAAATATCAGAATCACATAACCCATCCTTTTTTTTTTTTTTTACAGCAGTGAAGAAATATTATCAAGAAATGTTGGAGTCTATAAGTTTTTTCAGACTAACATTCTGAAGTTATTGTAATAATTAAGTGTAAACATAAAACCTAAATCCAAGAGTAAAGAGCTGTTGCTCATGGTAAATGAGGAACATGGCCTTATTATGCTAATTAAAATATTATTATTTTTATAAACAGCCATCAAAACAGTGCTGAGACAGCGCTAGTCGAGTCAATTGTAAGACATCTCTTTTGGTAGCCATACAGGCAACAAAAGTTAGAGGCATTTAGCATTAAAAACATTTTTATTGTTATTAACGTTATTCTACATTTTATATATATTTTTTGCTACACCTTTTTATCTTTATGTTTAGGACTTCTGTCTGTTATTTGTATAACCTTATAACCCTGGATAATAGAAAATGCTTTTGCAGGGCTTTAGGAAACTTACTAAAGTGCCCCTTGTTTGTAATTACAAATTTCACACAAATTAAGTTTAATTATCATTTGTGATTACTTGAGCATTATATTAATGTAGGAGTGTATGTATTTGTATGTGTGTATGTTTATAGAAGCAGCAATATGATGCTATCACAATGTTTGGGCCACAATGCAATTTTATTGCGATTAATATTTTTCATGTGACAGCGTGGTTGTGATTCAGTTCTGTGATACATTGCAATTCATTTCCCCCAAAATACATTTTAAGTCATTAGGCAAATAACACACCATCATGCTGCACAATATGGACAAAAAATATTGCAGTTTACATTGTTATAAACATCATAATGCCTTTTAGTGTATGAAAGGGATAATTTCATCACTAGAATCAAAGAGGCATGAATTATGAAATTATTATTAAGTGTACATTCTCTGCAAAAACAGTGCACTTTCCAACATATTTACATAAATCTCCTAATTTCTTCTATGTCTGTTTAGCTCCACTCATTCAAGTGCTAAGGAGTGTTTCAGGCCTGAGCTGCTATACAGGCCAGGAAATACATCATGTACATGCATCAGCCCCAAAGACACAGTAACAGAATCGTCCTGTGTAAAAGGGATGAACAGAGGTTTGAAAATGGTCATGTGGAAATGAATTCTGATGAATTATAGATTCTGATTTTGATACACAAGCCCACATAGACATCAAGGAAAAATATGGGCCCATGGCGAACCCGTTTTTCAAAACTGATTGGTTAGAGCAGGGATGTCAAACTCGTTTTGGTTCAGCACGTTTTGGTGAAACACCTGGTTCACCTCGCCAGAAACACCTGGTTCACCTCGCCAGTTAATTATCAGGCTTAGTGAATGTGTTTTAGGAGGAACGTCAAACTGTGCTGGACAGCGGCCCTCCAGGAGCAGAGTTTGACACTCCTGGGTTAGAGACTCTGCGTGTTGCAGCCTTCTGCAATACCAGTGTTCCAGAAAACATTATTTCACTAAGCATTTACAGGTGATATATTGTGCAGCCCTAGTACGTGACTCAATTCATTCCGCTTGAATGTTCACATTTAATGCCTTTCCAGTTTATGCTGGGATACAAGAGAAAAACAAGTCTTGCACCATCATGTGGACTTCAGAAGCAATGTTACCTGGGTAGGACCAAAAGAATAATTTGTAAACACACACACACACACATAATAGTTCTATAGTAACATATGTAGTATAATGCACATGCATTATGAGGCCAATTGATTCATTATTAGATCCCTAGATTGAATGATGGTGAGCACCAGGTTATCTATGACAATTTATAAATATTATTGTTGTTCATTAATAAGGTTATGTATGGTGTCTTCAGCCCTTCATTTTATGCAAAGTAAACTGTAAGCATGCACATTTCTACCCGGAGTTTCTTTTTTGTATGAATTCTTTCCTAGTCTCAGTCAGGTCAGCTGAATCATTCTCTCACTGCACCATGAGGCATGTTGAGCTGCTATTTTGCTGTCAGGCTCCAATGTGGTGGATGCTGCCTTGAAGTGTGCCAAAGTTCAATTTTATTTATTGTTTATTTCTTGTTTTCTCATTGGAAAATGGGAGCAGCTCTGCCCTGGCAACAAAAGTAGGTTATTTGCATACTCTTCTGTGATTGGCTTGAACCTTGATGGGCTTGCCAAATCACACTGTATCTTCTTGGTGATAGGCTATGCTAATTAGGTGCTGTTGCTGGGATTCTGAAATAGTGGTGGGATCATGTGTGGCTGGGGCGCATTGTGTTGCCTGGTGAGGGATGCTGACAAATGAACATTCTTCTAATAATTGTCAGAAATTATTCTTTAAAGTAATAAAACAGTGAAAAATCATTCCACTTCAGTATTAGTCCCATTACTTGTTAAGATTGCTTAACAAGTAAATTCAGAGTGAACGGCTAGATGTTTTAATATTCTGCCCCCCAACTATACAGTACTTCATTGTCCAGGCTGTCTGATTTTTTTTTCTTGTGTCACACTGTCCTGTTTGTATCTCGCAATATGTTTTTTCTCTACCTCTCTGAGGGGGGAAAATCATTCATATGCATTTACATGTATTATTTTAAGTCATTATATCAGTAATACATTTCTGTAATCTGGATAGGAGTATAAAGAGAAGCGTGCACACATTTATGCACACATGCTGTTTTCTCAGTTACACATGAAATACACAAGAATACTCTCTGTGTTTTGTGCAATGATTTGATTAGCACTAATGTATGTTAACTTTCTCCTAGGGGGAGAGACCTCAGCATGCAAACCTTCGTCCGTCCGGCTTGCACCCTCTTTTTCTTTCAATGCTGCTGGTCTTCAGATGGCTGCTCCGATGCCTCATTCGCACCAGCAGTACAGTGACTGTCACCAGCAGAGTACAGACCAGTCTGTCACTGTACTGCCATACAGTGACCAGACACAAGCACTCACTGCCAACCAGGTACTGAATGTATATCTGTTTATGTTAGGGCTGCACAATACATTGTTTGCCCTAATTTTCACAGTATTAGTTTTTGCAATACTGATATCACAGAAGACTGCAATATGCAAATACGCCTCTAAACATTCCCTTTTCTGACTGGGTAACCAATCACAGCTCTAGGTGAGTTACTGGGTGTTCTGGTGAATCAAAGTCTTCATGTAATTCAACAAATGTTAAATTATTTTGGTGGATCTTTATCCCTGAAAGGTTTAGGAATCACTGCTTAAAGGGGAGGGGCTAAACTGTTGATGTCAGAATAAAGAGAGATACTTAAATGTGTTTTCAGACAAAAACTATGAATTGAAAACGGTGATTTGACTATGGTTTTGGAAATGCTGTTTTTGTTGCTTATTTTACATTTATGGCCTGTATGGATGGGGGAGTAAACTTTTTTGAAACAATATTTATAGAATTTAATCTTTTTTTAATTACAGAAAAGTTTAATGAAACAGTGTAATTGCAATGCTGATATTCTATCCATATTATGCAGCTCTAGTTTCATATACAGAGCATAAACAGTTTATATTTTCACCCATAAATTTGTTTGGCAACTGATCTTCTTTTCTCTTTTTGAATACAGAGGCATATGCCCCAGTGCTTTCGTGACCCAACAGTAGCTCCCTTGAGGAAGCTCTCCATTGACCTGATCAAAACCTACAAACACATTAATGAGGTGAGATCTGCCACATATTCTGATTATTTCTAGCATGTAGGGATGCAACCTGTAGGGATAAAACATCACTGCTTTGTTTGCTTGTGAATACATACAGTTTTCAGTATTTAAGATTTAATCAGACATATAAGGCACTACCCAAAAAGCGTAATAGTTCCACTATCAATTCAAAATTGCAAGCACCTGTTTAGAAACTACTGTATCAGTGGTTACCAACAGGTTAATATATGGGGAAAATGAGGAATTGCTGTCCCAGAAAGGAGTGAATTAGAATATCTTTAAAAATGTAATGAGAAACAGATGGTTACATGATTATTTGAGCTCAAATTAGTGGCTGCTTCATTTCATATAAACATTAGAGACAGGGATGTGGTGTATGAACTACAGGATCGTAGATCTCCAGGACCATGGTATTCCTGGTCTGGATTGACTGAGCACCATACAAGTATGCTATGGTGGTAGAATTGAAAGTTCTTTCTGATATTTGTGCCACTAAGCATAAAGTTAAACTCCACTTTGCTCCAACTTATAACCCAGAGGAAATTTAGTAATATATTGTTTCCTAATTCGTTT
Source organism: Hemigrammopetersius urotaenia (assembly GCA_037974485.1). NCBI lineage: Eukaryota > Metazoa > Chordata > Actinopteri > Characiformes > Alestidae > Hemigrammopetersius > Hemigrammopetersius urotaenia. The sequence continues at coordinate 16,727,420 of JBBPDC010000001.1, read as the reverse complement.
CTCGAAGATTTGCAGGGGGTCCACATTCCAGCCCCTAGCACACTTGAGTTAAGGGTCAAACCTAAGCATTGCTACAGCAGTGCTGGAAGCTGAAAGTGAAAATGTGGACTGCCTAGGGATCTCTGAAGACCAGATTAGGAAACTGGTATAGAACCTTTTCCCCTTGCTTTGTGGGGAAGCTGTTGTTGCTTTATTAAAAACCTCAACCATTTCATAATTGTGTTTTGGGTGTATCCTAAGGATAAAACTGGCCTGGCATTCTAAAATTGTTCCTTACGAATTCTCTTTATGTTAAACATGCAGCAGAATAATAACATACTAATCGCCTTTTAATCCACAGATACAGTAACTTTGGTAGTCCCTTTGTAATGACAAAGTGCTTTAGTAAGTAGGTGAACAGAATTTTTAATCTGCAATTTTGTTTTTCATGTATATACATTAATTAGATACATGACAACATCTTCTGTTTGGCATATCTAGACCTGCCACAATAAATCAAAAGTTTAAGGTTAATGTTAACAATATTTTTGTTTGTTTGTTTGTTTTTGTTTATTTGGTCAAGATCATGTTTGGTGTGAGATTTATCATTACAAACCTTTTTTGTGTATTTTTCATTGTTGTCCTGTAATCTCTGTTATGCACTGAAGATTACAGGTTGTAGGGCATAACTGATTTATCCAAACTCTTCAGAATCAGTATTTGGTATTGATTAATGCTTAAAGTAAAGAACAGATTTTGGCAGTGAAAACTTGATATTGGAGCATCGTATTAAACGAAGAAAAAGGAAACACCCTGTATAGATCCATTGCATGTTTTTATCTTGGTTTTGGATTGTTGTTTTTCACAAATTCATTATTTCTAAAGTATAGTTTATAAAGTCAAAGAGACTACTTGCGGTTTCTATTTCTTCTTCAGTAAGTAATCTTTGGAGGGTTGTCTTTCTTAATCAGACTTGTGGTGTCCATGACACTGCTTGCCTTGTGGCTGAATGAAACTGTGAGCTGCAGAACAGTGGATACCCTCCAGCACACGCGTGCGCGCGCACACAAGCTCTCATTTATATTTTTTGGCTTTAATCTCTGCTTTCTGTCTTTGTAGGTTTATTATGCAAAAAAGAAACGACGGCATCAACAGGGTCAAGGTGAGGACTCTAGCCATAAGAAAGAGAGAAAAGTCTTCAATGATGGTTATGATGACGATAACTACGACTACATCGTTAAAAATGGAGAGAAGTGGATGGACCGTTATGAAATCGATTCTCTAATTGGAAAAGGGTCATTTGGACAGGTAAGTTTGGACAGGTTCTGAGTAGAGTAGAGTTTATGCAGTCAAAGAGACCACTTGAAGTTTATATTTCTCCTTCATTAAGTAATCTTTGGAGGATTGTCTTTCTTACGTATTTAATTTTCCAGATTTTTAATCATTTGACTTGTTTTCACATGTGACTTCTTCTACTTCCATTTCTTGACATTATAATTAAACAGTATTATGTACAATAACAAAGCATGTGGAGATGTTATAGCACTAAACAGCACCAAATGACAACTGTCTCTCAAGCAATAGCGGATTAAAATAAACGTATCATAACTTTGATAGCATATGTGCCATCTTAACGTTTTTGCTATTAGAGTGTGATGGGTGGTGTCAATCTTTTTTGTACATAGTTACGATGGATTGTAAATAAACGTACTGATATCAGTCACTGGATTTGCTTTTTGCAGGTTGTAAAAGCTTATGACCGTGCTGAGCAGGAGTGGGTAGCGATTAAGATCATCAAGAACAAGAAGGCTTTTCTGAATCAAGCTCAGATTGAAGTGCGGCTTCTTGAACTCATGAACAAACATGACACGGAGATGAAGTATTATATAGGTAATAAAGGTTTCAAATTATGTGTTGAACTCTTAAGTCCAGTGGTCAAGGTGGTGGAGTTGTACCACTTCAGAGTAGTAGTGCTTGACTCCCATTGTTTACTGTGCAGTAGGGTTTCAGACTTCAAAACGTCTGGTCCTACTCTTACTTGTTTTAATGATCCACACATACATAAGAAGAGCATTAGGTATAGTTTATACTCTTAAAAGAAAATGCATTTATCTTAAAACAGGTCACAATCAAACATAGAGCCTATGAATACTGTGTGAAGCAAGTGAGCAGTTTGACTTGACTACTATGTAGTAATTATCTTCTTTCTTTCTTTTTCTCCTGTTTCTCTCCCTTTCACTTACTCACAACTACTTAGTTCATCTAAAGCGGCACTTCATGTTCCGGAATCACCTTTGCCTAGTGTTTGAGATGTTGTCATACAACTTGTATGACTTGTTACGGAATACAAACTTCAGAGGAGTTTCTTTGAACCTGACCCGGAAATTTGCCCAACAGTTGTGCACAGCACTGCTGTTTCTAGCCACCCCTGAGCTCAGCATCATCCACTGTGACCTCAAGCCAGAGAACATCCTACTATGTAACCCCAAGAGAAGCGCCATTAAAATAGTGGACTTTGGGAGCTCTTGCCAGCTGGGACAAAGGGTACAATGCACCCCCTTTTCTCATGTGTGGTGTGACTTCTTTTTTGACTTTGTGTCTGTTGGTAGTAATTAGCACAAGTGTTACAGCATGTATTTTTTTCTGCTCTTCTCAGATATATCAGTACATCCAGAGTCGTTTCTATCGCTCCCCTGAAGTGCTGTTGGGAATGCCGTACGATCTGGCCATAGATATGTGGTCGCTAGGATGCATACTTGTTGAGATGCATACGGGAGAGCCGCTGTTTAGTGGGGCCAACGAGGTAATGATGAATGATAAGTGCAACTAATAGCATTTTTAAAAAATAATCAAAATTAAAATACTAATTTGAACAGAACTTTTTGCTTTTCTTTGCTCTTATATATGGAAAAATACATTTCTTTTAATGTTTTCAGGTGGACCAAATGAACAAAATTGTTGAAGTTCTTGGCATCCCACCAAACCATATAATGGACCTAGCACCAAAAGCCAGAAAGTTTTTTGAGAAGTTGTCAGATGGGACATGGAGCATAAAGAAGACCAAAGACGGGAAAAGGGTATGTGTCATCAGTGGTATATGGTATATTGTTCCATGAACCCTTGTGTATTTATAGGGTCAGTACATGATAAAATGGTCATGTGTTTGTCATTGCACAGTACAAACCTCCGGCTTCTCGAAAGCTCCATGCCATCCTGGGAGTAGAGGCTGGTGGACCAGGGGGTCGAAGGGCTGGGGAATCCGGCCATGCAGTAGCTGACTACTTGAAATTCAAGGACCTAGTACTCAGAATGCTGGACTATGACCCTAAGACGCGAATCCAGCCCTACTATGCCCTCCAGCACAGCTTCTTTAAGAAAACAGCAGATGAAGGAACGAATACAAGCAGTAGTGTTTCAACAAGTCCTGCACTTGAGCAGTCACAGTCCTCAGGGACCACTTCTAGTACATCCTCAAGCTCAGGTACTTAAGAGATATATTTCTAATTTCCTCACCCATATTTTTAGTTTTTCCCCCCCAGATAAAACCGCTTTGATATTCAAAGAGCATTATTAAAATATGTATGTTAAGCGTTTTGAAACATTTTAGTCATTTTGTTATCTTCCCAGGAGGATCGTCTGGAACAAGCACCAGTGGCAGAGCAAGGTCTGATCCAACTCACCACCATCGACATAGTGGGGGGCATTTTGGCACAGCAATGCCAACCATAGACTGTGACAACCTCTGCCCTCAGGTGAGCAGACCTGATTAAAATTTAGGACATACTTAATTTATTTTACCACTATTTCACCATCTTGGATACTTTTAAAGATTAAAGGCATATTCAGTTGTAAAGGTTTTATTTTTAAGTAATATGATCTGTTGTTTTTTTTTTTTTGCCAACTACGAGGCAAATAGGTAATGCGCATAGTTTTATGAAAGAGAAGTGTTTGAGTTTAGAGCTTATGGGGTTAATTCTCTTGATTTTTCTGACCATTCTATTTGTCGCTAAAATAAATAGCCAAAACTTTTTTTCCCTTATTGCTTTGAACATTCTGCTGTATGCCCTTTTTGCACAAATGTGCTTTCTACCCTTACAGACAAGACAGCCTTACCATCCACCTGTAGTATGGACTGGCGGTGTTGGACCAGACCCTGTCACTGTAGAGACACATCCAGTCCAGGAGACCACCTTTCATGTGCCTCCTCAGCACCCTAAAGCATTGCACCCCCATCACCACCACCACCATCACCATCATCACCATCATCACGGACAGGTTATAACAGCGCACCCTCGACCACGGCTCTACAACTCGCCCACCAACAGCGCCTCCACACAGGATTCTATGGAGGTTGTGCATGGTCATCTGTCCATGACATCCCTGTCTTCCTCTGCATCCTCTTCCTCCACATCTTCCTCTTCCACGGGAAACCATGGCAACCAGGCTTACCAATTTCGCCAGGTTCCTGTCAGTACCCTGGACTTCAGCCAAAATGGAAGCTTAAACATGGGTTTGGGCGCCTTCTCAAATCCTCGCCAAGAGACTGGCATTGCTGGACATCCAACTTACCCCGTTGCCACAAATACAGGACCTGGTCACTTCATAACAGAGGGACATTTGAGCATGAGGCAAGGCATTGATAGGGAAGAGTCTCCAATGACTGGAGTATGTGTACAGCCAAGCTCAATGGCCAGTTTGTGACTAAGCTGAAAATGGTTTGTTTTCTGTGTGTGATTATGATGATTTTTTTTTCTAGGTGATGTTTTCATTTCCTCCTATTTTTTTTGAAAAGGTGCATAGAGAACAAAAGCTGCTCACTTTTTAGGGGAGATATCACTGAACCGCTACAATCGACGAGTATTTCAAGTATATATGTATTTCAAATATTTCTTCTTTTTCAGTTAATAGACACATTGGTAATACTGCAAAATAACCATAGTGAAATTGACACATTCATCCGCAAGTTCACTCACTGCAAAGTACTGATTTTCTTCTCTTCATTTTTTTAAAAGTTCCTTTGAATGTTCCATTTTGTTTAGTTTGTTTTCTGACCATTTCAGAGCAGAGTGCTGCCACACAACTAGCTGTATGTAAAGCAATGCAAAAACATCCGTCATGTTCAAACAACAAGAAAGCCTTTTAGTTCCCTTTTTCTTTGGACTGTATGCTAATTTATTTACCCTTTAAGTGAAGCCTCTCAAAAGAGCTGTGTGTTAACCTGTAGTGTGTCAAGGGAGCAGTACTTGCAGTGATATTTTGTTTTGTCTGTAATGTGTAACTCTGCAAGGGTGCAAGCACTTAGTCACGGGTGGGAGAAGCCCGTGCTGAGGTTTGCTGGGTCGGTCACGGTACGGTCCAATCGCGTAGCCCTCGGTATATGAGAGCTTCAGATGTCCGTGGCAATTGAATAGAAGGAGATGCAGTGAGGGGGCTCAAATCCAGATTCTTTGGGGCTGTCAAGCATCTTATTGGCCTTACGATTTATGGACTTTTGAAAGAAAGAGATGGACAGTCACATTCACACAAAGATGGCTTTCCTCTATTTTTTTAACACTTAAATGGTCCTTAATTGTTTAGGGGAATGCCGGATAGAGTTTTAAAAAAAAGTAATTAAGAATGGTTATTAAGAGGCCTTTATTTAAAGGGACTTAAAGGGACTCTTAATTACAGGGTCAAATGTCCCCAAACATGACTTCCTATAATTCTTTCTTACTGAAGTGGAATTTCACAATGAAGGTAGTCACCCCCATTTGAGATGCTTGATTTTATTTATTTTTATTTTTTCTTTTTCATTTTGTGTATACGGTTTCCATTTGAAAGCTCTCTCGACTTCACTGTTCCTCTTCAATTTTAGTACAAAAATATCTGCTGAAATTTGTGACTGCCTTTTTCTCCTCTTGAATTATGCTGTGAATTTTACACACTTTTTTCATGGTTAATTGTCTTTCTCCTATTTTTTTTTTATACCAAAGCGATCTGGTTTTTTTTCCCTTTTTTATAGTACTGGGTGTCTGTAACCAATAATGTAGCAGTTCACCACTTCAACGCAAGGTTTATTAAAGTATCAATTTTGTCTATATTGAAATGTCTGCTATCAGCTATTGGGAACTGGAACTTTTACTGAACTTGATACATTTTAATGCTTGTCATGTGGTTAAACACCCTCTTCATCAATCCTTTTGTTTTATTTTATTTTTTTCAGTTTTTTTGTTTGTTTTTGTTTTGTCATACATCAAGCAAGATGTCAGTCGGGAGCATCACTTGGTGAGACACTGTCTGTTGCTCTGCAGGCTACAGAGCAGCTGAGCGATCTGCAGAAGATCCAGTGAGAACCGTGTTTCCATTTTGTACTTCTAGTCAGTCAATGGATGACGCTGCCTTTTCTACTTACTTTGAATAACATGCTAATTTCTACCTTTCTAAGTACAGAAGTAGCTACTCCAGTCGAAATATTCAGGCAGTCCAACTGTAGCTACGATCACGTCCAAGTTAAATCTGCCAAACTTTTGTTTGGTGCTTGCTTCCCTCATACTACTCAATGGGAATCTAGAAAAGACTCGCTGGCACATGGGCACACGTGAATGCCTGGGCACATGCATGTTTCAGAGAGGATGTTTTTTTTTTTTGTTTTTTTAACTCACTTTGTGGTCACCTCAGCGAATGTTTTTGATTGCTACAAGATCTCACTCAGAATTTCCAGTATAACGGAGGTCGTGAAGCGTTCTCCCACCCACCCTCACCCGTTTGCATTAGGTGTCCACAAAGATCAACACCTCGCTTATTACCTCTTTGAATCAAGCAGTTTGGGGACAAACAGCGGGACCCTATCGGACCAGAAAGAAAGTGATGTTCCTTTTGCCGTCTTGTTATTCAAAGGCATCACTACCTTAAACTTAATCATGTTTGATACATTTATGTGTCCCAAGAAGAGTAATGTTAATGAGAAAATGGTTTATCTAAACGTTAGATTGCTTTAACAAAAAAAAAATTAAATACTTTTTATAAATGATTATTTGGGTGGGGAGGGGAGGTTAGGGAGGTAGGGTCAGCAGTTTGCTGAACTCGACGTAAAACATTCCAAAATAAAAGATTTAAAAAATGTAAGAGACTTTAAGTGTGTACCTGTTTCAGCTGTTACTAAGTGACATCTGATTTAGTGCGATTTTCATGAAATGCAGCCCCTTTTTAATAGTTGAAATAGAATTTATGTATATATTTATATTTTTTTAATAAAGGAAGTATAGAACTCACTACATTTTACTCCTGCTGGCATATCAGTCGCATTGCCGTCCGTTTGGTTATTGTTTCGAAGAGCAATTTTCTTTTCCTCTGACTTGGCAAATTGAGAGCGAGCGCTAAGAATTACGCTGAAAGCTTGGACTTCTGAGAGCAAGGGAGGTCTTGGACCTGAGGATTTCACAGGGTAAAAATATGCATGTAAATCCACAAGGGTTTTAGTCGGTTCGCCCCTTTTGTCAGAGGAAAATTATGGTTCACCACAACCTGTGTGCACAGAGCACCGAACAGAGAGGGGATACTGATCTGGCATAATTTATAAAAATATGGAGGCGGTTTGGTCTAGATCAGCACTCCCTCTCAGAGGAACTTTGTGTGCCGTGGGCTTAGTATCCCACCCCATCACACCACAGCATTTACCGTTTGATAGTAGAGTATTGTCATGTTGCTGTGACGGTGGGAAACCAAGCCCAGGTGATTCTTTTTCAGGTGTTCATGAGGAAATGGTTTTGTTTCCTTGCCACAGAACTTGAACTACTCACTCTTAAGCTGTTCTGCTGCCATTTAAACTTTGTTTTTACTGTTTTTTGTCTTTATTTTTTTTTGTTTGTTTTTTTTTAACATGCAACATGCACTATATAACTGAACAGCATGGGGAAAAAGATAAGTGTCCACAGATTGTAAGAACTAGTCAAGACTTTGCTGTGTATATGAAAATGCCCTTTGTATTATATTCAGTCTTATGTATGATATATATAAAAAGAACCTACTTGACATTCTCCTTGCCTTTTTTCTTTATTTGTGGGACATGCTTTGTTGATCCAAACAAAGAATGATGCTATTTTACTTTTGAAATTATGCTATTTTACATTGTGTGTGTAATTAAGCAATGGAGAAAAAAAAACTCCCCCAAGGTTTTAATGAAGGGCACATCACACCCCTCGTCTGTCAGATGTGTAATAGGCTCCTAACCTGTTGCTGGAGGTTGAAATCCTACCTTATACTGATTCTGACCTTTTTACCTACAATGTCCTCATATTTAGTGCCCTGTGTGTCTAACATTCTGACTTCTTTTCAGGTTTAGTTGAATGCACTACTGTGGGAATTATGGACCGATGCAGCTATAACATCTTTGTTTACTTGGTTACATCTGATGTGATGTCATGCTGATCATTATTAATCTTATGTATAAAAAGTGGAGTAAATTCAGTTGAGTCTGGTTTAGCATTGCAGGGAGGTCACATTCATTTCTTAGAGGGTTTCGGGTGCAGTAAAAATGAATAAAACAGAAAATTGGGCTAAATATTCTCTGTTATATGCAGATTCTGATGTCATGATGCATTCCTACTTGTAGCATCTGGGGAGGTTTATGGTTGGGATGATTCCTCTTGTTGAGTCTCTGATAATGTGATTTTTGAATGGAGGATGAGTGTGGTTTGTTTTCTACTCTCGTTATCTTGTCACTGTCGCCCTCGGCCTGTTTACTCTGGAACTGCAGCCGGATTTCTGTTCTTTTGCTCTCTGACAGCCTACGTCTCCGAAAAACGCTGTCAGATTTTTTTTAACGTTAAAATATTGCACAGAAAAGCAGCTGCTCTCGGTGAATTCCGCCGAGGAAGAAGCTGGTGAGAGACATGTTCTTATTTAAACAGAGCGGACGCTGTGAGAGTCTGCGGCTCGTTGGTCTAGGGGTATGATTCTCGCTTCGGGTGCGAGAGGTCCCGGGTTCAAATCCCGGACGAGCCCAACCTTTTAAAACGCTTCATTATTTTACATTACGTTTAACTAGAACTATGTAAGTATATTTAACCTCTGTCCTTATCTTTTCTTATGTTACTACATTTGCATTATAACAATACTAGTATCAACAATAATAATAATTGTAATGTTTGGTGTTATTTTTGTTATTGTTATTAACCCATTTAATCCCAATTTTGGAAGCTCTAAAAGTGTTGTTTTGGCTTTGGGCAGCTAATGCAAGTTAAAAAAATTAAAAAGAGGTTGTCTC
>JBBPDC010000001.1:16707637-16718097 GCA_037974485.1 Hemigrammopetersius urotaenia | reverse complement strand
CGCATGTGCGAACCCGGGGTGGGGTGTGGGGTATTTGGTGATGATCATTTATGCAGGGCCCTGCAGCCCCAAAGCCTCACATGACTGGTCCCCAGAACAAATAAGTTTGAGAAACGCTGATCTAGATCACACACTGTGATTTCACTGGCTGATTTTCTAACCAAATCTTCACTTTTGGCATCAATTATCTGGTAACCTAAGAAACCATACCTCTCACTGATGGACTACAGATGCACCTACACATCCTCAGTTCAGTATGTTTTTTTTTAAATTCAATCTTAGGTCATTAAGCATGCAAAAAAAAAAATGCACACCGTACTACAAAAACCCACCTTATCTACTTCAGATTTGCATTGTGTAGCCTGAATTTGAAGTTTGCTCTTATGGTTTAGTAGAAAAACTAATAACAAATAAAAAAACTTTTTTGAGGAATAAAAGTAATCAGCTTCCTCAATCGTCTGTTTGAAGGCATAATTGTGCAAATTTTGCATTTCCAATCACTATGTAATTATTAATTAATGGGCAGGAGGAAATGTTACACATTAACCCTTCCGTGTTCTTCCTGCAAGTTGTAAACTTCCAGAGTATCCAATCTCAAATCGTGTTCACCTACCCACTGTTCTGTAAATGATTAGGAAGGAATGTAACCATCCTTAGGTATCCAGGTTAATGGTAGGTGTCCAGACCATATATGATAAGGACTTAAGGAATACTGCAATGATATTTTAATGACTGCAGATGATGCATCTGATGATGCATTTGTACTGACAGAATAAGAGCTACATTCTGTGCTCCTGTTTCAGATTTGCAGTCATGGCCAAAACGTTTGCTGTGGTGTTGCTGCTCCTCAATGCTTTGGGACCTGTTACAGGAATCAAACTGGATGGAAATGGATACACTGACATTCTCATAGCCATCAACCCAGCTGTACCAGAAAATGAAGAGCTTTTAGATCGTATAAAGGTATGTATTAGAATAATATAACGTCAGGTGATAAGGAAACACAGTCATGGGAAATAACATTATCCATTTCTATATGTTGTTTGGGATAAACACAGAAAAGGAAATGGATATGGAAAACATATTCAGTCATTATATTGTAATACGTATGTAAAATTAAAAAATAAGGTTCCCCATGAGTATTAATAGACATATCAAGTAGCGGTGTAATGGTGTTATTTCATGATAGTAATCAAAATAGAAAAAACATTTATTTATAACAATTCATAACAATTTACTGAAGTGTAAAACTGCATTGCTGATATGTTTACTCATCTCCTCCATGGGTCTCTTTTTTGGCACCTTTTTGCCGCATAATTTGAAAATACCAGCAGCCTTTTGTAACGTGTCCAACTATCATGATAAGTGGACCAACAGAAATTGTCCATTATGACATAACACATTAATGTATGCTGAAAATATATATTTTTTTCTTTCTCTTGCCAAGTTTCTCTTATGGAGATGCAAGGTTAAGAATGATGAAAGCCAAGGATGATGAGATTTTAAATTGTGCTTTTGTGCTATGGAACCTCACAACCTACCAATGTGTGTATCATTACACATTAGGTATCATTAATGACTTAGATATGATTTACAAATGTTGGAACTAAAGTAGATCACTGGTACACTTTATATAAATTCATGAGTAAAATAATATTGTGAGCAATACTTTAGCTTTAATCATCCAAGTAGTGTTTTTGTTTTATTTGATGTCATTAAAAACATAATCTGCACCTATTATAGACTATCGTATATCTCAGATAGAAATAAGAATAAATAAATAACTTACAGTCTGCATGCAAAGTAATCAGAATGCAGAAATGATAAATATTATAGAAGTAACTGGAAAGTTGTTAGGACTTTTTTCATAAAGTTTATTTTTAGGGGTCGCAAAGTGCTCCAAGCTTTATTGGGCTTGGCACAGTATTGGGATGGTTACAGGGAGTGGCAGGAAGAAACACTCCACGTATTCTTGTGAACTTTGCTCCCCTCTTCTAATTGTTTCGTACAAAGATTTATGAAGAAAGCAGGAATGTGACAATAAAGGGTTTATTCCATCCCACTCCTGAACTAAGCTCTAGTCTAGTTCAAGACTGTTTATCAGTAGAACAAAGATAGAAGCAGAAACTGATTAAAGGTCCTAACACATGTAGTGTTATTGCTTTTCTTCTTGTTTTGTCCCATAGGCCATGATTACTACTGGATCAGAATATCTACATCAGGCTATAGATAACAAGGTGTTCATCAAGGAGGTGAAGATCCTAGTACCACCAAACTGGAACGGAACATACGACAGAGCAAGGAGAGAAGTCTATGATAAGGTCCAACATTTAGTCACTACCTTTTTATGTAATGATGTGAAGATAACTGTGAAGTTATAGATTAAATAATATTCTTGAATGATGTGTTTTCTATTTTAGGCCAAAATAATCATTGATAACCCACACCCAGCATTCGGGGACGAACCATACACTAAACAGATGAAAGGATGTGGAGAAGAGGGAGAGCACATTCACTTCACCCCAAAATTCTTCTTTGACGACAATATTGTTAATGTGTTTGGGCCTAGAGGTAAGCACCATCAATACAGCCGTGTCCTGAAAAGAAGGTAACATAAAAGACATTTGTGTTTCAGTTCATAGAATGTGATTGAGATGCAACAGGTTCTTTACAGGAGTGCGATCTCAGACTCAAGACCTTATCTGGGTTGCTTTTTTTTCTACAGAAAGAGTTTTTGTGCATGAATGGGCTCATCTCAGATGGGGAGTGTTTGATGAATATAATGAGAAACAGCCATTCTACAAATTTAACGGCGGGATCGAGCCGACAAGGTGTCAAATCAACTTCTCATGACATAAACATGTGATATCAAATATTTTAAAGACATATTAATATTTGTCTTTCCAGTGTGAACATATGTGTAATATCAAATGTTTGATACATGTATTACTATCTACTTGTGCTTACCTCAGATGTAGCAGGGAGATATCTGGGCAATTTTTTGAATTGATCAATGGAAATGTACTGGCTTGCCGCAATGGAGATGGATTACCCACTCAGGAATGTCAGTTCTTTCCGGATAGAGTGCAACAAACAAATGCCTCGATAATGTACATGCAAAGCTTAGACTCTGTAAGTGAAAATATAAACAGAGCAAATAAAGATCTACCTTTTCCTTTGAATTCTACAATAAGACCTATAGAGCACTAGTAAGAATGATTGATGAGAAACACAGTCTAACAAAGTCTTTCTGTAGGTGAAAGCATTTTGTAATGAAGAGGATCACAACACCGAAGCACAAAATATGCAGAATGAGAAATGTGATCATAAAGCCACACGTACAGTGATTTTTCAAGATTCTGTAGACAAGCATGCCCTTCAGTCTTTAACACCTCTGCAATCCCCTCCACCGGAGCCAACATTTAAGGTGATCCAGAGGCGACATCGGACCATCTGTCTCATACTTGATGTCTCTGGAAGCATGCAGGTATTTTGCAATGGAGCAATTATAATATTGAACAACAGCTGTGTAAATCAGAGATTATGTGATTGTCATTAAGAAGTACAGCAGAAGATACTTCAGTGGTGTACACAGCATCACCTTTTTATATCAGTGAAAAACATCTGTGTCCAAGTATATAATTTTAAAAACAGAACTAGAGTGACACTGTTAGGCTATAACATACAGCTCTGGAAAAATAAACCAAGACAATTTATTTTTAAATCACCGGTTCTATGATTATGACAAGCATTCTATGCCAGTATCTGTTAAATTCTGCTTTATGAGGTACTGATTAGTGATCACCTAAATCAAATCTTATTTAATGAAGAAAAACACTGCTGTAATCAACACTCTCCTCTCGCAATAAGACCAGTTGAATGGCAAAACACTACTAGAAATACATCAAAGGTAATTATTTCTATTTTGTTTAAGAGTGAACATAAGGTTCTGTAAGTTCTGTAAACACTACATAATTTCTCTTCTTCTGTTTTGTCATTGTCATTTCCTTTACTTTAAAGAACTATAGTAGGATAAATATTGTCAGCAGTTCTTATAAACTAAGAATGAGTGAATCACAAGAATAAGCTTGAATTAGTTGTGGCTACCCATTGTAAAGCAGACAGTTCACAATGATGTGTAATTTTGTTCTGAACATCCACATTATGGAATCAGTGGAATGTCTAACCAAAATAGAATTACATGAAATGTTCAGGCAATGATTCATGCTAGATGTAGCCTACAGCAACAATAGCCACATCAGTGCTTTACCGGATCATTAGGTGGTACCGCAGTGTTGAGTTACCGTCATAAAAGAACACTGCTCAATAAAAGGTTCTAGCAGACGTCCTCTTCTTCACTGCACAGATCTCTAGTCAGACAACCATATGTATCACTGAATAAATAAATCTGTAAGCCAATCATCATTAATAAACCAATCATTAATCTTTTTTAACCAGAGCAGAGCTACAGCCTGGAAGTGTTGCTCAGTCTACAGAAAAGAAACATGATGGTTACTGACTCTCTACTGCATCAAGTGCACAGGGACATGAACAGACATGATGTAAATCCAGCTGAAAACATGGAACCAAGATTTATAAGCCATAGATCTTTAAAATGTTCAAATAAAATGGAAATACACTTCAGATTTTGAAACCAAAGATTTTGAAAAATTCATCTTCCATTTATTGAAGGGGACGCATCATCCCTGTTCCCTCAGATTTTGTGTAAGAGATGTCAGTGATATACTGCTAGGTTTGTATTAAAGAGCAGTGCAAGAAACCATTTGAACAATTCTGTGAATGTGTAATATTGTTTTTCATCGTATCTTTTAAGGGCGGGAGAATTCTTCGACAAGAGCAAGCTGCTACAATTTTCCTAAGCGAGATTGTGGAGGAGGGAGCATATGTGGGCATCGTCACGTTTAGTACTAATGCAAACATTTTAAGCCCTTTGACTAAAATTGATGGTAAAGACTCAAGAGACAGTTTAATTAAAAAGCTCCCCAAAGTAGCAGCCGGATCAACAAATATGTGTACAGGACTTAGGAAAGGCTTTGAGGTAAGATACAATATGTGTGGAAAACTTCAAAAGTATTGTGTTGATTGAGAAAAACAAATCTAAAATAAATTCTCAACTTAATCAAGTAAATGTTTTTTTCATCATGTTTTTCAGGTGCTTAATGCAGATGATCAAAGTACAGTAGGAGATGATGTGTTGTTTCTGACAGATGGTGAAGCAACAGATAATATTGAGAGCTGTTTGCAATTAGCAGTGGACAGTGGTGCTGCCATCAGCACACTGGCACTTGGTCCACAAGCCTCAAATGTGTTGATTGCAATGGCAAAACAAACAGGTAATGCAGATAATTCAACGGTGATGATGCTGAGTGCATCATGAAATTTAATACATTTGCTCCTAGAATTAACATTACTTTAAACAATGACCAGATTGAACAGTATTGATACTTTGACTTTCTAAATAAAGTCTAACATGTTTTGTGATCTTTTATTAGATGGAAAGTTTGTGGTAGCTAATGATACTTTGATTTCCAACCAACTTGTGGATGCCTTTGCTTCATTTACACTGTCAGATGGAGATCCCATCAAACAGACTATTCAGGTGAACTGTATACAGTATTGTTACTGACAGAAATGGTTCTGCTTGCCATTATGAGTCCTCAATAATATTTTGTTTTCCCATTTCAGCTTGTGAGCCTTGGAAGGAGTATTACTGACTGGTTCAATGGAACAGTGCCCATTGACCAAAGTGTAGGAAACAGCACCACCTTTACAATAATCTATGAGAAAAATACACCCGACGTATACATACAGGCACCAAGTGGTGCAGTGTATAATCAGACACATGTCTCTGCAATGACAGCAACATTAAATATACCAGGAACTGCAGAGGTATGACAGCCTGTCTGGAGAGTCATCACTTATTCAACTGTAATGTTAGACATAATGTAACGTGTATGAATGGCAATAAAGCACAACATGTAAATATTAAATGGGCCCATAACTAGTCAATTCTGCGCTTCCTCTTGTTTGGCAGCCTGGAGACTGGATATACAGCTTCTTCAACAGAGAACCAACTAAACAGACAATGTCATTAACAGTAACCACTCGCGCAGCCCGTAATGACATTGCTCCAGTCATGGTTAAGACCGAAATGAATCAGCTAAGCAGTGATGGCAGTAAACCCTTTGTGGTGTTTGCTGAGGTTAGTAGTGGTTACTCACCAGTGATCGGGGCCAACATCACAGCCACCCTTCAGTCAGATACTGGCTTTTCGCACACCTTATACCTCCTGGATAATGGTGCAGGTACTACTCTAGATTTCTGCTTGCATGCATTTTTTACTTTTTACTTAAATGACCAGAACGTTAAAGGTTACAGACATTTTTTTATTTTAAATGAACTTGAGATTGATATGATATGTTAGATGTACATATTGATGAGGAATTCTTCTTTTACAGCGGCTGACGTTTTAAAAGACGATGGCATCTATTCTAGATATTTCACAAAATTTGCATCTGGAAGGTACAGCCTCAAAGTGGAGGTTATCGGTGGTATAGAGAAAAAAAGTGCCTCAATCAGCAGATACAGCGGTGCTGTGTATGTCCCTGGATATATTGTGGATGGTAAGTATTGAGGAAAGTATGATTACTATTCGTTGTACTTTGATGTTTTCAAAACAGCACATGATTTTTTTGTGAGAAAAACACCATATTTTTTTGTGAGAGGTGAACACCGGCCATTGCCATATGTTTCTTTCCTACTATTGAATCACAACATGCACAAAGCTTGAATGAATCCTGTGTAATGTAACTACTTCCTGTGAAGTGCAATGCTGTCTGTTGCCAAACCACACCACATTGTATAAACATTTCTCTTTTGTCTCTTTAGAACAGGAGTTTCATCCATGCCTTGCCTATAAGCCAGTTGTTTGAATCTGATGAATCAGGCTTGTTAAATGAGACATATGAGATACTTTGTAGTTCTGTGTCTCACCAGTATTGAAGACTGACACGTAACTTACATACAAGAAGAGTCTTGTATTTGCAATTGGATATCTACTGGGTTAGAAGCTCTAAATGAATGGCTTCACAAATTTGTATGCTACCAAACCACTCCTTTAAGGGTGAACAGGCAGCCGGTGTGTGTTTGAACATGAGTAAAGCATAGCAGAAAAAATGCCATTTTTTTTTCAGGTAAAGTAGAGCTAAACCCTCAGAAGCCCCCAGTGAATGTGCAACCGGCAGATGTGGGCAGCTTCATCAGAACAGCCACAGGAGAGAGCTTTGTGGTGAGCATACCCCCAGGAGTAACCCCACCAAACTTCCCTCCCAACAAGATCACAGATCTGAGCGCTGAAATCCAAGAGGATACTGTGCTTCTCAACTGGACCGCTCCAGGAGAGGACTTTGATGAGGGAACAGGTAAATATCCCACAGGAGGGCTCGATAGCCAATGACAAACTACACTGCATGAGCAGAGAGAATGTGAATGCCGTTGGTGCTGTGCGTTCAAAGGTTCATTTTCTACAACATTTTACAATTCTTATTACAAGAAACCATAAGTTCAAACACAGACTATCATTATTTACATCATGTGTTTAAGATGAAAAGCACTGTAGAGTCCTCATTTAAATCATCAAGTCATCAGTAAGCTCATCATAAACTAAACTCAATGTGTTAGTAAAGTCTTGGTAGCCCTCCAGGCCCTGGATATACACACTGAGTAAACAGCATTTCCATGTTTTCATTTCTTTTCTTTTCAGCCGAATCCTATGACATTAGATGGAGTGAAAATCTCACCATGCTTCTAAACAACTTCAGCGATGCTAATCCAGTAAACACATCCGCACTCCAGCCACAAGAGGCAGGCTCAGCTGAACGTCATTTCTTCCTGCCTGATATCACAATCCAAAATGGCACCACACTGTTCTTTGCTGTTCTCTCCCAGGATAAGGAGGCTAAGCAATCCGAGGTCTCTAACATTGCCCAGGCGACAAAGTTTGTGCCAAGTCCCAGACCCCCAGCAATTTCAAATCCAGGTCTGAACCTGACCGCTATTGTGGTCTCAGTCTGTGTGGTAACCATGGTGGCATGTCTCATCGCTGCCGTAACCACATGGGCAATGAAAAGGAAGAACATTATTAAAGTTTAAATTCAGTATAAGTCTCTCAAATGACACTTTCCCCATTTCTAAATAAAGAACTTGCTTTGAATATCAGGCAAATATGGCAAGCATCACAGACGAACCATTTCTTTGATCTGTATTTAGGTTGATTGTGGGAGAAAGAAATGATTAAACAAACTTGGCTCTGCTGAGATTATCTGGCATTGATCATCATCCAGCTCAGGAATATGAGTTAGCACATGAGCCCTTTTTGCACAATGCTGTCTTTGCACTTTTTTTAATCACTACTGTTCTAGTTTATGTTAATAATAGCTTAGTAATTTGAAACTGTTATCTTTGTTATACCAGATCTTATGCTATACCAGAATTATCAGTCTTAAGTGATGTATGACTTTGATGCAAATGAAGCAATGTAAACAATCTAAAAATAAATACTGTTAACAGGAACAAGAATTAACATTTGTCCTCTTAAAACATCAATGAAACTAATGTAACTTTAAGAATATAGTCTCAAAACCAGTCAATGACTGTCACTAAATTCATATATTTCCAGGTGTTTTTTGTTTTAATGTGATACAAGGTCTTATCATAAAAAAAAATTCTGAATAAAGAAAGTAATATTTGAGTATACCTTCTATACAGACATTGGCAGCAACACATATTTGTGTGAAATCAAGACAACCTGATGAAAGACAGTTCATTTCTGTGCTTGTTTGTTGTTTTTTTTAAAGGTTTTGAGTAAGCAGATACATTTGACTCAAAGTACTATAGTATAGCTTAATGGAAATGTTGAAAGAGTGAATGGCAAAAAATCTATAATCAATGCTTTATTATTCTGTTTAAACAAATAAAAAGAGGCAACATTTGCTCCATGCTAGTCAAAGGCACTAGCTTGCATAATGTTTTTGCACCTAAGTGAACATATTCAGTGATTTTTGTAATTCTAATAAAATTTGAAGCAAGGAAAACTGACTAGACATTCAATATAGACAGTGTGACTGCAGTGAAAAATCATTATTCATTGTCTAATATGCTGTTATCAAAACAAAAACACATAGCCATCAATCAAAGACTGTAAATGACCAACTATTGTTTAATAGTTAAGTTTGTTTCTAAATTAATGTAGCCTCTAGCAGCTTTTTTGCCAGTCAAACATAACACAATGTTACACACGTTTGGCAACACAATTACCCTTACACTGCAGTTGTCTTCTAAATAAATTCACTTATCAACCCTCTGAGAACTGTCTGAAGAGAGCCTCAGATCGGCTGTCAGGAAAGCTGGGCACAAAGTGGATCTGCAGTATTTCAGAGAAGCCTTCGGAAAGAGCAGGTGGTTCAAACTTCTTTCTGTACAACCACAAGGAAAAGACAAATCATTTAATTATATAGTTCTGATTACTATAACTATATAAAGTACACGGATAGCTAGAAAAGCTTCGTTTTCAGGATTCACTCACTTGTAGCTGTGGAAGACCATATCATTGACGGAAGCATGCTTGGCAGCTGAGGGAACCATCTCACGGAACTGAGCCAGAAAAAGATGATACCCCTTTATTAGACATAAGCCTATCTAAAGGATACAGTTTAATTCTAGTTCTGGGCTATGTTAAACTAGAATTTTTCATTTATTCCTAGACCTGTTCGGAAAATGCTTTTTTAAGAATAGTAATTTCACTATGAGTAAAAGGCCAAGCACTTGATCAAATGTCCAGCAACATTATGCACAATGTTGCTGGACATTTTTTTGCACAATAACAAAAAAAAAAATGAAACTGATAACTGTAGAGCCAAAGAGGCTACGCTCACCCTGTTGTTATGTTTGGATTGCTCCAGAGAGGCAGTGAAGTTGAAGCATCGGCAGGGAACACCAGCATTACGACACACATCCACGTATCTTTGCAGGGAACAACAAAGACAATGATTTCATTAAATTCACTGAAATTACAATATAGAATTCTGTTAAAGAAATGCAAATAAGAACCGTTTTCGAGACTCTATATCAGGGTTAGTGTTGTCCACAGCTACACTTCGGCCTTCCTTCAGAGCACGTTCACAGGCTGACACGCAGTGCTGCCAGGAGCCCAGTGTGTCCTAGAAAGCATACAGGCATAGAAGGACAACTTTGAACAAAAAAACGATGTATGTAACCTAGGGCTGGACAATAATTCAATAGCAATATATATCGCGATAGAATTTTTTTCAATAACGGTGATACGATTTTTGAACACATTTTCGTTATTTCGATATTAGGGATGTGACGAGATCTCGTGGTACGAGATTTGTCTCGCGAGATGCGTCTGGTCTTGCGAGAAC
>JBBPDC010000001.1:16694147-16707537 GCA_037974485.1 Hemigrammopetersius urotaenia | reverse complement strand
ATAATAATAATTCTACGAAATAATTGAATTCACTGTATTCAATTATTCTGTTTGTCGTGCAAAACTTAACTCTGATATGGATACTCTTAAACAATAGATGTGTACGGTGTTCTTTAAATTTTACTATTTTTCCTTATTTCTCTGTATAAACCTTTATTTTTAAAAAAGGTGACGATGTTCTTTTGTCTCGCGGCGATGACTGGAGCACGCTGGCTGTACCGCAGTGCATTGTGGGAGGGTAGTTCAGAGTTTGGCGCTTTGTTAGCTAGCGTTAGCCTGTTAGCAATGTGGCGTTTTTTTACTCTCTCTGACTAAATCTGTGTTTTTTCTTATTATTTTTTTTAAACTACATCATTTAAACACACCATGCCAAATTTTTGCGCCGCCCCAAACTGCACCAGAAAGAGCACTCAGTCAGATCTGGCTTTCTTTCGCTTCCCCAGAGATCCTGAGAGGTACAGTATTTGTAGTTTATTTCTTTAAAAAAGTTCACTAATTCATGGTTCTAAAAGAAGACAGACGGGTTACTATGAAACTGAAGAAATGCCAGCACAACGGACTAACGGTTAATAACCTTTATAAGTTCACTTATTTCCAAAAACAGGAGGAGAGAGAGATGATTTAGTTCTGACGCTGTAGCGCAGACTGAGAAAATAGGAGTTCAACCTAAATTATGAAAAAGGCTTTATATAGTTGTTTTGTTGCTACTGAAAGTCTTTCTGAACCAACCAGACAGCTGCTCGTCCCGACAGATTGAGTGAAGACCACTGTTGGTCTTTATCCTACAAGTATTGGGACAAACCTCACTATTATAGAATTCAGGTGGCCCCTTACTTCCAGTGACGGCATGCCCAAGCAGTAAGATTGCCCAAGACATTTTGGACAACCCTATGCTTTCAACTTTGTGGACACAGTTTGGTGAAGAACCTTTTCTATTCCTGCCTGACTGTGCCCCCAGTGCTCAAAGCAAGCTCCATAAGGACATGGTTGGATGAGTTCAGTGTGGAAGAACTTGACTTGTCCGCACAGAGCCCTGATCTCAACCCTATCCAACACCTTTGGGATGAACTGGAACAGAGTCCAACATCAGTGCCTGACCTCATAAATTCTATACAGAATGAAAGGGTGTAAATTCCCACATTAACACTGGAAAACCCTCCAAGAAGATGGGAAGCTGTTATAGTTGCTAAGAAGGGACCAGCTCTATATTTAAGCCTATGTATTTGAATGCAATGTCATTAAAGGTTCTGTTGGTGTAATGATCAGGCATCCAAAGACTTTTGTCCATATAGTGTATCTGAAGTCCATCTGCATTGCTCTTTCCAGTGATTTTGCAAAGGATTAGATTTGAGTTAAAAACAAAAAACCCACACCACTTTTTTCAGAATAAACAGTGCTGTCTGGATATTGCAGCAAGCCTTCTAACACTAACATTTTTGTAAAATTATGTGTCCATGTATTGAGTTCTAGGGCTTAACAGTGAGTCACAGTTTGTATCTGTCATCGGTTATGTCATTTAGACCCTGTAGTTGGTAGAAATAAGTGGGAGTGTTGTAACGTCTGTCTAAATTTTAACGTTTCTGTTTTCCATGCTCAGATGCAGGCTGTGGGTGGAGAACTGTCGCCGTGCTGATCTGGAGGAGAAAACTCCTGACCAACTGAATAAACACTACAGATTATGTGCAAAGCACTTTGAGCCAGCGATGATATGTAAAACCGTGAGTGGCTTGACCTGTGGCTTCAGGAATGCCTGCAGGACCTCCGTCCTGAACATCTGAATGTCCTGTCTGGAAGATTACTAGTGGTGTTTTTTTTTTTTTTATACAACAGCCAACACAGTTTTTTATGTTGTCGTTTCAGAGCCCCTACAGGACTGTCCTAAGGGATACAGCTATTCCAACGATATTCGATTTAACCAGCCACCTCAGCAATCCACACAGCAGACATCGAAAACGCATCAAAGTTTTGGTAAACTGCTCTTCAATAATTAATTAATTCATTCATTCATTCATCTGTTCATACAGGGATACGGTCCACTAAGACTGAGGTTTTATTAATAATAGAAAATGATCTAGAATTGAAAAATAAGTCATATTCAGCTCCAATAATAAAACATAATATAACACAAAAGAAATGAGTAATGTGTTTTCAAAGTCATAATAGCAATATGGGTTCTTATGGGTTATTATGCTCATCGTTAAGTAGGACCCATGAACTTTAATACTGTAGCTTAATGGAAGCCCTTGTTATTATCAGTATGCTATTATTTGCCTTTATTAGGACCATCAATGTTATTTCACTTGTCATACCATGTCACAAGTCACAATAGGAGGGTTAAGTTAAGTTCCATTCTTTACAAATATTTTAACAAACCATTTAGGGTACTACTCTCTCACGTAGTACTCATTCATGTACTTGTATTCCTGTCTGTGAGTCCATATTAATTATTGTAATGCTTTGTTGATCATCTCACTGTTTTGTTTACATTTTTGTAGACTGATGAAGAGGTTCAAAAAATAAAAGAGAGGAGATGTGAGTATTCCTTTCAAACTGAAGTAGTCTAGTGTCGTAAACAGGTAAATTAAGTAGGTTGTTAAAAGTTGGAAGTACTAAAATAGTTTGTTTTTTCTTTGCTGTTTTTTTTTTCTAGTGGAATCTTCAGTTGAACAGTTGCTGGCCAAAAAGGACAAAAGTGACAGTCAGGATGGCACAGAGACCAATGATGATTCACCTCAGTTAACGCCGCACCAGCGAGAGCTAAGAGAGTTCTTGAAGTCTTTGTTTGAAGTGATCATTTTAATAGGAAAACAAAGCCTTCCCTTGACTTTCCACTCAAAAGATGAGCAGGACAGTCAGCCTTTTATCATGAGCACCTTTCAAGCTCTCTTAGAGAGTCGCATTAATGCAGGAGACGAATTCTTGCGAGGGAGATTTGAAGCAACAGCTATTAATGAGGAGTATTGGCCAGCCGCACAGCAGAGGCAACTGCTGGACATCTGTGAGAGATGTGTCCGTGAAGAGCTTCTCCAGGAAGTAAGAGAGAGTCGCTTTTTTTCACTGGTGACTGGGGAGCTGGTGGAGTTTCCAGAGGGCCAGTATACCCCTGTGTTCTTGCGATTTGTGGACCAAACAAATACTCTTAGGGAGGAGTTCGTAGAGTTCCTCTCGTTTGAGGGAGAGGAGCTTTCTCTGGCAGACAAATTGGAGTCTCACATCACAAAACAATGGGGTCTGAGTATGGAGCACTGCAGAGGCCAGGCGCATGCTGCTTCTGGTGTATTTGGCAGCAGAATGAAGGCCATAGCCACCCAGCTTATGGAAAAATACCCAATGGCTTTCAACACCCCTTCCTCTACGTGTGCTCTTAATATTCACCTAGCCAACAGCATCCCCCTGACTGGAGTTCAGGTTGTGATGTCCGTTCTGAAGAAGGCAGATGTGTTTTTTAAGGCATCTCCATTACTGCAGACTGAACTGGACAGTGCCATCTCCATTCTCTGTCACAACAACGTGGAGAAAGGAAATGATCTTAAAGAGAACTCCCGTGCAACATGGACAGACCTGCACAACGTGTTTGAGATGGCTGTGGATTTGTTGGAGCCACTTCTGCTCTGCATGGACAGTGTACACGACAATGAAGACCTGAAGTGGAATGACCAAATCACTAGTGATGCGTACGTGATTTCCGAGGCTTTGGCGGACTTTGAATTTATCGTGACTCTGATTGTACTGAAGAATGCTCTGTCTTTTACGAGAGCGTTCGGCAAAAACCTACAAGGAGAGACGCTTGATGTGTTTTTCGCAGCCAGCAGTTTGACAGCCGTCCTGCATTCATTGCATGAAGTTATAGACAATATAGAGGTTTACCATGAGTTCTGGTTCGAGGAGGCAGTGAACCTGGCTACTGCGATGGAGATCCCAGTCAAAGTCCCAAGACTTTTCCTCAGGAAGCAACAGGCAGTGGAAGGTCTGGAAATACAGGCTGAGCCATTCTTTAAAGAGTACCTAACCCTTCCAGTCATGGAGTACATCACTCAGGAGGTTAAGGAGATCTTTTCTGAGAACCATCTCAAAGCTCTCAAGTGTCTCTCTCTTGTTCCAGCAGTCATGGGCCAGATGAAGTTCAACACATCTGAGGAAGCTCATGCAGACGTGTTCAGGAATGACCTTCCTCAACCGGACACTCTGCCTGCAGAGCTACACTGCTGGAGGATCAAATGGAAACACAGAGGAAAGGAAGTGAGCCTGCCGTGCACCATCCATGAGACGCTGCACCACTCCGATGTCAAGTTCTTCCCAAACGTCAATGCATTTTTAAAAATTCTGGTCTCTTTGCCAGCATTGAAGTCTGAAGGAGGCCAAGGCGAGGCAGGACAGAAACGCTTACAGGCTTATCTTTTAGACACACCAGTCAGCCACAGGTCCAGGAGCTTGGCGATGCTAAATATCAATTACCACATAAAAATGGATCTAGAGGAAATGGTTGACTGTTACATCAAAACTTATCCAGAGGATGAAATTGATTAAAACATTGCAACTCTTCAGAGACGTAACATCCAGCCTGTCAGCCCACTTTTGGAAATTAGAGCTGAATCTCTGTTTATAAAAGGCCGGGTTCGATGAAAGAGTTTATATTTTTGTAATTGCTGGATGTAAAGTTCCTCACTATTTCTGCTTTTATCTGCTCTGAGTGGAGTGGTGACATTTATTCATGTGGATCTGCTAGAACATCATTTCATCGGAGGAAGTGCAAACCGGTGTGCTGGAATGTAGTTCATAAAACTAAAAAAAAAAAATAAATCACTTGACAAGTCTGAAACATGAAGACAATAACTGTTCCTTTTGATTGGAAGCAGTAATGCCTCACTTAATTTAAAGTGTAAATAAAAGCTTTTTATACATTTTTTAGGCTAATCACATTTCTTCTAAAACTATTGGTATGTTACAAAAGTTATAAGTGGTTTATCTGGCTATATATAAGTGGTTTAACTCTTATGGCCTCTAAATGCTTTTCTGAAGTGGGTTATCTCTTAAGGTGTGTGTGTTTACAGAACCAGGCTCAAATAATAGGAGAATTTCCATAGATTTGATGTAGGAAAATTATGAGGAATAAGAATAATAGAGGAAGATGTATATATTTATATGGTCAACAATTGGTGCAAACCAATGTTATCCGAAAATATTTTTGTCTGGAATTGGTGCAGCTGCAGTGGTGTTGAATAGGTGTTTTAGTTTGCAGTCTAAAAGAGAACTGCATGGACCCCAGTATATTCTTATTCTGGTGTAATTCAATTGACAAGCAAAACTATTCAGGTTTTATTTTTAAGAGTCATTCTTTCATTAATATTTATTTATTTTAGGTTTATTGGTAGTTTATGATTATCAACATCACATATAAAACCTCTTGTATGTAATCTAGAGCAGTGGTCCCCAACCTTTATTTCGTCACGGACCGGTTTAATATCAGAAACTATTTTCACGGCCCGACCTTATACGCATTCATACAAATAAATAATACGCATAAAAATGGGGATATTTTAAATATATAATAATGGGGTATGTTTAAAATACACTAAAACGTAAATCCAGTGTGTACTCGCAGCTTTATTAACAGCATTTTCATAACAACAAGCCAACAACATAACACGGGAAACATCCAGGTTTTTTTTTCTGTGCAGCCCGCGGACCGGTACCACATGACCCTCTTTCTCTCTACACTCTCAACCCCCATCTATTCTCCTACTCCCCTCTTTCTTTCTCTTTTACTCAAGCCCATTTCTCTCTCTCCCGCTTTCACTCTCAATCCCCCACCTATTCTCTCTCTCTCACTTGCTCACCCCCCTCTCTCTGTCTCTCTCTGCTATGATGACCAGCACCACTAGAGGGTTTTTGTCTCTACTGTAAGGAAACAAAAGAATATGGGTGTGACTCATCAGCCTGTAAGTCTGCTGTGCAGATGCCAGCCTCTGGACACACGCTGAGCTGTGGGTGATGAGTTTTGCACAAGTGCACTAGCTACAGCTGCACTGAAACAGAGCAAAACCACTGTTGCAGTTTCTGTTAGAGCTCCCTTTCAAAAGAGGCTCCCACTTTTACAGTGATGTGACAGACATAATGTATTGTCTGCCTTTAAGAAATATTGTGGTTGAAAATACATCAAGGCTGTAAGCTAGTTTTGACCCCAAACACCTACAATTAATTTGCAAGTTTTTGTTGAATGGAGTTTTTGTTTCATTTTAGACATTTGAACTTTGAAAGCATTTGTAAGCATTTGTAGTTTATTATTTGTCAAAATCTAATCCAAAAAATAATGCAAATTATATTCAGGAATACATTATTTAAATCTGAGATGCAGGTAATCATTAAGCACACTCCACCCTTTCTCTGGAGAATAACAGGTATTCTCTCACCTGCAGAAACATGTTGAATCAGTGCCAGAGTTCAGACCGTCTCAATCTGGTATATTGATAATCATCCAAATAGATCTTCTCTTAACAAATTACATTGAGAAAATAAAGCATCACTCTTTTTCGCCTGTACTCCACAACGTAAACCTTCACTTACCATTAGGTGCTTTTTTTTACTTTTAATTACTAGTGAAGTATGATGAGCAGTAAAATGTGACAATTATAGTTGCTTTTGGTGATTGTACTAAATGTTGACTATTTGCAAAACATGTATAATATATTTATACAGTAAAGATGGTTTGTAATTATAACAGAAATATTGGCATTTTATAAATATATATATAAATGAATTTATATAGTACAGAAATATCACCCACATATATGTATCATTTTATGTCTTTTTTATTTACTTAAATAGAATCATGTTTGTATTTCAACTTAATATTAATAGACATGGTTCACTCCTGCAATGCAGTAATATAATGCTTGTTAAATTAAACCTGAAAAAACACATTAATAAGAACAAAATTAAAATCGGAAACGGGGTAAAATCATGATTGTGTTGGTTACAACAGGTATTCTGACTTAATCTAGACAGAATATATTGTGTATAATTTGTGTAAAATGTGTTATACGTAAGTAGCATAATTGTATTAATGTATGAAAATGGTAATGGCTTTTTATATTTTTGCTTTTATATATTTTTTTTCTATTAACACTGAATATAACACTGAATATCTCATTACCTTACATTACATTAATTTGTCAGATATAATTAGGAATCATTCGAGGTTCAGGTCAGTGTGTGAGGAGAGTTCTAAGTGCTAAAATCTTTTTGTAGTACAAGAATATAGATAATGCATCAGGAGAGGAGGTCCTTTCTGAACAAATGAGTCTTCAGAGGGGGTTTGAAGCATTTGACAGCTCATTCTATCAGTGGGGAACCACAAATGGTCTGGACCTGTCAAGGGCTCTTATATATTAGAATGCAAGTGAACACACACTTCTTGTTGATGTGTTGGAAGCAGAAAAAAAGTGTAAGGATCTGAACACAAGACTGTGAACTCAGCTCTCTGCTCTACACCCGTGACTGCGGGGCCACACGCAGCTCCAACTCTATTCTCAAATTTGCTGACAAGACGGTAGTGCTGGGTCTCATCTCCAACAACGATGAGACATGGAAGAGGCGGGGGAACCTGACATTGTGGTGTCAGGAAAAATGCCTCCAACTTACTGTCAGCAAAACCAAGGAGCTGGTGGTCTTATACACCCTTCAACCTCAACATGACTGCAGTGGAGAGGATGAGCCGCTTCAAATACCTGAGCGATCACGTCTCTGAGGATCTGACGTGAACTGAACACGTTCAAGCCCAGTCCAAAAAGGCAAAGCAGCATCTTTACTGTCCGAGACAGCTAAAAAGCTTCAGATCTCTCCAGTGATCCTCAGAACTTCCCCTCTGGTGTTGTAGAATGTCTCCTGACAGAGCATCACCTCCTAGTTTGGGAATAGCTCTCTCCAGGACATTAAGGGATGACAGAGAGTGATCCAGGATGCTGCCTCAGATCAGCTCTCCTGTCTCTGCAGAACAGTTATACCAGAAGATCCAGGACCAGAGAAACTAGGATCATCTGAGATTCGTCTCACCAAGTAACTGTTTGACCTGCTGAAATTAGGCAAATAGTATGAAAGTATTATGGCTAAAACAGAGAAGCTCAGGAGGAGCTTCTATCCTCAGACCTCAAGACTCTAAACCAGCACACAAGACCACAACTTTTAAGTGCTCATTATTATATATTAATTATAACCCAAACTGAACTCTCTGCCTCACTGTGTCTCATCTGCTGTCAGTACATAAACCAATGAACTAACACACTGCATTTTACAGCACACAGATATTCTATTGTTACATTTTGCACACACAGATCTTGCTGTTAATTGCAACAATTGTTTATTTGGGATATATGTTCATGTGTATTTTTATTACCTTAGTTTAGCCTTTTAAAAATTCACATTAATTTAAATTATTTGATGACTGCAAAAGCTGGATCTGGTTTGAAGAACATGACAATTTAAAATCCCAACTGATTGAGCACCTGAACTGGACAAACTAGTCTGATCCATGGAGGCCAGGTTGGACGGATCAGAGCTGTTCTGGCAGCTCAAGGGGAGCCTACACAATGTTAGGCAGGTGTTTTAGAATTCTGTGTATAGTTATATAGCACTGTGGTGGTGGAATACCCCTGCCCTGCAATTATAGTGTTTACACCCTCCAAATGAAGTGTGTTGGGAACAGGGAAGAAACTGGGCAGGAGCACTCCAGGCTCCAAGACAGTACTGTTATAAATGTACATCAAATATTTATACTAACTATATTATACGTATATTTGCTAAAAATAGTAAATTGTAGCAGTATTCTCATAATTATATACTACTGAGAATATATTTCCTGTACTAAAATTATAGTAAGTAAAAATCAAACATTTTATTACCAACTTTGAGTTGTGGAATTCGCCATATCACACACATTTAGCAGTATGGAATGCCATCACATAAAGAAGGCACTATAAACAGATGCAGCATATTCATTATTCAAAACCTATACATTTCCAAACATCCTGAATGTCCATAGTGGCTCTATAACATACACGGCTATTATTGTTTTATAAATTATCATTGAATGAAAAAGAACAATTATTGTGAGGAAAGACTGAAGCCTGGTGCATCTAAGTGATGTATGAGCAAGACAGATCTTTTAAAAAATACTTGAAGTCACTGGTTTACATCTCATTGCGAATGTGACTATGGTTAATTATTATTATTATTATTATTGTTGTTGTTATTTAAATATGTGTTTTACTCATGCATCACTTACAGATACAGCAGCGTTCAAAAACCCTGAAAGGGGGTCTGTGTACGGTCTCTGTAGTGGTGGTCCAGTGAAGGGTTAAAGTCGGGGCGTTTCCTCCTCCTCCTCCTTCTCCTCCTCCTCTGCTGCAGGTGCTGCCTCCCTGCAGAGCTCCCGCTGCTATTCCGGCCTGGAGCGTTAAACACTCTTAAAGCGAAGTGGGAAACTGTCTGGTGCCATTTATCTGACATTCTTTCTTCCTCTCTCTTTTTTTGTTCATCTCTCGTGTTTGGGTTCTTGGTCATGGCGTGGCCGTGTATAGCGCGCGCCTGCTGCATGAGCCGCCTGTGGAGCGAGCTGGACAAGGGGGACATTGCGGTGCCTCTGGTCTTCTCCTCCAGCTTCTCGGAGGTGGCGGACGGGCAGCAGGCTGGAGGAGGTGGTGTAGGTGGCGGTGGAGGAGGAGGTCCACAAGATGCTCGGAGGGACGGGGCGTCTCCCGGCGCCTCCAGCGTGATGCACCAGGACTTCAGGGCCTGGAGGGTCCGGCCCGAGAAGAGCTGCAAGCCCAAGCACGAGTACCGACCCTCGGGAGCCCCCTTCGCGGACGAGACCCAGTACCAGAAAGACTACAGACCCTGGCCCATCCCCAAGAAAGGAGACCACCCCTGGATCCCCAAGACCCCAGGCCAGAGCAAGCACGAGCGCATGGTGGAGGAGCAGGGGCGTGAGACCGGTGTGGAGAAGTGCGAGATCGAGGAGAGGGTCCACGAGAAGGAGAGTAAAGAGGAGAAGAAGAAGAAGGGCAAGAAGGAGAAGGTCCTGGAGGCCGTGGAGGCCAAGAGTGAGAAGAAGGTGGAGGGGGGAGAAGGAGGAGGACGATCAGTGGCAGACGCTCTAAACAGGCAGATTAAACAGGAGGTAACTTCTGGAAGCTCATACAGGTAAAGACTGCAGTTTTGTTATGGTTATTACGTTCCACCCTGGACAGATTAGTTCACCTGGCATCCAGGTGCTCTTGAAGGGCTTGCCCATCTCATAGCAGGGTAATGCAAGTTATTAAGTTGTATCTTTGCCTAAGTGATGTGAGCCTGCTAACCAGCCAGGCCGCTCTAAACTGGATACACCGAATGTCTTGGCCAATTCTGCAGAGTATTCATATAATCCAACAAATTATAATTCTTTAGCCATTTCACGCTGTTTGAATTCTTATATACTACACTTGCATTTTGCCTGTATCATGGAGTCCTATTACACAGCATGTTGGGCAGCATTATTGACCTTAACATGAAGATTATTAATAATACAATAAGGACAAAGAGGTTAAAGTTGCACTTTGCTTGTTTTCGAGCATGTACAGAGTTCAGTCACTTCTTGAGATCCGTTCAGAAAGTTAGTTGGCTTCTGAGATTCAAGCAAATGGAGATTCTCATCACTAATGTGTTTTCATTTCATTCCTCCTATCCTGAGTAGGGTCATGTTTCATTCTGGCTTTATTTCCTGCTGTCTTAAGCTTAACTTTTCAGTTGTAGGGGCAAGTGAGATTGCCAGTACATCTCAGATCAGTTGCAGCATCCGTCATGATTAAGACTCACAATTGTTGTGTAGTAACACTGTAACCAAAATGCATGGTTTTGATTGAATGCTGGTACACCGGATCTGCATTAATCTATCTTTAAGTATCTTTATGGACATGTCAGGTAGGCCTAATCCACCAAACTGAAATCTGCTGTTCTTCCTTACCCCTGCTTGTGTTAAAATCTGATGAGTCATTCAGCCCTTGTATCTCTGGTACTTCAGAAACTGAAGTAACTGCATAAATAGAAAATGTATTATGATGTTTCACTTTAAAGCATTACATATTTTATATTTCTTCCACATACTTTACATGCATTGCACCATGGTTAGGGAGTTGCCCCTTTGGGTTTTAGTCTCAGGGACACCACTGAAGTACCCTTGAGCAAGGTGCTGTCCCCACACACTGCTCCTGGGGCGTGGCATCACTGGCTGCCCACGGCTTCACACTTGAATGAATTAAAGGCAGAATGAATTAAAGGGAGTTTCTTCTGCGATCAATATAGTATACAAAATAAATAAACATGCTCTCAAAATATCGACCTTCGACCTACCTAATGGGTCACAAAGGGGTACAATCTGTTGTCACTATACTGGTCAGTTTTTGACCACACTGTTAAACAGACCTGATTTCTGAGGCATACAAGTGGTTTTTACACACATCAGTGTAAGTTAAGTGTTCACTGATCTAAAAATATCCAGAGAGCTCTGCAGTCAGAAACTGACCCCTGATAAAGGCTGAGAGGATGACTAATACAAATTGTACATTGAAAGTAGACTCAAACTTTAGACCAGCAAGGTGGAGCTACAAGATCAAGTTCTCTAATATGAAAGACAGAATCGGTTTGTAGGGTGGAGAGTGGAGATTTTTTTTCTTACATTAATGCACAGTCATAGTCGAACCAGACTACAGCTCGTTTTGGTGGTCTTCTCATTCTGTTCTTTACTCTGGAATGTTTGGAACCCACAAATGTTTGGTTTCCTTCGTGCTTTTTTTTTCAGGACAGAGTTCAAGGCTTACACTGATGTCAAGCCAGTAAAACCCATCAAAGCCAAATCGCAGTACAAACTGCTGGTGGAGGAGAAGGCCAGTCTCGAGACCAGCTACAGCGCCACTTTTAAGGGGGAGCAGGTCAAGCCGCAGGCCACAGATAACAAACTGTTGGAGAGGCGGAGAATACGCAGCCTGTACAGTGAGCCGAGCTGCAAGGAGACCAGCAAGGTATGAACATGATGCAGCTAATGTCTATTCAGTTCAACTATAACAAACTCAAGTTCAGGCACTGCAACTCTGGCCCTCTCCTGTATGTGTATTTTTTTTTCAATCTCTGAGGTGAAGCCTTGTCCAAAATTTTGACTCAAATGTAGTTGAGCAGACAATACATGTTTTTAGTGTCTTTAATGTCTATTTCTTTGGTTTTGCATTGGAGCTATGAGGCTCATTTATTTAATAAATGAACCTCAGTAAGGTTTTCTGATTCTGATTCTGAAATAATGGAAACTAACACATGTCAGTTATATTAGCAGCTAAACTGCAAAACTAAAAAAGTACATTTAGAACACCAAACAGGTCTTGGCTGACTTATGTTTAAGGAAATATTTATTGAAATCTATGATTTGGTTAACCCATCACCGTAAGGATTAAATTAAGATTTTGTGAAGCAATGCCATAGCAATTTTCTGAGATTTCTGTCAGAGAGTAAATGTTAGTAGTAGGGATGAAAGATTAATCATTCATTGATTTAGAATTGTATTTATTAAAACTAAAACGGATAAAATAATTATAACCTTTGTTGTGAGTAGTGTTTGATGTTCAAAGTGGGAAGAAGCAAGAACATTAGGTTTAAAAATTACTTGTTGATGAGTTAGATCAATCAAAAGCAACCGTATGCGAATGTACACAGTTACAGTAAAACACATCCACAAGTTACTAGCAGTCTGACACACACTATATTCACTATATTTAGTGCTCAAGCCAGAAAAGGTGCATATTTTGGTCTTCTGGGCCAAAATAACAGGCCTGTAATATGTTTAAAGTGACTTTTGGTTTTAATCTTAATACTTTATGCAAGTGAACTCAGGACCTCTGAATGTATAGAAATTTTTTTAAATATTTATTAATTAGTGATGCTCTGATCGATTGGCTGAAGATCGGTATAATGCTTGGACCGATCTTAAGAACCAATCACAACTGATGACGTCAATGCGTGAGGGCGTACACAACGAGTGTCATCGCCGGTGTGGAATTACAATGAAAAATTCGCTATTTGCCGTTTATGTTCCAAAGAAATCTCACGTGGAGGCGCATTGTCCAAATACAACATTTAAATCAGTATTACTTTATCTGAAAAAAAAGTTAATGGTGATCAGATTATATAAACTTGAAGCATCAGCATAGGCATTGGTATCGGCCGATCACCATGACAAAAAATCGTACTTGGTATCGGTGGCAAAAATCCTGATCGGAGCATCCCTATTATTAATAAATCAAGCTATAATTATAATCAAAAATTGTAACTGCTGTCACAGTGTTGGCCAGAAAAAAAACAAGTCAGGATTCCC
>JBBPDC010000001.1:16644028-16693146 GCA_037974485.1 Hemigrammopetersius urotaenia | reverse complement strand
TCCAAATCTTTCATGCTTAGTTATTAGTAACACTGTGCAAGATTGTTGTTCAGAGTGCTAAGGGCAAATCTGTACCAAAAACTGATGTGCAATCGTTCAGACTCTCGATGCTGGAGGCACGCCATTTTAACCAGGACTCTACTGTCATTAAAAAAGGGATGTAGTGGAGATTAATCCATACTTTCTGAGGTCCTACAGATATATATAGGAATATAATGAAACTTGACATTTGAAGTTTTAAGTGTCACACAAATTCAAGTTAAAAGCTGGAGACAGCTGCTATGCTCTAGTAACCTGAGATGCTGTTGCAGCTATTTGCAGCCTTGTAATTATATAAACTAAAGCAATCTCTTACCTGCAGGACATATGCATCTGTCAGAATGTCCCTTGAGACAATCACGAAGAAAAAAAATGACACCAAGCTGTTTGATTCTCCCAAAAACATCCTTAATTATTCTTATTGAATATTTCAGTTACTCAACAAACGTGAATCCTTTGGCAGCCACCACAACATCAGACAGTTAGCCAGAATTTCATTTATATTTGATAACAATATTTAAGTATGCATGTATCAAACAGGCGCAGTGATTGTGCATACGTGTATGTATGTGTTTATGCAGTCCCTCTTCTCATCCTCATAGGACTGCTCAGACAGTGACAGCAGTTCTGTCCTAAGTCTTCTGTAGTCAGGTGTGTTCATTTATGTCTCTAACGCAAAGCATGGAGGACCTGGAGCATCTCACCACAGCACAGCACCGTGATTGAGATGGCAAGACCACTCACTATGGGGCAAATTCAATCCCTCCGCAAATGTGACCGTGTATAGGCCAGATTCAGAGTTTAGTGACACTGTGATGTACAAACCTGGTTTAAGTGAAAAATTGATGTGTTCATTAATTATAAGGTGAATGGATGGATTTATGGGTGACTGCATGAATGAATTACTAGATGGATGGACAGAGTGCAGATTATACAGTGTTGCCAACTCCTACAGTGAGTTATATGCTATAACATTATTATTTTATTTTTTAAATTCAGTTTTTAAAAATACATTCCGTTTGTAGGTGCAGACTACCCTTTTTAGTACTAGCAAGGTATCATACAATTTTCCTGAACTGATTTTTGGCAAGTTAGTGCTTTGACAGCTAATATGAAATAAAGAGCCTGCGTTTATTTGCTAGTAGCGACAGCAAATGCGGAAGAAGCAGGTTACAGAGGGACATAAAAAGCCTAACGAACATGAACATGGTTCAGGTAGCCACCAACCTAGTAGGTAGCTAGCTACATTAAATGGACAAAAGTATTGTGACAAACCGGTTTTCCAGGGTTTGGGCTAGACCCCCTTTCTTCCAGTGGAGGGTAGTCTTAATGCTTCAGTATATCAAAACATCGTCATACTTCCAACTTTGTGGACACAGTTTGGGGATGAACTGAAACATAGATTGTGCGCCAGGCCTTCTCCTCCAACATCAGTTCCTGATCTCATAGATACTCTACAGAATAAATGGGCACAAATTCTTGACTCAAATCTTGTGGAAAACCTTCCAAGAAGTGTGGAAACTGTTATAGCCGCAAAGGGCAGTCCAACTCCGTATTAAATTCTATGTGTTTGAATGAATGTTTCTGAATACCCTGTTAGTGTAATGGTCAGGTGTCCCAATACTTTTGTTCATATAGTGTACTTCAGGTTTACCAGCCAGTGTTAGCAGAGAGCCAGCATCACACATTCAAGCAATTTTACACTTCAAGAAATAAATGAATATTGCAGTAAATGTATTAAAAAGTTACATTTTCTCTTGACAATAGGTGAAAATGTGGGAATCAAGCGTAAGACAGGAGCTGCAGTTAATGGCATGTGTGTTTCACAGACACGGCTGACTGGAGAATAATGTTTCAGAGTGAAATGATCTGCAATGGCAATTTCTAAGTACGGCCCAAACCTTTAAAATCTTTGTTAGAAATCCCTAATACCCTCCTTCTCGTCAATTGCACCATGTGGAAGAATAGAACGATTTATGGATGGATGCCTGATTACACATCCAGATTTTTGGGTGGGAAATGGATAAATGGAGGGAGGAGCGGAGTTAACTGGTTTTAATATAAGAATTTAGGTGTGTCCCAGTTACACACTAATACTACAATGTACATACAATGTACTAATTTCAGTAGTATAGGTTAAGTATGCTATTGGGACACACATTACTTCACTGAGATGAATACAATGCTAGCTTTAATGTTAAAGTCAGACATCAGGACTAGCATTTGTGTGAGAGGATTGAATGTACACAGAGAGATGGTGAAAGTTCGACTACCTTATGAATGCTCAACTTCTTCACAGTGAAGATGAGTCTTAAACACCATTCATTTATTTGCACGTCACTAAGTGATATTCTCATTAGTCTAAAAGCAGTGTTTTTGAATCCTCGACTTCATACCCTGCAGAACTGTTCTCAGCCTCTGCACCCTGGATCCAGTTCTGAAAGGGCTAATGAATTGGATCAGGGGTGCTGAGGAAGGGAACAGTTGGAACTGCACAGTTCTGAGGGTCCTGATGAGCAGGATCAAAAAACAGTGCTCTTAAAAAATGGGCCCTGTTTTCCTACCAGTATGAACAGATGCAAATGGCTTATGCAAGGCAGCTTGTTATTCAAGTGGTTATTCAACGACCATTTATTATTCATGCCATAAGATATGAGATGCCATTTACTATTTAAGGCTCCTCTACTATAAAGGTCGGTTTTCTATCAAATGCTTTGTATTAGATAGGGGTGTAACGGTACAAAGATGTCACGGTTCGGTACGGTTCATGATACAGCAAAGTTAAGCAACAAAAAGTTCTAAAGAATGAGTCTTGGTCTGTTTTAATTTATTTTAAATAAACAGCAGTGTATTAACCAGTAAACACAAGGCAGCAGAAGTGTTACGCCAGTAGGTGGCACTATTGCACCACACTACGACCCAGGTTTATGATTTACTTGCGCTTTTTGGTCCCTCTGTGATTCCGTATTACTTCTATCACGTCTTCTCCGTCGTACCATGAATCCTCCGAAAGACATCATGTACCGAACCGTAACCCATGTACCGTGACGGTTCGGTACGAATACATGTACCGTTACAGCCCTAGTATTAGATGTACTTGCTGAATTTGAATGCATTTAGCCTGGGCGCTGTCTTGCGTTGTAAACGTCATCTGCATTTTTTAATAGGGCCCAATACATCATTCTGTAACACAAACTACTGCCATATGCATACTAACCAAAATAATTCAGAAAAATCAAACTGTTTTAATTTCTGAATTTCTGTCACATTTATATGCACTAGCAAGCCTCAGGGTGTGTTGTGGTTGCCACATAACTAATCTTTTTTTTGTGTGTGGTATTGATACACGCAAGGAAAATTAACAACATTAAAATGAGTTTCAGACCAATTTGGTTGGTAAAAAAAATATATGAAATGTATTTCAATGCTGTGGATGCCACAATTACTTATTTTATGTTGTGCTTTCATGTTTCTTGCAAGTAGTTTTTGAATAAAAAGTCTGATTTTTTTGCCTGTAGGTGGAGCGGTCCACCCCGTCCCACTCGAGACCAAAAAAGACAACAAGCCATAGCAAAACAGTGAGTAAGGCAAAAGCGAAGCAAGTCATTGCTGCCCAACCTGCCAAGAAGAAAATCTCAGCAAGCAACCTGGAATTAAAGCCAGAGGGAGGCGTCACCAAGAAAAGTAAAGAAATCATCAACAGACTGGCCGAGGGGAAAGATTAAGTGCACTTTGTGTGTGTGTGTGTGTGGATTTGAGCGGGGGGGGAGCAGAGGGGGCGGGAGGTGTTGGGCGTCTGTATTGGAATTGGAGGGACTCTCACTCCCCTGTAGTTCACCCTGTATATTCCTTCTGTTAGGCTGCAAAATGCACAAGGACATTTTGATATCAAAAAATGCATTGAAATACTTTTCTGGTTTGCTCTGGGATGTTTGTAGAGATGTGGTTCTCATACAAACTAACATTTGCCAGTTTTTCGTCTTCAGAAGAAGTTTTCCTTATAGATTTTCAGAGTTGCGTTGTACAGCTCTGGATGTGAGCTGGCAGAGGCGGCATTTAATGTCTCCTTGTCCTGCTGGACTGAAGCCCTGTCCCACATCATCTCCTATTGGGTACTCATAGTTACATCAGAATAGGTCAGTGATGTGAGCTTGCATACATTTTTGGGTTTGTCCTTTAAAAAGTAGGTAGATCCGTTTGGCATGAGTCCAGTACTGTTTTTTCCTCTATTCAGCAACTAAGCTGTTATTAGTACACTTTGAGTCTAAAATGGCTCCCTGCTACCTCTCCAGTGTGCTGTGTAAGTTATAAAATTAGAGTTTCTACACCCATATAGTGCACAGTTTGTCCAATATGGAATTCTGCATATGTGGCTGTATCGCTAATGGCCCATGGCAGTATTATTTGTTAGACACTATTTGGAAGCAGGAGCCGGTATTTTAATCCCTGTGTAGGGAGTAGGAAGCCATTTGAGACACAGCCTTGCTGCTCATCTCTTCTTTATTGCATGTTGCTCAAAGGTTAGTTTTACATGATAGGTTTGCTAATTTCCAATCCAGTGGTTCTGATCCATATCAGTCCGATACTGATACCGAGTATTGTGTCGGGACACCCCTTGTCATCATCCCAAACGATTTTAAAAGCTTTTGCCTCATTCACATCAACTAGAGTGCTGGTTTCACTTGAACTCTGGTGGCCTGGTGATGAGGTAGTTGCCCTTGTGATCAGAACGTGGTGTTTTACGTGTGACTATAAACATCACTTTACTTACTTAACCTGCAACACCCTTCAATGTAAAGTATGTGTGTGCTCATTACAGGCACATCTTTTGCTCAATGACGACAGCGCAACTGCATTCAAATCAGACAGCAGAGATACAGAAACAAGGAAAAACACCACGGCGCGGTAAACTAAAGTATACTCCAGGTACTTATTTTGATTGCGGCTATAGCTTCAAATCTAAACACTGTCGCACCGACCTGGAGGCAATAGCAGTAGTTGCCTGGCCCTGATTGAATGTCTCATTTAATGGAGCCTACCCAGGCTGACCCTTGGCTACAATCCCGAAGTACGGTGCAGTATTCTTGGTACATAACTACGCACTGGCATCACCGTACACAGGAGTTAATGGCAAGAAATGCATTTTGGAT
Source organism: Hemigrammopetersius urotaenia (assembly GCA_037974485.1). Taxonomy (NCBI): domain Eukaryota; kingdom Metazoa; phylum Chordata; class Actinopteri; order Characiformes; family Alestidae; genus Hemigrammopetersius; species Hemigrammopetersius urotaenia. The sequence continues at coordinate 16,687,957 of JBBPDC010000001.1, read as the reverse complement.
ACCAAATGGTCCTTGTGAGTGTGGCCTCAGGGTTTTCAATTCAAACTGTAATTCTGATCTTGTCAGCTTGGTTTGCCATGAATGTTCCACCACTACGCAATCCACAATGGTTTCCCCTTTTACTACCATCATCACTTATTTTACACCAGCTTATCCCACAGCAATGGGCAGCCATTGGGCAGCCATTGAATTTCATTGCATGTGTCTTCTGAGCCTGCAGCGCTCAGCCCTTTCAAAAGATTGTTTTGTAGTAACTCTCTTGTTAGTAACAATGAAATGTCGAGAAATGTCTCGTTAGTAACGAGACATTTTTTGCAAACACTTTTTAAATATAGCCAAACAAACTCAATCACATATGTATGTGTACAGATTTCATCATTAACATGGAAGAATGAATGCATATACACATCTGGCTCCTAGCAACCTAATATTTCCTTCTCTTAATCACTTTCACTCAATAATTATAATAGTACTGTCCTTAAATCTGTCACACCACTGACACCCCTCCCCCCCCAAAAAGGAGTCAGTTATTAGCACGTTGGATTGATTAGTGAAAGTAGTTCCACTGCAGTTAATACTGCAGGTTTGATGAATTTATATCTCATGAACATCATATATCATCAAGCTGCTGCTAAATGCATTCATAAATCAAGCCCATACTCATAACCACAATAAAGCCCCACATTTCACAGATGTTCAATACACTGTTCAACACGATGACTTTTCTGAACACACACATACAAAATTACTCTCCTGAATGAACACTTAAAACATTTTTCACTCTGAAAGAAAAGAATGCAAGGCTCTAATTGCCTCTCTTTGTGTGTGTGTGTGTGTGTGTGTGTGTGTGTGTGTGTGTGTGTGTGTGTGTATTGTCTCTGTCCTGTACAACATTAATCCTTTTAAACATTTACACTCTCAATTCTCCGTGATCCGATATGTGTTATGCTGTGTAATGATAAATAACTTGCTCATTTAATCTTCAAGCTGCCTGCTATCATTATAGTTAAGCTGTACGGAAGAATGCTGCTAACATAGCACTCCTTTGGTCTTTGGAGTCTCCTCTTTTTTGGGAGAGTATGAAAGCTGCTGTTCCTCTATTGCCATTTAAAAAGAGGCTGACAGACTCTTACAGGTGAGCACGGTCATCACTGCCTTCTGTAAGAGTCTTCGTTTTGAACGGCCGCGCTGTCATTAATGTCTCGAGGCGGGACGATGTCAGTTCTTCTCTCAGTGTGAACCAGACGTGCTGTGCACACTACCCCGGGTGCTATCTTCAAGCTATGCTGTCCATTCGAGAAAACAGTGCCTGTATAGAGAGCAACGTAGAGCCACCAGATGCCAAACCTGTATGCGTTTGTATGTGTGATGTGCTTGTGGTGTTCGCTTGCTTTGAATGAAACGATTAAAGCAGTTAAAATCGATGCTTGTGTTCTTTTTGATTTTTAAAGGACCCGTAGCGTGGGGGGAAAGCGTGTTAACGCTGGTGTCCGTGGCCAGTCCAAAACTATAAAAGAACTGTTTGAAATGATTGTTTTTAATAATGACTGTCCAGTTATTTAGGGAGTTTTTCCTTGCCACTGTCGCCATTACTCTTGGCTTGCTCATCAGGGGCATTTCACACACATTCACACACACATTTATTTCACATTTATTTCATTTTGTAAAGCTGCTTTGTGACAATGACCATTGTTAAAAGCGCTATATAAATAAAATTTAATTGAATTGAATTATGTCAGTCAGGAGCACATTGCAGCTTTCTTGAGGATCCAGACATCTGATTTTTGAATGACACAAAAGCGCTCATTTACATTTATGTAGCGCAAAGATGGGGTAACAAAAATAATCTCTTTATTCTTTTCACAGTAGGCAGAAAATGCAACTTCCACCTTATTTGCATGTCAGTTGCGTTTGCAATTTTGATGCAATATATTTAGATGATGAAAACGTGCAATTTAAAAAAATGTGATTGACCTGTATTTGCATGCTGTAGTGTTTAAATTGTGTTTAAGTACTGGCAGATGTTTTTTTTACCTCAAAAAGGCTGTATTTGTCCTGTCTGTTTTATATCAGCATGCTTAAGAGGTGAGACTAGTATATTTATTATATTGATTACCTGTAGAAAAGGTATTTCTAAGGGATGAAGACTGAAAGAAAAAATGAATGATTTCATAACATAAAACTAGGCAGTTTATAAATCAACTTCAGAGAATACAAACAAAATCGAGGCCCATATGACAGTTACATCCTTAAATAAAGTGGCATGACTATCGTGTGGGTAAAGAAAGACTCTTGGTATTTAGGTGTAAGAGCTCTCCACCCTGCACACAGCCTGATGTCCACAGTGAGGCTGGGCAAAATGCAGCCCTTTCTGGGTTTAATATTTAATTCGGGCATCAAATATTCATTGAATTAGACATCATTTGACCCAAAACGACAGCTGCAACTTTTTTGTTTCCAAGAGATGTTCTTTGTATATTTTCAGAAAAGACGTACCTGCATCCCTCCATGCTGGGAAAAAGAAGCAGGACATTCTGTGCTTATTCGTTTAGGTTGGATGATTGAACTCACTGTTCAGCTTTAGAGAAGTGTTTACTTCAGCAGACTCATTCATCCTTACCAAATCTGATGAATCATTTATGTTATCTGTGCTCTGCTGGCAGGGTTTAAAAACCATGAAAGGTTGCAGGGGGTAATTTAAGATACTACAGAGGAAAATGACAATGGTGGACTTTTTTTCATTTAATAAGTATACAATTCTGATTGATTTTGTGTTGAACTCTATGAATGGATACGAATTACTTCAGCAATGCATAACATAATGAGCATGACAAGTAAATATCAGCTTACGGTGCGCTATCTTTATTTACTTCAAATCTGTGTCCGAATCCAAGGTAAGTTCTGGTCTAGTTTTCCATCAAATCTGGGAGTCTACGATGAATTTACTGGAAATAGCTACATCTAGTGGTCAGTGCCAGTACTGTACTTCTATACATTACAGAACAGTAATATACAGTATTACATCACTGAAGGGCACTGTTAGTACATTAATATACCTCTTTTATTTATCACACTTGGTCCATTCATGCCAGTATTTAACAGGACTAAGAGCTTTATCATTATTTCAGTGCAGAAATATTTCACCCTTTGTCATATTTATAAAGTTAGATACTCTCAAATCTAAAATTGTAAATATTTTGGAATGTAAATTGGAACTATTAAATAAAAACGTTGAATGCTAAAAGTGTCATTGTATACAAATAATGAATTGTGCTATAACATGCTATTTGATATGTTTGATAGAGTGAGTTTATTAAGAGTAAAAGGTTGCATTCTAATGAATGGCCCTCCTGTTAAACCACTCTGATTAAACATTTTCTTGATTGCAAACGAATCCTCTGGGGTTAATAACACATTTTTTGTTGTAAATATTTACTCATCAGTCTCTGTGAGGGTGATGCACGTTTAAAACTTTCAATCAACAGGATTCAAATAAGGCCATATCTTTGATAAAGTCTGTAAATAGTACCCATATCCATTCAAATGTTTCTTGTTTAGCCTTCATAAGTATTAGTTTTTTTTTGTTCAGTGGAATTCTTGACAATTCTTGTTTTCTTCCATGAACAGTGCTATTGTTCTTTTTGCATTTAAGAAACTGATGTTTTTCTGTATTTATTTATTTATTTGTTTATTTATTCTGGGTCTAAAACAAGAAGAAAAAATATAGGATCCATTGGAATTGGTTCAGAGATGATTATCCTTATCACAGCCCACGCACCCACTCTATATTTTCGCTGCAGTTGAATAATTTCAGTCAATAGGATCTTCTTCAGATAAGTCCATATCTTTAACAAAGTCCCCATATACATTCAGATGTTTTTGTCCTTAACATAACTATTGGTCCATTTGTTTTCTTCCATAAACAATGTTATTGTTTTTTTGCATTTAGCAAACTGAGGTCCTTCAGTGCCTGTGCACCCTTACTGTATTGTTTTATTTCATTTTATTCGTGGTATAGAGCAAGAAGAAAAGATGTAGGATCCACTGGGAAATTTACAGATTATTCTCTCCATCGCTGTTCACACTCTATTAACTCTATTTTGTAGTAAAAAAAAAAACCAACAAAAAAAAAACCAACTCTATTTTGTAGTTAGCGGAGGACTTTTATTGTGTCTTTCAGTGACGTAGGCAGAGGGCGACTCGAAAACAAATTGTCCCGCGTTCGAGTCTGATCTGCCATTGACAGACAAGGGACAGATGTGGGACAGAACTCAGATATATTTTATTAGAGCACATGTTTTATTCGCTTATACTGTAGTAGAAATCTTGTTTTAAAAATTCCTTTAATGTTAGAACTCTTCGTTCAGTTTATCTTGCTGTAGTTTAGCTTCAGGTTCGCCTGTTAGCCCTAAACTAAGCGGGAGGGGGTTTAACTGTCTTACCTTTTTTGCTCCTAAAGTGTAAGTGAGGTCTTTATTTAATAGGAAAGCTATTTTATTGTTATGATGTTACTTTTATTGCTCTTTTCCAAGCTAGCAGTGTGGTGAATGTAGCCTTAGTGACCAGCTGGTACTGGTAAACAACTGACGTCACTTACTAAGCCAGTTTGTAAATATGTGGTTTAATTTTCTTCCTTTTCTAGCACCTGGTTGAGTAAAGTAACATCTTTGTGACTCTGAAATGGCAAAGAGAAGAAAGCTCTCCAACATGGTGGTCGCCTGTGAGTGGGGCTCTTGCACATTTAAGGGAAACAGTATGGAAGAGCTGAGTGATCATATGTCTGAGCACCTGAAGGAGCATCTTGGTGATGGAGATACGATGGAAGAGCTGGGTGAGTGGGTTTAAGTACATTGTATGAACAAAAGTATAGGGAGGCATGACCATTACACCAGCAGGAATTTAATGACATTACGTTCAAATGCATATACTTTAATATGGGGTTGCCCCCCTTTTGCAGTTAGAACGGCTTTCGCATTTCTTGGAATGATTTCCACAAGATTTTGGAGCGTGTCTATGAGACTTTATGCCCAAGCATTCATTTGGTAGAGCATTCATTCGGTCATGCCCTAGAGCATGTTGGACAAGAAAACCTGGCTCGAAATCTTCATTCCATTCCATAAAGGTGTTGGATGGGGTTGCGGTCAGAGTTCTGTTTGGGTCAGTCTTTCCACACTGAACTCATCCAGGTCTTTATGGTTGCTTTGTACATTTAGGCACAGTCATGCTGGAATAGAAAAGGACTTTTCTCAAATGGTGTCCACAAAGTTGGAAGCATGGCATTGTCCAAAAATGTGTAGACACGCTTGATTTTATAAACCTGTCTCAATGGGTGTGATTGTAAATTCAATAATTAAGAATTTTGTCCGCCCAATAATTTGGTCTTTATAGTGTATCTGTCAGTTGCATTTATCAAGCTGAATGAAAATAGTGAGTCTTGACTCTCATTAATGCAGAAGAGTGTCTTTTTCTTTGTATGAAGTGCCAAAAATGTCATCAAGGTACATTTTACGATATTCCGTTTCTACTGATGTTTGAAAACAGCTGAAATTTACCACCAAACCAATACCTGGTAGCCTGGTGGTTAGTGTGTTTGATCAGAAAGTCATTGGTTTGAATCGCAAGACTGCTAAGCAACTCTGAGATACCCTTGAGCAAGATCTCTGCTCTCTGCTCCCCGGGCGCTGTATTACTGGCTGCCCGCTGCTTCACTTGGTGAATAGGTTAAATACAGAGGAAGAATTTCATGCTGTTCACACTGTGTGCTGTGGTGTGTTCACGAATGACAGAAAGGTCACTTTACTTTCACTTTCAATAGTGACGCATTTTAAAAGGCTAAGAAAAAACAGCTACAGTGATATTTAATTGAAAATTTACACAAATACATTTTCTAAGGAGGGCAAACAATGAAATGGGTTAAACACAAGGTAGGGCTGGGCAATATATTGGATATGCTTAATGAATTGTAATTTTCTACATGATATGTAGTAAAAGTCTATGTTGTGAACATTGTATAGGTGACATGGTTGTTTTTGTATCTGGAGGGAACAGGGTGGATGTCATAATTATGTCACTCACCCTAAATTGATGGGCTAGAATAATTTCGCAATTACAGTAAACCCCTGATATTCACGGGGGGTAACGTTCCAAAATTCCAAAATATTGAAAACCTGCAGATGGTATGATATGGTACAAAAAAATTTTTATAGTGTAAAGCAGCGCACGAACATAAACAAACAGCATGCAGACGAGGCCCGGGCATCACAAAAGCAAAAAATAAATAAAATCTGTGTGCTAGTTGTTTTCAGCGGGGTTACTGTTCTCCAATTGCCTTCACTTTTTGAATGATAAAACTAGACTTATACTGGTGTTTGTAATTTTTGTCTTTCCTGCAGATGACTACCCGTGTCTGTGGCAGGGCTGCGAGTTCCTGGCTATGGGAAGTCCTAATGAACTTGTTGCTCACGCCCATTTCCACATCTTTCATAGCAAACTGAAGTTCATAGGGACTCAGTTGCTGCAGTCCCATCCAGAACTCCCCAGCTGCACTCAGGATCTCCATAGCAGCAACCTGGTCACCGACATCTCTGAGGGATTCATCTGTCAGTGGGAGCACTGTGATGTTAGTAAGAGTTTCAGACATTTAGTCTTGTGTTGCTTTATTGGCTATTATGAATGATTGAGGAGGCTACATATGACAGCAAATAAGTAATTAGGTAAAGCCTTATTGTTGTCTCAGCCATATACATATAAGTTCACAATGGTACTTCTTATCATCCTCCTGGACCATAGGTGCAACATAGAACACAACAGAACAGCAGCACTCAGACAGATCAACAGTGAGGGTAAAAGAGGGGATTACAAGTTAACCTATATATTTATGAATATATCTACGTTTACAAATACTTCACTTAAAAATAAAATACTATAGGGGGAAACATTAGGGAGCCAATAACAATACAGTACTGTATACAGAATTGTAGTATATACATAGCATTCTAATATTTACACATGCATATCTATACATATTTATATATCTATACACATACATAAGTGAATGAAAAAAGAGTATGTTATCAAAAACAACTACAATTATATAGTTATATAATTATAATTGAATGATTTTTCATATATTATTAAAAATATGTAATTGTAGCCACAGTACAATGTTGTATACAGTATACAGTAGTGTTAGACAACAAGAGAGAAGAGAGTGCAAATGTACTGAAGAGTGACTTATAATCAATTGTGTTCTGTACCTATAGAGCTCCTTCAACAATCCAGAGTGGTTCTACAGACATGTTGACATGCATGCGCACTGTACAGAACTGCAACCACTCCCGGATCATCAGCAGGCCCTGTTCTGCAGCTGGAAAGGTAGCTGCATGCACCTGAATGGAACTCTTTAAACCCTATCTATTACAGTAGTAAAAACATTACAAAGGTCCCTTTGTAAAGCTGCAAATTTTAGGGACCATGTGTTCTCTGAGCACAAATCAAATCACCATATGGCTTAAAAGAGTTTTCGCCATATTAAATGTTGCCTTTTTGAACTGGACTTGCAGGTTTTGAATGTAAATAATGACATAACTCATTGTTAGATTGTGTAGAAGCATTTAAATAATTAAATGAAATGTGTGGCAGTACTACTGTATATAATCTAAAGTATCCTAGTACTTGACATAATATTTGATCAATCTCTTTTATACTATTGGTATCTTACTAAAGTGTGTGTTAAATTGCTGCATTTTAGGTTGTGATGCCTTCTTTAAGATAAAGTATCGTCTGCGGGAGCATCTGCGCAGTCACACTCAGGAGCGTCTGGTGGCGTGTCCTACCTGTGGCTGCATGTTCTCTAGTAACACCAAGTTCTTTGACCATATTCAGAGACAGGCTGAGCCTGAGGGTCAGTGTACTTCTCTTACTCACTTCATAGTGATAAATGTGTGATAGTTATAATCAGTAGGACAGTATTTAACATTATTTTGATAAGTTACTTCATAGTATGACATACTTTTCAGTAGTGAAAGAACACTAAATAATGACATGTTTAATTAAAAAGAGCATATTTTGTACTGGGACGCTGGATTTAGAGCAGTGAAATACTATATAATTATCAATGTATTCATACTTTTGTAAACATGAACCTGCTGGTTCTCATTGTTTGTCAGTTCTGACCAAAGATCATGACATTGTGAAATGTCTGCAAGTATATATGTGTTCTATTGTCTCCATATGGGCCACTCAGTACTCTTGGTATATTACAGATTCTCTAATCTGTGGACATTGTGACAAAGGCTTTGCGAATGAGAGACTGCTGAGAGACCACGTTCGACAGCATGGTGAGTTCACCAAGCACGTTAACGTCCAGTCGTTTAATTTACAGCATTTTGATCTATCAGCTTAGGGACAGTTATTTGATTGTAGCTGTATGTGGTTTTTCCCAGTTTATGAATAAATATCATATCTGTTGTTTTTTTGCAGTTAATCACATTAAGTGTCCACTCTGTGACATGACTTGCACATCGCTTTCAACCCTGAAAATCCACATAAAGTTTCGACACTGCGATGAGCGGCCCTTCCCCTGTGACTTCTGTGAGAGCAGGTACCTAATTTAGAGAGCATGCACATTTAAAAACAGTTTTTATTCACTTATTTTTAAAATTTAATGTGGTTCTGGGCATCAATCCAGTTTAGATGTACAGACATCTTTTCATTTTATTCTCATAATTAAGTATGATTTGTTAAAAAAATGATAGAGGAAAAGTTTTAAACAGCACAACTTAACATTTGTACTTTGTTATAAAGCTGTTACTGGCAATTGTAACTTGAAGATGTCTACAAATTTTAGCAATTTTTGCAGCGTTGTGGTTCCATTTGGGTCTTCTGACAGTTTAAGTCCTGCTCTTGTAATGTCAAAATCCTTTATGCATTTTAAATGAGAGTCTAATCAGGGGTTTGACTGAGCCCTGCAAGCTCTCTTACCTGTCTAGAGATAATTTGGCCGTATGTTTGTGGTCGCGGTCTAGTTGACATGTCGGTCTTCTTCCCATTTTTGACCAAAGAGATTAAATTCACCTAGAATTTCTCCTGATATGTTCTATTCAAGCTTGATGCTCCTACCTCCTTATTTCACTGTGGATAGTGTTTGTGGGATAACACCACATGTTGTGTAGTCTTTCACCCGTGTGGAGACAATTAGTTGCGGTTGGATGAACTTTTCACTTGTATTGACAGGTTGTCATTCACACAATGTAATTAACAATTTTATTTTAAGTTGGTGACAAGTGAAATGATTAGCTGTCTAGTGGGGCAGTGTGGGGATGGTACCTTACTCAAGGGAACCTCAGTGGTACCACTAGCAGTCCTGGAATTCGAGCCCACAATCTTCTAATCACATGGGCAAAATTCTAACCACCAGGCCACCAGCCAGCATTGTTAACCACTTAGCTATTTTGATAGAATTTGTTGTTTGTGTTCTCCTCCAGTGGCTTTGCATTAGTGTTTATTTGAAGAGATGGTAGCAGAGATTTAGAAGAAGCATATGGTATCCTTTACCTTCCCTGTTGTTGGTATTGTGTACCTCAATCCAGCTGATTAAAACTGAAGACAATTCACATTCTGCTTATTGTACAGTAATGCAGTTTTTTCAGACATATTTTTTAAAACCTATATCTTTGTTCATTTGAACACAATTACAAGGACAAAGTCAAAATATGTGTGTACAAACACTGATTTATTCAGTAGAGTGTCTACTTGTTTCCTCTCAAAGAATGCAAATGATATATTTTATTTATCTTTTGATTTTCAGCTTTAAGAACCAGCATGATCTAAGGAAGCACATGGAGACCCACAATGAAGGGACCGCTTACCACTGTACAGTCGAGGGCTGTGGATACTCCTCTCGAATGGCTCACACTATGAACCAGCACTACAAGAGAGTACACGAGGTCAGCCAGCAGGGGGCGCACATGTCCATTGTTAGACCGTAGACTGTAGAAATTGGAAGAAGGGTGCCGTTTGCGTGATGTACACTGAACAAACCTTTTTTCCTCATTTTTTCATATCTCATATTCTGAACACTCCACTTTATTAGAAACTGGATCTTGGACATTAATTTGCTGTGCACTTCGTAAGGTGTACCCACTGTATAAAGGTGTAGCTATAGGCTGAAACATATGCATTATTTGTTAGGAGACCTGTACCCAGTGTCTCTACTCCTGTTGACCATACATTATTTGGTTTCTGGACCACCTGCCATTTAAAACTGTCTGGTCATAAGCAGTTCATAATCGGTTGGTGAAGAGTTATTTGCACCCACAGGCTTGACAGGTAGGTGTGATATGTTTAAATTGTTCCCAACAGGGAAACATGGTGTCGAGGTATAAATGTCATCTTTGTGACAAGAACTTCTCGTGGTGTTACACCCTCACACTACACTTGCGAAAGAAACATCAGCTCAAATGGCCATCTGGACACTCTCGCTTTAGGTACGTAATAATCAGGTTTTTTTTTTTTTACAGACTAGATTAGATGGGGGAAATTCCTTAGAAACAGCAGCAGTAGTAAAAAGACAGTTTTACAGTTTGTATTATACATTAAATCATAGAACATTAAATTGTAGAACATCATGCTCATACTCTTACATGGTATTAATCCCCTTTATTGATGAACAGGTATAAAGAAGATGAGGATGGGTACCTTAGGCTGAACATGGTTCGCTTTGAAACGGTGGAGGTTACAGAAGAGCTGATTAAGAACATGGCAGAAAAACGCACCCCCCGCAAGGTCTCTGGATCTAGTGCTCAAACTAAGAGACCAGCAGTGCAGGCAGAGAGCACTTATGAGGGTCCCGTGCAATCTTCATCCTCCAACCCGGAGCTCCTGAGAGAGGCTGGCACCTCCACTGTGAAGGATGGAGATCCTGTGTACTGTGTCCTCAACACAGTTACTGAGGTGAATGGGGAGCCAGAGGCCACTGCAGAGCCAGGGGCTGAATCTGGTGCAGTCCAAGTGTTGGCTGCTGTGGCCAGAGGACTTGGTATGGATGTGGTGTAAGAGGCTAACCTACACTACCTTAGACTCAAATGCTGCAAAACAAAGTGTTAGACCATGTGTCTTCGATTTACATTGCACTTGAAGTCCTATGGAAAGAAACTTGCAGGACCACTTGATTTTTGTCACGGGTACTATACTTTTAGCTGTTTTAAAGTTTTGAGTAAAATACAGGTTTTCAACCTTTTTGACTAAATAATGTTAAGACCTCTGGTGCTCAGAAGTAATTGTAGAGTTTTGCCCCAAAAATGCATTCCATCCAGCAGCACCTTCTCTTGTCCGCCTCTTGTTTTTAGTCACTTGTTTTAGTTGATTTTTTTTTTATATTTGTGAAAGCTGTAAGCTTGGGAGGGAAATACATTTTTGCATTGTCTTCTTCTGATCTGCTCCTACTGCAATGATAGTTCTTTTAATGTTTTTCTGGACTGATATTAAACAATAATGAGTGCAGATTTGTTTTCGTAAAATTCTTTAATTTTTTTTTTTTCTTTCACAAAAAAACAGTCTTCTGGTGATGGATTAAGCCTAGTGGACAATGAGGACAATGAACTGTGAATCACCATTGACACAACAATTTCATGAAAGCCTAGACTTAATCTGCATCCAGAAAACTGCCCAGATGATTTTCACCCCTGTACATCTCAATATTGTACACTCATTTAACATGAAGTGCTTGGCTCGGCCTTCGCTTTGGCCCTTGCGCTGTCTGGCTCACTGAGCCTCTGTGTCCCTGTGAGGATGAGAGATGGATCTGTCCTGCCGATCTGGCAGGGGGGTAGTCCGTCTGGGGGAGGTCGGCCGTGAGGGGATGGCGGGCAGAAGAGAGGGTGGAGGAGCGTGTATGAAGCCAGGAGGCAGTGTCTTGTGGAGAGTACTGTAGTGTGGACCAGGATGCAGCCCCAGACGGGGGAACAGCGGACTTGGGTAGGCTGTGGGCAAGAGGCCCGGATGAGCCAAGTGGGGCTCCAAAGCTGCATGGTGAAGAGCCAGCAGACGGCCCCTCTCACTCTCCTCCCGGAGGAGGGCTAGGCGCTGCCGCTCCTCCAGCTGGTTCCTCTGCTGCTCCAGGGCCAGTGAGTGGAAAAGGGGATCCCGTGGGTAAACGTGCTGCCCTGCCATAGCACGGTGCAGCGGATCAGCCCTCATCAACAGTTCCTTGGGAATGGGATCTTTCTGAGGAAAGTCCACACCCCTGTACATGTTCCGCATGGGATCCCAGTGCTGCGGAGAGTATGGAAGCCTCTCAGCTCCAGGAAAGGGGCTCATCCCCATGAACGGTGCAAGTAGACGAGTCCTATCAAGGCTGTTTGGAACCCCCGTCACTCCTACAGGTACAGGAATTAATGACAAGGACGAAGGCTGCATACCTGGAGTTCTACGTCCTTGTGGTGGTTTCTCTAAAGTCTTAGCCGGTGGCTTGACTTCAGGGGATTCTTGGTCCTCCCTTTTCTCCTCCTTTACCTTAACCTGGGTGCTCTTTGTCTGAGGTTCAGTGTCAAGTCTACTCCTCTTTGCTTCTGGCTCCCAGTGTAGCCCATCGCTGCTGCGCCTCTCTGCTTCTACCCTCGGTTGCTTTGGAGACAAATTATCCTCAGTAGCAGATTTTTCTTCTGTAGGGCACTGATCATACTTTGCAACCTTCTCCCTCTTCTCTTGTTGGCTCTCTTTGTGCTTTTGATCCTCTGGCTCTCCACTTTGATTAGAGGGATCCTGTGTTTGCACTCTCTCTCTGGCTCGGTCCTTGTCCTTCGGCTCAGGAGACGTGCCTCTAGAAGATTCTGCTGTTTGTTTTTGACCGAGTGGGCTAGCATTAGCAGGTGAAAGGCGTTTCCCCCTTGTGTCCCTACAACAAGGAATTAAATCGGTGTAAATGAAGCAGTGACTCATATATACATTTGTTGCATTATATTTAAACATCTGTGCTTGAGAAAAAGATGGAATGCCTCAAACCTTTCGAGCTCTTCTTTGTTGGGTAGGGAGTCCTTCTTGTCCGGTGCGGTGTCGAGTGAGGAAGCCTTTTCAGGTTCAGAGGCTCGAGGCCACACAGGGTGAGAGGGGAAAGAGGGGGGTGTTTGGTGCAGTCTGTTCCAAGTCTCTTGAGGTCCCGTTGAAAGTGGTGCTGCCTTACTGTCTTTGCTACCAAGTGTAGAACTTGGCGCTGTTGAGGGAATAGAATTAAATTTGTAGTCTTATTTTTAAAATCCTATTTTTTTTTCCACACTTTGCAATCGCAATTTCCAATTCTTATTCTGATGAAGCTAAGAAACAAACTCAATCTGGTTTTATTTACTCACTTAATGTGGGGTTTCCAAGTCCTCCGAAGGCTGTGGAACTCAATGTTCCCAAACCTCCAAAAGCAGGTGGCTTGTTAAGAGACTCTACAACAAGAACAATGCAAGATTTTATCAGCATCCATTTAAAATGTTGGCCAAGCATGAGTCACACTTAACTACATGGCAATTTACTCTTACCATGATGAAAGGGTGGGGTGTGCAGGTTGGTGTGAGGGTGGGGCAAGTGTCCATAAGGGGAGATTGAAGGGTGTGTTGGGCCTGATAAAGAAAACACTCATCTTGAATTTGAAATCAGTAATCTTTTCAGCTTTTAACTATCAGAGATTGCTCAAATGTGGTTTTGAATTTTATGACCATTTTTCCCAGTGAAGTAGTACTCCTACGATAAATTCATCTACTGTTCATATAATAGAGATTTATTTGATCCCCACACAACAATGAAACATTGTTGATTGACAATAGATTCACATTAATGTTGGTTTGCCCTTGTGTTTCTGGATGTAACTGAATCTCAGATATTTACCAGCACTGGAAAAGATGGTGGAAGGTCGGGGTAAGTCACGGGGCTGCTGGATCATTCCTGTGAAGCCTGAACCAGAGGGTCGACACAGGAACTCTGGCTTTAGCCCAAAGTCTAGCTTGTGAGGCTCAATTTGCATCTGCTTCTGAAATGTACACAGGCAAGAAAGGGATTCTAGCATGAATGAAGCCAAAGAACAGATCTGATAAACAGATGGAAAACAACAGATGGAACACTGTCCCTGCAAGTGGAAGATAAACACTGTGGGAGTCATGCTACAGTGTCAGTCTTATACAGTCTGTAAAAATACCTTTATTTTCTGTTGATGGTGATACACCTGCCATGCAATGTGGACATGCATCGCACACCACCTCCCAGGCTTCTGTGAGGAAAACAATAACATTTTAATTAAATTAAATAATTAAATTAAATTAAATAGGGCACTGAATGAAACTTTACTGGTGGCATGTAGGTCTTACTTTGGGTGTAGGACACACTGAGTCCAGCAGCTGAAAAAGAATGAGCATACTATTGAATGAGAATAAAATAAGTAGTCTATATCCTACTTACTTTAAATTAATTTCCTTTAAACAATTTTCTTTAAACATTTGAGACAGATTTTTTAATGAGTTAAAAAACCAATTAGATTGGAACTGGAAAGCTAATTAAACGGGCAGTTAATTTAAAAAAAAAAAAAAACTTGCGATACAAAAAATAAGGTACACTATTATAATAATTTAGAGGTTTACCCTGGAGTCCTTTTGTATGAGTGGCTGGGGCATTGATCCAGGCCTGGGCACTATATCAAGTGGGTTAGAGGCCTATCAGAAGAATAAATGTGATGAATGAAAATTGTTGCTGTAAACTGATATTGCTGGTTTAGTTCAAAACATGTTTATGAGCATGAGTAAAAGGTAAACAAAAACATAATAGAATACTATAAATTACACATTTTTATATATAGACCATCCTATAAAATTCCACAAGAGTTTATGTCCCGTGGCTTTGATTGTCAGCAATTCTAAGCACTAATAATGTAAAACTGCATTCAAATGCAATTTTGACCAATGGGACATGTACATTTTTAATAACTAAATATCTTATATGACTCTGAAGTGATATAAAACAGACAGCTGTGAGGTTAGTTAATTTATGCAGTACCTTGGGCTGGAAGGCTCCCTGCAGAGAACTGAATATCCCTGTTGGGGGCACCATGGGAGACATCCCAGGCATTACTGACGGGTAGGAGTGGAGTAACTGTAAAAAATATGCCAGTTTATCATTAGAGCAGAGCTGGGTGAGAATTGTCATTTAAAGTCTGTTCGATTTATGAAAACAAAGAAAGACTTTGGTCAGCAAACTTCAAGTAAGTTACATAAAAAGAAACTAATTAATAGTGTGGAATAAATAATAAACAAAACAGTAAACCATAGTATATATGCTGTAGAAATAGTGTGTCTTACATTGTGCCTGTGGAAAGAGTCGACTTTTGGTGGGTATTTGTCAAACTGGTGGAGAAAAATAAAATAGGTTACTTTATAGCTAATTATGTCTCAACAAACTAAACAACTCATACCACAAATTCCAAAGCTCATCACTATCCATATTATTTTCACCATTATACAATACAGTTTAAATCTATATGTTTACACTGACGGATCAGAATAAAGGGAGCCTTGTTGGCTACCCTGAGAGTACTCATCCTCACATGTCTGGCAGGGGTACGCACCAGGGGTGCTGCAGGGCCTGGCAAGACGGCTGGGTGGGGGAAGGGTGTGAAAGTGTGCTGGTGAGTGTGTTGGTGCGTGTGCTGGTGTTGGTGCTGGTGCTGGTGCTGGTGGAACTCAGTGCGCAGGTATGCAGGTGCAGCCAGCGAAGCTCCTCTATCCACACCTTGAGACGCCAAAAAGCGTGAGTTCAACTCCTGACGCAGCAGGTCCTGCTCTGCAAGATAATTGTGATGCACAGCTGGTTCATATAAAAGCTGCACAAATGCTGAAATATTGTGTGGTGAGAAAATGTGACAACATACCTGTGTAGGGACCTGCAGGTGAAGAACCAGACACAGGGAGACCACTTCCAGTTAAGAGCGGAGGAGGAGGCAAGGCTGCAGTTGGGGAGAACATGGTGCAGAACCCAGGAGCACAAAAGCTGTTATGACAAGAACACCTGTCCGTCCAATTGTTATGGTGCACAGTTAATAATGTCCTTCTTTGTTCCTTTTGAAGGTTCGTCTGTTTTCTTAATCCGTCTTTTGTTAATGGGAGACTTCAGACTAGTCTTCCTCCCGTAGAACCTCCAAGTCCACTTTTGTCTGGTCTCGAAGTTGTACAGGTAGCGACATCACTGATAACTGCAAAGAGAAGAAATTCATTTTACTTGTGCAAATATTTCATGCCCAACTTCACTGAACAATATTAAAATTCATCTACTTTCACATTGTTTACTGCTGTGAGCTCATTGTAATGGATTAGTGTCAGTACGAAAATACAACCAGTGTGCTCAAACTGCATTATGGCGAATAATCCAATTAAATACTAGGCCACCAATAATCCACTAATTTCATTTGATAACATGTCGTTCCTAGAAAGGATATTAGTATAATGCTATCAGTTAATGTTGTTAAACAGGGCAGAGCATGTCGCAGCTAGGACAAAGACAACAGGGTGCAGGGAAAGGCAGGCAGGGCATGTCATTTGAAAAAGCTAATAAAGCAGGGGTTAAGGAAAATAAAAGCGAGCCTTTCTCTGTTATTGCAGCACCTTTTCCATGGCATTACGCTGCTGTCCTCTTTAATTCTGCTTCACTCAAAGTAAACCTAGCATTTAATGGCTAATGTTGGTGTCACTTTGACATTTACTGGACCTTCCCAGGGGTGCGGCAATGGTAAATGCAAATGGGGTGGAGGGATGAAATCCCAAGAGGATTGCCGATGTATACAACCTGCAATTACCTTCTTTTGAATGCCACTCATGCACATGAAGATAGGCAGTAAATCTCCTTTGTGTGGAGCTGTCAATTTGGGCCTTTTCCCCCCTGGAGCCTGTTGTATCTGGAGTGAAAGGTCTTTTGAGAGGTCCATAATGGATGGTTAGGCTCTCTGAGAGTAAAGCTCCTTTAGGGAACACCAGGGGTCCATGGAGGAGGGAGCAGTAGGAACAGCTTATTCCTCTCCACAGAGCACCAGTTCTCCCCTGGTGAACAGTTTGTATTGAACAGGGTGATGCAACCACAGGGGGTGAGCATGGTAACGCTCAGGAAGAACAGCAGACAAGAGTGCTGCTGACTGCAGGAAAGTGCTATTGTGCTCCTTGTGACATAGCATTAGCCAAAGAAGGTATGCAATACCCATCACAAATTCACATAACATGAACATGGAATTTAAGTGGGGGTTTATGTCTTCAAATATTGTATATTATTAAGTTCCCATCAAAAAACTACACCTTTTAGTTTCCACATCAGAAATGGTGGTTTGTGAAGGCTTTTCCCGCATCACAAGCCAGTTCTTCATACAGCCTGTTCATTTTCACATAGGCTACAGGTATACTATATATATATATATATATATATATATATATAAAATATAGTGCACTGAGCACCATTTTCTGGAGAGTTTTTACTTTAATTTGTATTTAATATTGTTTGTGTCTCTCTGTGCAATCTTAGCATAAGCAATTTCCTCCAGGATCTGATTAGTAGGTTAAAAGAATCAGTGCTACGACTAGCATTTTCTGATGTTTAAATTTCTGATTAAGAATTTACATGTTTATTTCCATGTTAGAGACATGGTACACTAATGTTCTTTTGATGCAGGTTAGGTATTAGGGTTAAGCTTCCAAGCTGTCAGCCCACCAGCAAATGTGTCTTCCTATTTGAGTTGGCACCTCTCTTGTCCAAGCAGTTTTTGTCATTCATCAACCCCATTACTGGGCTAAACCTTCCAGGCATGCTGAGTCTAATGGCCTAATCCCTCCATTCACACAAAGGCAAGATTAGCTGGAGGTTAAATACTCTTGTTCTTTAAATTTTTGTCCCAGTCGGAGTGCCATGGAAAGCTTTTAATCTTGTGAAGGAGCAGTTGGAAGAGGTTTATATATACACAAAAGAGGCACAGGAGGAATCAGGTAGGGTTTGAGGTAAGCTCCCCAAAAGCCAAGTCAGAAAGCGCTTACTGTGGCGATCATGCCCAAGCGGAGGGGGGACAGCTCATAAATCATCCGTAACATCGCGGGCTGTGTACAGTACTTGCCGAGTGCAGTTGGTGAATGACTCAAACAGAGAAACAGTTGTTCTTGTACGCTGACAGATTCCCACATTGCCTTTTAGCTTAGCTGTGAATGAAGCCTAGTCAGCTAAAGGTGCATCTGTTCCACAGCACTGCTCACATACGAAGAAACATTTGTCTACATCTAATGACTACACAGTGCTTCTGCGTTCTTGAAATAACCCCTTGCCAGGGAGTTTTCATAAGCTGTACAACAACATCTACATTTCAGAAAGTTCAGACAACAGAGGATACAATACATCAAAGTAGAAAACGCACCAAAAAAAGCTGAGAATCCATAACACGTACCTATTAAAGGCTTTTAATGGTCTTTCAGCCGAGAAAGATCAACCGCTCTGGGTCCTCCACAGGCATCCAATGCATTGCAACCTTTGCAGCAGCACAGCTTTAAGTGTTTAAGTGGGGAAACTTCACCGCCTAGTGAGAGTGTAACGAGTTGAGTTACAGAAGCTTTCCTCCTCTAGACTTCTATGGTTCTCAAATAGGGCACAAGGGAACGGGCTCCGCATATTCCACTTCAGTCTGAAAGATCACAGTCGGTGGTGTAGGGTAACTCACTGACTAAGAGAAGACTTCCTTTATGCCTGCCCCTTTCCCTCTCTCTCTCTCTCTCTCTCTCTGGCAAGCAAGCAAGCAAGTTCTCTCTCCCCGTTTACCACTAAGCCTATTGGATGGCGATTGAACCACGGAAAGCTAGCAAAAACAACTACATAAAGGCCATTATGGTTCTACACATGGCACAAAAAGGACTGCTATTGATGAGAAAACTTTCAATAATTTGCAACAACCTCTTTTCTGCAGTCACTAATAAATTGTGATTATATAAAAAAATTTAATTATAGCCAGACATTGTGTGAGACAACTCTGATTTAAAAATGCCATTCAATAAAACACACCATGTTATTTGAGTAAGACACCCCTGGCACTGAACATAATCCCTTCACAATGCACGATGTAAGACAGCAACCATGAAAAGAGCACATGAATTGCAGCGAGCAAATCGTCCGTGCCAGGAAATAGGTGAGTGCGCTGGCATTGAGCTCTTTCATTATTTAGTGGTCAGGTTTCTCTCAGTTAGGGATTAGTGGCAGTGATGTAGGGCAGGCAAGCACACAATAGCTGTCAATGCCTATGGGATGTGTAGCACCGCCTGCTTCCTAGAAACCAAAGCCACAGTGCAGCAGTATAACAATCTGCTGCACTGAGGGCCCTGGAGACTCCCTCCGCT
The DNA here is from genome assembly GCA_037974485.1 of Hemigrammopetersius urotaenia. Taxonomy (NCBI): domain Eukaryota; kingdom Metazoa; phylum Chordata; class Actinopteri; order Characiformes; family Alestidae; genus Hemigrammopetersius; species Hemigrammopetersius urotaenia. The sequence continues at coordinate 16,668,578 of JBBPDC010000001.1, read as the reverse complement.
CCTTAACTATAATGGATCGCTTTAAAGAATGACCTTACAAATGAGGAAGGAGCCTGGGCCGGGCCCGTCCGGAGTGCCAACACGGCGGGCTGCTGGAACAGTTGCTGCCCTAATGTGCGAGTGTTTAGCTGGGGCGAGATCTTAACACTCGTAAGTTAGGTAGTCAAAGTATTTATTTGAGCCGTGCTGAAAGCTCCAAGCGGGCAGCTGTCTCACTGATCTCTCAACAGAGTTGACCCTGGCTGCACACTATCCCCCCTCCACTCAAGCCTCGGCCCGGCTCAAGTTACCACAAGAACAATGTGAACCCTGTGCAGGCTCCCCCGTCTCCCAGGATCCGCCAGCACCAACATTCATACCTATGTCTGCATTGGATAGGGAATTAATATATCATGCTGTGGCCTTGGATGGGTTCCTTCCTATGTTTAATCTACAAGCCAGTTGCAATTAAGGCGGTTTGAACATACTTGTGCCCAGAAAAAAACAAAATCAGTCTGCATTCTGGCCTGCCCAACCACAATGTTCTATTCAAAAAATCTTTACTATACTGAAACCAGGGGAGATTCCAGAAATGCTACACATTATGATGGAATATAATGCACTTATGACATTGTGCAGCCTCTCCTGTTCATAGTATGTCTTTCAATGTGACGACTCCCTCCTATTTCTATTACCTTGCAAAGAAGATACAGGGTTATATTCCACATTACAGTTCTTTTTCCACCATAACTATTCGACTGCAACACATATTCACAGCAATTTCAGCATGAACAGGCTTTTCATAGCTTCTAAATGATGTTTGGCATTCCACTGCATATTGATTTTCACATTCAGAGTCTGGGCTATGAATTTACAGAGGCCTATATGCCCCAGCCCTCAGTGTTTTGAAACATTCAGGCAGGGTTTTTGTAAAGCCCAGAGGGCAAAAGTTGACTTGTGTGTTCCAAAAGCATTAAGGTATGCTTTTAAAGAGCTTTTCAAAAGTCCTTCAAGCAGACCATCTGCAGCCCATTTCATTAAAATAAAAATAGAATAAACAAACAGCAGGCTGTGGACTGCAATAACACTGAAGCACTGCTCCCTTCTACACCTTGGCTTTGTCTCCACATCCCATTGAAGTTAAACCTCAAAAGAAACCCATGCAGACACCACACGAATCGAAACGAACACGAACATACTGGAATGTCCTTTTAATACATATTGTTAACAGAAGTTACAAAGGTGCAAAAACCCTTCCACTGTGGCCAGCTGCCACATGCTGTGGCTGGGCCAAAGACAGCTCCACAAATAGCCCCTCTAGTTATTCCAGGCAGTGACAAGGTAAGACTACAGTGCTGAGGGAAGCTGTCAGCGTTTGACAGCTGGGTGTCAGCCAGGCGGATGAGCTGCAGCAAGCTCCTCCGGGACCTTACTTTAAATGGCACCTCTGCAGAACCACCAGACCAACAGCAGAGACATGTTCCCCAAAGGTAACCAAACAGTCCCACCCTCAAACCAGGCCATGAACTCAGAGCTTTTAAAGGCTTAGATACTTTAGAAAGCAGCATTGTGAGTCCCAGAGTAATTTTACCACGGCTAACCGCTCTGTTACACTGTCACGATGGCAGCACCATTTAATCTTACCTAGCATAGCCAGAGGACACTCAAAATGAGGTCATAGAAAAGGTTAAGTACTAATTAGTGCACAATGCATGAGTATCGGTTTCATAGTCCTCTAAAGAGGAGCTTCAAAAATGCTAATCTACATCTCTGAGGCTCCGAGAGACAACATCTTATTAAAAGTGAATTCCAAGAACTACCTGGGGGAATGTTGAAATAAAAAACCCCAACGAAGCATCTAATCGCCTATAATTGCGGCAAGTGTCCTTTAACTCAATTGCATTAAGATGGCTTATGGCTTAACGGGCTTCCAATGACACCAAAGGATGCAACGGGATACATCTATAAAAAATGCTTTCCAGCCATCCACTAAAGCCAGTCTGAGTGCCAGTTCCTCTCTTGGAATGTGCAGTGCAGCATTCAGTTGCAACTAATGCCTTGAGCCTCTTGGACATCATGACCAAACGCAGAAGGATCCCATATCCACTGGACACTCGATTGAATCCCTAGGAAGAGCCCCAGCCCAGCAGGCTAATGCTCACCTCCGACATCCAAATCCCAGCAGGCCTTGCCACTGTTGCTTAGGGTCGCTTACCAGGCCTTAGTTCCTGCTAACATATGTGCCACACAGCAGCTTTTCCAAAGCAATGCCGCTAGGTTAAAGACCCATATACTATTAACTATCACTGGTAACTGTATAAGCGTAATCTGTTTAAGTTCTTAAATGTTTCTAGTCTATTTTTTTTTAGTATTCTTAAAGAGCAAAGACAACATAAGACAAACTACAGTATACACAGTCCATGGCCATACTTCAGTCTTCTTCTTAAACTTGCGTGAGCCAAATGTATGGCAGCACATATCAAAATGTCATTTTGACATTGTTCTCTAATCCTGTTATTCTAGGGATTAGTGGCATACTCTTGGTTCAGCTGCGTACACGTCTTAAAGTTATCCTGAGACTAATTGGTTAACGAGCTATTGTGTTTTGTATCCTTGCACTCAGTCCAAGGGACATCTCACTATGCCATCTGCTCAAAGTTAACACGCAATGTAACACTTCTGTATTCCAAAAGCAGTCAGGACCACAAACACAAGAAACACAATGCACACATGCCCGGCTTCAGTCAGATCTGGTGTCAGATCTGAACATCACATTTTACCTGTATTATATATATATGCAAAACAAATGTAGAGAATCCTAGTGCAGTGATTTCAGAGAAGTAGACCTTATATTACACAAAACTGCACAGAAATAAGAAATGCATCAATAAAATTTCAGACATCCCATGCCATTGCAGAGGGCTTTCCAGAAGGCTTATCAAAATGACATTGAAACTAACAAAACAGGGTAAATGACTGATTATAAAACACCCTTTGGTTTATCTATGCAACAAAGCTCAATGACATGCAATGATATACTGTGTACACTGAAAAATAGTGATATTTACTCAATGTGTCGTTTTTCTAATATTTTATCAGTACTGATACTAAATCAGAGATTGTCCAGTTGTCAAGTGTTTTTTCTATTGTTTTATACTATTTTGTGCACTTTATTCAGGTAACCATGATTTTCAATTAACTGTAACTGGAACGTTTGCTGACTACTACAGATGGTTTGTGTAGAGCAATTAAAAAAAATATAAATTATAAAACTATAATTTTTGTTCAGTGAATAAGGTTGATGTAAAAAGGGAAGAATTAGAAAAGATTGTTTAAGTTGTGAGAAGGTGTTTTGACATTACCAGTGATTGGAGATTGGGCTCATTTACATTATTGATTAAAACTAAAGTTTAAACCTATACCATGATAGATTTGGACATTTTTTGGAAATTTATTATAACTGTTCAGTGTTAGATAACCCTGTCTATATTGTCAATTTAGAGGGCAAAAAACTCACTATAATGGGAGCATGAATGACGTTTGTATTATGGGATAGGTTCCAGGGAATGCCATGTGCTACTTGGAAATCTGTGCTGTTGGGAACTGCAGAGGCAATGACACAGTTAGCAGGTAATTGGGTTTACCTGATCCGCTAAACTAATAGCTTCATGTGCTGTTTAGATGAGGGCTCTGACTGTCACTTTGTCCCATATGACACTGTCCCAAATGTAGACCCTGTGGGCCGAGGCACCCACTGTGGCCAGCTGCCCACTCTCTAATGAACAAATGAATGAGGCCAAGCAGTAATAGGACATGCTTAATGTCATAACCTGTATTACATGCACATCACATGGAGTGAACTCTCTGAAGGCATATTTGTAGCTTCAGATCTAATTTTCTTTTCATGTTTAATGTCAGTAATCTAACAGTACAGCCTTTTCTCATTTGGTAAGAAAAACCTCTTTCACCACAACACAGCAAGAAGGACCCTGTAATGCTACTACCTGAATATTAGATATTACTTATCTTATATTACTACCCTTCATATCCATAAGAGAGCACTGCTATGATGCACGGTTATGGCATTATTTATCCCAAAGACAGATGTTATTGCAGAATTCTTACAAAACAGTTTATATTTATTATAGTTTATATTTTGTTTCTTGGAGCCTGACTTCAAAATCCAGCACCTTAATATAAACAACAAGGAAATCGTTCAAGTCAACACAAATGTATATAATTTTTTTATTGTTACTATTATGATTGAATTTAAATTCATTTAGTACTGCCAGTATGTGTGTCAGGCACTTCTTTCAAAGACACAACTCTCAGGTCTGCTACTTCAAAGGAAGACTTTTATCTGTACAAAAATAAGTGTTATGTTTCATTTGCTGAAAATAAGTTAAGGTAACTCACCCGTTTCGTCGACAAAGAGGGGTACAGACGAGAAGAGGAGGATTCCTCCACGGTTTAATCCACAGAGTAAGGAAAATAGAGAGAAAAAATCCACTAAAATATAAAACGGACGTACGGATCTTGAACGTACGGGTCTTTTTATTGTTTCTTAGCTAAAATGCTCCAGAAAAACACAACATGGGGAGTGTGGGAGGCATGGAAAAAACAGATCACTTCCAAAAAGTCGAGCAGCGTTTATCCAACTTTACCTCGCCTGGGAGACTAAAGACAATGTTTCAGCACCGTGTTCTACGGAGAGGAGAACTCGTATCCGTTAAAATCCCTCAGGTGAAGCAGACAGGGCTCTGTAACGAGGTTAAAGCAGATTAAAATCCGTGTTTGCCCGAGAAAGTTGGTAAAAAGACAGAAACTGTCACTCGGCCTAACGGTCGACGAGAGAATCTCGCCTGCACGCGGACGTTGTGCATTCCACCTTTCAGTCTCTCAGTCTCCACCCTCTCTCTTTTTCTTTTCCCACCTCTATTCCGGAAAGTCCCGCCTCTCCTGCACCACGACTGGCTTATTCTATCCTCCATCCCACGCGGCGATTGGCCTGAAAGATCAACTCGCTGTATCCAGCGTATTCTTGCCCTTTCGATTGGCTAAATTGACCAACTCCCGCCTACTCATGGGCTCTGATTGGTTAATTCCCCGGACAGTGCTCTGAAGCTGAAAGAAATACCCGCCAGCCAATCGTAGTGCATTAGGAGGCGGTGCATTTCCTGAATACGGGTGGGAAATAAAAAAGAAAAAACAAGGCGCTTGCAGAACGCAGACACTGTCCCCCACCAAGAACAATCACCTGCTGCAAGTCTTCGCCTTTTTTCCTCCCTCTGCCGACCAAAACTGTTCTCCTGATTACAGGGAGAGTATGATTGGAAGGGGAGTGCTGACAGCAAAACAGAATGCTGATGAGATGCTTCTGGCAAAACCCAGGTAATGGTGGTGGATTGGTGTGGCACGAAAAGCCCTGTATCAGGTCACATGTATAAATTAAAGAAAAATGCAGGAGTGCTACATACACCATATACATATATAAATGCAGACATTTGCTATCATTCTCATAGCACCAAGGAATAATTTTATTTTACTTAGTCTGCGGCTGTTGGCTGCAGTGTTAGTTATACTGGCTATGTCTGTCCTTTACTAAACAAAAATGTGAGATATTATGGAAGCTGGCTCTGTCACAGTGACAGATGAAACTATGCACATCTCGCCCGCTTGTTTGACCATCAGCATAAAGAAGCTAGCCCTACACCAGCTGCACAGAGAGCCAAAAAACCAACAAAGCAGGCCACAATCATGTGAAATCCTTTCTGAAACGTATTCTCTGTGGGGAAATAGCCCCGTGGTCAATAACATCTAACCAGGAAAAAGGCCCGTAGGTGAAGATTAAGGCAAGCTGTGTACGCACCGGCTTGCCTGCGGCTTCCCGCCCCCCCAACACTCCTCCCAAAGGGAAGGGCTTGGTGGAGGAGAGACGGCGAAGGACTTCAAAGCCCGCAGGCTAGCCAGGCCAGCAGGGAGGTCTGTGCTTCTCCCTTTTCAGCCCGCCGGCCCTGCCAGCCCTGTGGGGGTGTCTAATTGCATCTCACATAGCTCGAACAGAACAAGGCCTTGTTGGAGGCGCGGCGAGCCGTCCCGCTGGGACGGGGCTGTTATTTGCGACTCCTCAGCGGGATGCAGAGCCTCGGCAAGTCAGCAGGCCGAGGAGAAATGGGCTCCACTTCCTTCAGCTGATGACACACACTGGGAGACTGATCAGGAAGGGGGAAAAAAGTATATAGAACAGCAGGCAGCTGCCTTTCCCTTCTTTTCCTTCCATTCTCTGGAAAATGGTCCCGATCTATTTGCCTCACGCTTGATGGATGCTTCGGTCAGCTTCCTACTCGGATTTTGGAGTGGAAATAAGAATTATAAGCGAGATTTGAAACCAGCATAACAAACAATATACACTTTATTCTTGGTTACATTCATAAATATGAATTAACAAAACATGAACATATACAGTATCAAACTCTTAATATAATCAGTAGCAGAACAGCCAGTTAAACCAATTGGACAAAATGCTAAAACTAATCAATAAAAGTACACTGAAAAAAACCCCCATATAATATTGTTTTGTTTTTGTAGCCTCTCATATAAAATGTTCAATGTAACCAACTTTGCTTTGTTAGGCTACCAACATTAGGCTACCAATAAAATATGCCCTTTTTAAATGAAAGACTGTGCCTAGATTACATTTATAGTTACAATTATCATCTTAAAAGTGTTTTGGGGCAGGAGTAATATACCATGGATTAGTGAGGTCTCATTTCACTAGAGGAGATCTGTACTGTTTGTGACGGAATCAAATAGGAGAAGAAATTTGGGTGTTATCCACTATGCTATACAACCACAAACTAAACATTAACTTTACTATTGTCATTTCATTTGCGTGTACACTCTGTTTCAAATAATGTGTATAATGAATTTTTAGCAGGTGTTTCTAAAGGTCATCTAAATTACCCAATTATTGACAATTGGACCATATGGCTGGTGGTGTAGTGTAGTAGGTAACACTGTTGCCCTCCACACAGGGGACTAGGGTTTGATTCACAGCCAGAAATCCTTGGGCAAGGCTCCTAATGCTACATTACATCTGTTCTGTGATTAGACTGTATGTTCTAGATAAGAGCTACTGTCAGAGACAGTAAATGTCATGTGGTTTAACTTTCTTTTAAAAATAATATGTTTATTAACAGCCTAACATGGGATGAACAAAAAAAACTTTCAATGAATCAGTCAAAGTTAGGAAACAAAAAAAATGTAATGCATCATGTTACCTTGATATTTTGAGTTCTCTAAGTAGTTTTTACAGCATTGACAGAGCATGTCCTCACATTTATGGCAAGTAACAGTCAATTATCAACAAGATCAAAGAGACTCTTTCCACAGAAAAGAGTTTATTATACTGTGATTTAATATGTTGGAAGTTTTACAAATACACTGAACCGAATTCATGCTCCTATTTCTTTGTGCGCTGTGTGATTTGAATGATAAGTGGATACCCTTAACATCCCAATACTTCGATTATGCGCTGGAGAGTGCTCGTGAAAGAACACTTGAAAATGAATGTTAAAGACACTGAATATTCAAAAGCAGATTGTTTTTAATCAGTCGTTGGGCTTGGTTAGGGATTGTATGCAAAAGACATGCAAATGCACAATAAACTAAAGACCACTCGACCTTGCATTGAATAAATGCAGCTTGTACATTTGTTAGCCGCAATAGTCCTTTTTGTTGCAGTATGATATCTTAACGGTGGCCCGGTCAGGAGCAATTTAAAGTTATGGGCTCAAAACTGCGTGAAACTCACAGTGGTGTTCGGTTCACTTTTAATTTCTCATGGCTGAAATGGCAAAGAGAGTTAGCGCAGAAATGGTCCCCGAATCAGCATTTGGTTCATGCTTTTCCCACTCTTTATCAAGTGCAATCCTTAGATCATCAGACCATTAATCTATTTGGATTCATTCATTGTTCAGTGAGGCCTATCGACAAATCGTGTCCAATAGCCATGTTTCTTCATCGCTTGTTTTTAAAGCTTCTAGAAAATGATTACACTTCTCAAAACTGCAAGTTTCTAATAAACATGTAATTATTCTCAAAGGCTACAAACCTGAGGCAGACATAATCATGGAAAATGAGCTGCAGAGAGAGAGAGCGGGTCTCTTGATGAGGCGAGTGCCCATTTGCATGAATCCTTTCTAAATCATGTTTTTATGATAATGAACCAGAATGGTCTCATAACAATGTCGTATGGTGGTTCAGTACGCCTTCAAACTCACCAAAGAGATGAAGCCAAGGAAGACCGCAACATGCTCATATCTATGGGAAAAAAAAGAACGAAACAAAAAACTAAACGAGGCAAATCTTGTAGACCTGCCTCAAAGGCAAAGTCATTAGTGTAGCTTGGCCTGATTGTTTTCACCGATTTTCTGTCTGGAAGAGGACTAAATTGATGTCTTAGCCCTTCAGCTCGTGCCTGGCTATTAATTTCAGCGAGCAGGTCTGGCCTGATGGCCCAAAGAGAAGGAGAGCTGATTAAACGAGATAACTGTTAATGGGGATAGATTCCTCCATAGTGGGCCTCTGGAGCAGTGCATGTCCTCCATAACCATCGGCCTGTAATGGCCTGTGACTCTTATTGACTATTATTAATGGGCAATCGGCCTTGGAAAGAGGCATACCACCTCTGTGTATTGTGAGTTGTGGGCTAAAACAGGGTCAAGACTCGAACGACTTGCCATTCCAGCCTCCTGCTTAAGTTAAAACTTCTGGCTTCATCCATCATTGAGTGAACGCATGCTAAGACGTTAAATGTGAACCAAATGTCAGCTAAGGTTATATTAAGCATGGCGGATGCCTTGCGCAAAAAAAGGCACTGATTGTCAGCGTCAGGCTAAGGAAATCAAAGGAATATGGATTTCTTTGGGACCATAACGAAACGCCAGTCCTCTTGGATTTCAAAGCCCATCTATCCACTCAAAAAGGTTCCCAAATGCCCTTTGCTCGGGTTGATACAATGTTGCGTCTGCTCCGCGCGGGATAAATTAAGCATGTGAAAGTTTTAGTGAAATCCCCATTTTCCAGCTAATCAAATCTCGCCTAATCAAATTAGGAGCCATAATTCCCGAGGATGCGTGGCACAAAAGTGCATTATTCCTGCCTTGGGAGCTGAAAGAGGGAAATCAGCGTGATGCCATTCCCCTCTGCTTCAGTGGCCCTGAATTGAATCGCTCTTCCGACTGACCCGGGACTAAGAAGCAGGGTCGGGGTAAACTTTGGCAGTGTTTAGGTTCCCAGCTCATTAAAGAGCTGCCTCAGAGGCCTCCTCCTGAGACCGCTCAGCCGTTCATTAACGAGCCACTTGTGTAATTTTCCCTGGACATCTGTGACGAACAGGCTCTTTTCCAATGCCACATACACACAAAAAAAGCACCACTCACAATGAAGCGCATTTTCCCCCCCTGCCCGCCGGGCTGAGGAACGACATTAACTGGATTATTTGTGACAAAGTTGCAAAATCAGAATCTTCTCATTAACATTTGCAGCCCTTAGAGTGCATAAATAAAAAAAAAACTGATGGCAAATGGGTTGTTGGCAATCTTTACCCTCAACACATTTTGTGTGCACCTCTGAGTGATAGTTAGAATATTTTGTGAGAAGTTCTTTTGTTGTAGCTGACCGGAGCAATGGTATATTCAGTGTGGAATCTGCTAACTTACTGGGTAATCAGTGTTTTGCAGCAGGCCCTTGTGACAATCTTGGCGCCTCGAATGAATGTGGGTATAAACGTAAGAAGTGGCCTGGCCTGATGTTTTGCTCGCTCCTTTGCACATCACCCTTCTTCTTGGCTCCAATATGTGTGACAGCTAATGAATATAGCCCTTTAGATGTCTGGAATTGTTCCTTTCCATTCATTGCCCCCAGTGTTAACAGCCCTTTATACGGATTCTTAACACCTATTGCATAGTCTCTCAAGGTCACTCTGCTGGCTCGGAGAGATGGAGAAGGAAAAGAAAAAAAACCTGAGAGCCTCAATCCCTATTCATTTGTCACATTTGCATGCATGCCTCTATACTCCATCAGACAAAGAGCATGGTAGCTTAGTCATTGCCCCCTACCAATTACAAATGAGTCCATTAAGCTGTCTGCATCGGGCCCAGCCTCTTCATGGTAATGGCTTGTGAGATTTCCATCATAATCACGCAGCTCCCATTGCAGCCATGAGTGCCGGTGAGGAGGTGCTTTTTCAGATTTTAGGTTCTCAGAAAGATATCATAAGAGACTTGAGGCTCACAAAAAGCAGAAATTATCTGTCGTAAATCCTTTTATTTTCCTGTTGTCCTGGTTGCATCTTCACCTTGCGACAAGTAAATCACAACATATCCGCTTAGGGTTTGTCCGTCAATTACGGAACCTAAATGGGACCGAAATGGAAGATAAACTACTGTTATTGAAAGCAAGCTGTGATGAAGCTCTTTTTGTTTAACCCTCACCTTTGCATCGGAAGCCTTTTAACCTGGTACCTGGTACCTCTCCCTTCTCTTTGGCGTACAGGGACGGCCCATCTTTCCTTTCCCCACCACAGGAGTTAAAGTGCTATTGCTTGATCTCTCTATATTTCACATCCCGGCACACTCCCCAAGCAGTAGCCCTATATGCTGAGAATGATTGCAGCGATCACCTTGAGGACATCTAGACCAGCGCTAATGCAGTGCCCTAGCCCGCGGAGAGCATGAAGAAAGATGATGGGACTTGGGAGGTATTAATCACTAGGACAGTGAGAGGCTCAGCCTCGAGCCACCAAGGGCTCTGGATAAGCTCATGAAATTGCACTGCCCTCCGCAGGGTCCTCATGTCTCACCGTTTTATGGCAGCCGAATCCCGAGGGAGGCCGCTAGCCTCTAAACCCGTGCCGTCAGAAATGATCTATGACCATCATTAACAGAAAATATCACTTCAGTCGACCCATGATCTTGCTCCGCTAAGGGTCATATTATCTGCGAAGAACAAATTACGGTCCCTCCAAGTACATTCAAATAGCCGTCGAAAGGGAAAAAAAGGAAAAAACAGTAGCGCAGAGACGGTGATATGTCATCTCTGACAGTGGCCTCTGGTGCAATGGCGATGAAAACACACGGGAGAAATCATGAGTTGACAGGGTGGTAAGGTTCTCTTGTACCCTCTGTCAGCCGGCAGCAAACACACTCGGTGAACTGAAGCCTGCAAACTCCCACACACACTCCCACACACACCACAAAGGAATAATTGGTTTAAAGAGAAGGGGCAAATTGATGACAGCTCTCATTCGAAATCTCAGCAGGGTCATCTTACTAATGATTGTTTATCAAGCATCCAAACGTTTAAGTGAAATGATTAAAGGGGCCATACCTTGGAACATCACAATTTCCTTGCTTTTTTTTTAAATTAAAAGTGTTAAACAGGGTATGTAAACACTGTAGGAGTTTCAGAGCATACGCAGTCCATACAGTCCCTATGTGGTAATTAAGTAGCAGAAACAGCCCATTTTGAATTGACTGGTGACATGATGCCATGAAAACCATCATTTTTCCTATACACATTTTCAACTAACCAATTTATAGTTTCACGTCGGAAAGCTTTTTAAATGAGGCACAATACAGGGTGGCCAATCAAAACATAGCTAATTTACATATATCAGTTTTAAAGCCATAGGAACAAAGACAAAGTGAGGCTGAAAGAATTATAAAAAGACATACATGTCACAAGTGGAGCTGCAGGACATGGTCCCTTTAAATAAATTAGTAATACACGCCGCTTTGGTGTCCTTTCTAGTACGTATATGTCTTCATCTGCAGTTGTGGTTAATAGTCTACGTGACAAATGAACTGTGAACAACCTCAACCTGCCTGTCAGGGGGATTCATTTCAGCCTTCAATTGAATGTGCAATTAAAAGGCGCGGTGCTTTTGGTTAACGCCTCTCGACGATGAATCCGATCTATAACCATAAAAAAGCTGCCAATGAACGGGATCCATTATCATGCGCCATTTACCGTAATATAGCGGGCTGAAATTTCCATACATGAGACAACACAACGCCACACAACACAAGCTCCTTCACAAATTGATTCTGCATCTCGCCTGTGGATTAGATTTTTTTGGGGGAAGTGAGGAGGGGGTAGAAGTGCTCGCGAGCTCTGCTGCCCAATATCAATTTCAAGGTCCATTTACTGCCTCATCCACGCGTCCCCCGCCGTGGCGAGCAGACGGCGGCGCCCTGACTGTGCGCATATGGCGCAGGGCTGTGGTTCCGCAGGAGCTGGTAATGACGGTGGCGGCTCATGCGCGTGCCAGAACCAGTGCCTCCGCCGGAGCGCCGTAATTGACAGGCGCGCGCGTCCCCACCGAGCTCGAGAGCCTTGCGACCCCTGCTCTCCGGCTCCCCCTCATTCACGCGCACCGACACACGGCTCAGCAGGGGCAGGGCCATCCAATTTACAGCTCCGTCCAGAGCCGCCCCCGGGAGCCGTCTCCAGCCTGGCCGGCCGAGCCTAATGATGAGCCTCTCCAGCAGCTCATGCATTATGGACGGGGGGAGTGAGAGACAGACGGGAAATCACTGCCAACGCCCCTCCCGCTTCTCATGGCCGGAAAGAAATGCTTTTGGGCCGCCATTACAGTGCAGCTCTCCATAACGCGCCAAAAACATTGATATCGAGAATCTCTTAGACTGCTGCTATGATGCTACACATTTGATTTACATCAAAGTGCTTATAGGAAAGTCCCTTTTTTGACCAATAAAACCAAAACTAACGTTTAAATATCTGAGCTCTGGGTAGCCATTGCGCATGCGTAATTTGTGTACTCTCAAGATCGGCTCTATTTTACCGAAGAGCAGGATTCACAGCTGATCACTTCAGCAATACTTCACTGCAATTACAAGGCCTCTCAGGTTGAAACTAAGAAGTCTTTCTAGTTTTTAAGAATTTTGACCCACCAGCTGGGGAACTTTGTGTGTGTGTGTGTGTGTGTGTGTGTGTGTGTGTTTTGTGGGCTCTTTTATGAAATGTTATTTATGCATTATGTGGTTTGTTACTGTTGTAAACCATCCTTGGAATCCTTGCCTAATTCCTTAGACATATAGTTGAATAATGAATTACATTTTCATTCAATTTATATTCTGTAAAAATGTAAACGATGTGAAGCATGTTTTCTTTCTTTTTCACCGCATGAGACTATCCTGCAGTAACTTGTCAAATTCAGTAAACATAATGTTGGCATTGATTGATAGACTAGAACTCGCACATTCGACAACTTTCAGATATCAGCAACTTTTTCGACTTTAGCCATCAGCCATAAATGAGAAATACTTCATGATGAATTGCACCATGCTTTTGTCATCACCAGCGACACTTGTGGGTTAAAGTGAAGCGTAGAAAAGAAAAACAACTTGCGTTGGCCTTGTTTCCTATTGCTTGGAGCCTATAAGGACATTAAACTCTCTCAGCCAAAATAATTTTCCGTCAATCTGCGATGGCAGACGCTTCACAATCAGGAATGCATTAGAAATTCTGTCAATATGTGTGTTGGCGTAGGCCTTGATTGCTACCCTGGAGCTTCTCGCCGAAGAGGGTCTCTGCCTGGTGAGATTGCACCTCTCCGCTCGGCTCCTGCATGCTTATGAGAGAGCAGACCACTGCTGGCCTACCGCTGAGGATGCCTTGGCACGCAGTTGCGGTGAAACAAATTGTGTGCTGTGATAGCTCTGCGTGAGGCTTGGCTTCGCCAGCGTCCTTGGGATGCTTACCATCTGTCAATTCTATAGCTGTGCTCAGATGCATTGCATCAGAAGAAAGAGACTCAGCACTTGGCATTGCACGTCACTGCTGAATTAAACAGTTATCATGGGATTTCAGAAAGATACAGCTCATTGTGATAGAACTAAAGAGGATAAAGAGGACAGAACATGTAGAAATGTTCTTTTTTCCCCCTACATACTAGACAACAAATGTTTTCCAAATTCATCCTCCCACAGTGACAATGTGTTGGTGAGACCTTGTCTGTTTTGACAAGCTTCAATTTGAGAATAAGGAAACGTGTATTTAACCTCTGGCACAACATCCAGCACATAATTAACCCCATCCCCTGAACTCGTGTAATCAATTCCGATTGGAAAGGAAAATGGTAAAATTCATTCTGGCTGAGAGAAAGGCTGAAGGTGGCGGTCAGCCTTGTGGCCCTGGGAATTCCACATCAACTCTGATGGTCATCTGTATCAGCAGGGTCTGACTCACTCACAATCCCTTTGATGATTCTGCTTCTCAATACGCAATTAACCCTGATCTCTATTTATTTGGCCCCCAGAGGCTGGCAGTCCCGCAGCGGCTGGGGCAAGAAGCAACGAAGGGTCGTCCGTCAACTCTGTGGCAGATGGCACGGGCTGCTTACACCCAGTGGAGTGGAAAGGGAGGGTTTAGAAACTCATGCTGTTCAGCAAGGAAGCAAGAGATGAGGTCAGCTGAAAGCACCAATGAAAAGATATATTAAACAGCAGCATATGTTCATTAATAAGGAAATACTGTGGCTCTGAATTTACACACACACAAACTATTATTGTCACATTTTACTTGGAGTAACAAATTAAAAAATGTGTCAAACTTTCAATAACATTTGCGTTTGAAAGTAGAAGTAGAAGAAGCAGGAGAGGGAAGTAGGAGATATTTTATCAGTATTGTGCAATCTTGCCGTAGATTTTTGTGCACAATTTCCATTTATTTGGGAAAAAAGGAGCCAAAATGAATCAAAATGTCAAATGTCTGCATACTACTGTACTACTAAGCCTAAAAATGAGCAGTTTTTAATTTTAGCACCTCACTCGAGATGAGCATCTAAAAACAGTCCATCAAGCTCAAACCACCCTACAGGAGAAAATACACACCTAACAAACAACATGTCACACGTGATATCTCAGGCTAGATCCATTACAGGACTGGATAAGCTTTTTTTCTTCTGATATCAGATCTTCAGCCGAGTACCAATACCTACAGAAAAAAAGCCATCTAAATATAAATATAATTCATAGGGTGACATCATTAACTATGTACTTACACATTTACACATATGTAGTACAGTACGGGTCTGTATTAAATCTTTCGTTCTGTCAACACTTGTGGTCTTGTATTGTTTCTGTTTGAGTTCTTGTGTTGCACCAGGCTTCTGAAGGCTTGTGTGTGTATATAGTTGACAATGACAACATAAACTTACTTGGCTGCTTGTAGAACTGTCTTGGTTTTAGAGCACTAGGGGTTGGGTGTGTGGGGTCACCTTCGCTAGTTTAAGAAATATTAATTAAAATTTTTGTTTGCATGCTTGTGATGTCATAAAGGTTTTTAATAGAGCACTGCAAGAGCACACACACACACACACACACACACACACATGCTGAAGGCCTGAAGGATTGCCCATAACAAGCCATTATCTCCCTCTTCTCACGCTTTTAGGTAACACCCCGAGATGGAATTTTGTAAATGGTTTGTGACAGGTGAGATTCGCCCCGGTGTTTACCGCACTGAACATGTCAGTCTGTAACACAGTCTTCTGGCTTCTCCCCGGTAGTGATGATGTCCACCGCTGACAGCTTACTTGACATTTACGCACTGCGACTCGCGTTGGCTAATGGCTGTGCCTGCTCTTCCCCCGGGGGGGCCCGGGCGAGCCGATAACCAGCCTGTCAGGGCGGCTTCAGCGCGAAGATAAATTCCACGCCGCGTGAGAAATTAGGCGCTCGATGGCGGAATATGGAGTCTGACACGAGCTGCAGGCCGGCTGGGTGACAGGTGATTTTTTTGTGAGGCGCTGCGCACTAAATGGAAGTCGCCACCGCGGCTGATTAGGTCTAACCGGGGCGGTCTCGAACCAGCGCCTTCCTTCATTTCACCTCTCTCCAAGGAGCAGACATCACAGCAGATCAGCGGAGGCTCGCTCTGGTTAGCCTGACAGCCGAGGCTGAAGGAACGTGGTGGGAGGAAGCAGGCGGTGGGAGGAAAGTGCCTACGATAACACAGATGCTCAAGCTGCTCGCAGAAGAGAGAGAGGGCAAATTAGGCCCACACGAGCTGCTAATACATTCAGTCAGACTGCAGAAAAGCAGCACACCAGCTGGTTGTCAGCAGCAAGTCTACATATATTATATATATATATAATGTACATAACCAGAAGGTGATTCTCCATACATGTCAATGTCACACGTGATTACAGAGGTGGGGGATAATTCCAGAATCTAATCTTTTAGATTATGGATTACCCAATTACAACTGTAATCAGTAATCAAGGGGATTAAGTCTCACTGGTGGATTCTGACAGAAACAGAAATTCCTGCAGAACTGCCTTCTATTAAAACGTGACATGCTGAAGTGTGAAATGAACTACTGGCTGTACTTCTGCCAGACACCGTGAAATCCTTCCCACTAACTCATGCCTGTCAGCAGGTCCTTATGCCTTCCTTTGCGTGTTATCTCGTGCAAAGGGTAGACGTGTTGCAGTCTGTACTGCATGTAATCCTACAAGGATTTCATTCTCTATAGTTCCTTTAATCGGATTACAGTTCGTTGTATTTTGTTTTTAAACAAATCAAATATATGTGCATTCCAAGTACCCTAGCATGGTCAACTGTAGGCCAGGGGTGTTTTTTAAAAATCTATAAATTGGGACAAAATGATAGATAAATTGGAATAAATATTGATTTTTTTAATGTTCACAGCTATTTTACAGTAACATTCAATAAAACCAAGGACCCTTTCCATGTGTGTAAGGGGGAGAGGGCCTTTTTTAAAGAAAATTTAAGGAAAAAAAAAGATCAATTCCAGTTATGACCTCCATGGCCCTTAATGAAAATTAGTGTTAAACTGAAACGTGATCCCAGGCCTAATCAGCTGCGTCAACCCCTGCAACTGACCTAGCCGTGCTTTGCCCATAAATGTATTTTTTTCGTAGCAATTTTCTCACGTCGTATAAGCTTTACAGGATGCTGACTAACATTTCAATCTAACAAGAGTCTGCAGAGCACAAACTCAGCTTTGATCAGAGTTTGAAACTTTGTTTACAGCTTGCCTAGTACGATGCTACAACATGGCAGAGCTTGGAAGCATCACATTTTAAACAAGAAAACGTAATGTTAGGGAGTTTAGGGAAATATAGATCACTACATTTCCTCTTTTGGTTAAATTTTTAAAAATCTGTAAAATCTGTCCAGTTGCTGGAAGAACGCTCTGTGGACAGAAAAAAGATCAGTAATGCAATGAAGCAAGTATACCATTAACTTAACTCATACACCAGCATGATGAAAACTATCAGAATGGAAGAACTAGGAACATGTATGTTACCAAACTGACAGCGCCTTAAGCAGAATAGAAGCCTATAAACAAGCTCAGAAAACGGGAGCTATTTCTGCTTTCCAGTCCTAGTTACCAATTATTAGTATGGGCAACAGGGAACCAGATCTGGGGTCGACACTTCTTTCCCTCTCAACTGAGGCCCAGATGGTGCTCATTAAAATATGGCATATCCATCCATTTACTGGCTGAGTGACCATTCAAAGCAGACAAGCCCATTAGAGGATAAAAATCAGTTTTTAAAAAAAAAATCCTGTAAGTGATAACCTTCATGATGAGCTTGAGACAAATCAATAGTAATCATAATTACAGTATATACCCATAATATCGATCAGCTATGCCCGTCCCTGTGGCTTCTTCAAATTTCAAAAGCAAGTCTGTATTCCCCTGTGCAGCGCCTCGACAACCTGGACACCAAAAGTGACACCTGTTATTCATTTTCTTCATTAATTATTCAGTATTAATAACCATGGACTCGAATACCACGTGTCCAGCCCTCATCCAGTAGTTCCTGTTTTGGCTCGGTGGAACACCTTGGCTGACAGCTCTTTGTCTATTGGTGTCCGTTTACTCATAGATCTCATTTGCTGGGACATAAGTCTGTAATTGGATATGAGGCTTTGTGATCAGATGTTCTCCTGGAGAAGCTGATTCCACTCTTTCTGACCTCCCTAATCTGCTCAGCTGAACTCGGGTCAAGCAGGGTTAATGGGCTCCTCTCCCTGCCCGCCACTCCTGGGTCAGCAAACAGGCGGCATATGGTTCGCATACAACTGCAGACGCACGTTGTGAGCTGCCCTCACAATGACACAGATTACACGTTCCAGTATGTACCACAAACATGACGTATTGATAAACTAATTAAGCCCTGTGTGCTTAACCACAAGCGAACATGAGAGACTGTTTTTTTGGGGGGGGTAGGGAGGATGGTGGGGGGTTCTGCTTATACAAATGGATATCAGGTGACTCCACTGCTGATAAAAATCGTTACTCTGACTGTAATCACTCCAATTTACCGGAAGGTTGATTTTCTTTTCCTCCTTTGGGAAACAGCTAATAAAACATGATCTTTCAGCACAAAGTCTCAGTAAACATTATCACTGCCATTCCCTAGTCAAGCCCAGATAATGAGTTTCTGATCCTTTTAGAACTGCCCATTTCACCATGGCCTCATTCCAGTGCAACTACATTAACGTGTCTCTAGTTCATCAGATGTTGTAGCCTTGTAGACATCACTTATTATGGTTTTGGCTAATTAAATAGGGTTGCATGACAGGGCCTTCGTCGGAAATAATTAGAAGCGTCAGAGGGTGGACAAAAAAATAGAGAAATATTTTTAAAAAATCATCAAATAAAGAAACAGTTGTTTCCCTGAGGGTACCACCCCAACGGCGGTTTAGTAGAATATTTACTGAATGTATCAAGTAAATATGGTTCGAATCTCATGCGGATTTATCCAAAGGAACCACATACAGTCAACCGGAGAGCCACATGTACAGCAAACCACCATCATTGTTAACAAGTGAAGCAGGCAAACCCTCCTTTTAGTCTCTTAAGTTTAGTTTTACTTACTTTTTGCCACTATAAAAGTAGGGTAAAATAGTGACATAAGTAGGTCATGATGATTGAGTGGTGGGGAATCACCCCCACTAAATGACCCCCTGATGGCAGGCCTGTTGCGCAAAATGAAGAAGGTATGATACAATAATTAAACTGCCTGATATAGCAACTACAATGTGTCTGGAAGAATATTAAAAACAATTTAGACCACCTTGTGACATGATTAAATATTAGTCATGTTCATTTCACTGACATCATTGTGCTTGTTAGATCACATAACTGTAGTGATTTATCAGAACAGTCATCCCGACATGTCTGAAACTGGTTCAGTGGAGTCACAGCACAGAATAAAAATGTGATATTTAATAGCGGGTTCATTTGCATACTCGCTGCTTTCTGTGTTATCAGTATAGCAAAGGCCAATACTGCGATAACGATTAACAAAAGATATATTGTGCCGCCCGAATATTCAAACCAAATAGTTCATCTGATTTCGTTTTCAAGTGCGTTTTGCTCCAAGTGCTGACAGCTTTGCAATCAATATACTTTTGCCAGCAGTGTGCTAACCATCTCATAGAAAACACTTGCCTCTACCTGAATTGTTAATCTATTTGACAGACAGCTACATTATAATGGTATGAAGCAAAGATGATTACTTTCCTGCCCCATCCAACATGATGCTAATGACTTCCTGACACAGAGATTTATGCCACATAGACACCGCTGCTACCGCATTCTTCAGGGACCAGTCTAACGTTTTATTTCCTCAAAACCTTTCAGCCTCTATTTTCCCGTTTCCCCCCAAAATGCCTTGGTGTTTTTAATTTTATATGAATGCTTGTGAAGTAAGATACCCTGCAAAACAGACTCTCACAGACTTCTATGAAGCAAAGCACTGCATCTAGTTTCAGGTTCAAATCGGTCTTGTACGACCGAATGCATAAAAACGTCTGCGGGTTATTGTGTGACTTATGATGTCTTCATAGCTAATCTTCTGGCGGTACAACCTTCGGTTACCTCTGTTAATGCGCCTGAGAGAGAGGATGTGGTGTAGATATGTATCACTGCCCACGAGCTTGGAGCAGTAAAATAGTCCCAGGCGAACTGTAAGCCTGCATGCGTTCTGCTCTCTATCAGCTCTTAGCATAAAATGGAAATAACAGCATAACTGCCGGAGAACGCTGTGTTGACGCATTAGTGGTGTATTAAAGTATCTGAAAGCAATTCGCCTGCCTTGTTGTTCACTCCGTGGAAATCTATGGCAGGTATTTTTTTGGGTTATATCTAACTTCAGAGCCACGTATTATTCTAAAAAGGTTTTAAAACTCTGAAAATTTGTGTTTTTGAGGAACTATACCTAGAACTAGTTTGAGATTTCAGTGCACGTTACTTGTGTCATGTGCATAATGGATAAGATCCTCTGCAGGGTAGTTCTCTGAAATCTGAGGAAAGTCTGAAAACTGGTTGTTTTTGAGAAAAAAAAAATAGAAAGTATGTGTGGGCTGTGTGTGGAGCTGAACCACTGTTAGCCCCACCTTCTCCTCAGGCTAGCCTACATCCCCCACACCCTGAGGCTGAGGAGGGAACTTTCTTTCGTTCTTTCTTTTCAGAGCCAAGACAAACTTTCACGACAGGCCTTTGAAAGTAAACGTGATTAAAAACGGGGCTAATCCTCTGCTAAGCAGCCGTGCCCAGCCCGCGTCTCCCTTCGTGCCCATCCACGAAGGAAATTTGTAGGCGATTAATTACATCCCTCAGCTCGGCAGCCATTAGCCCGAGACCAGCCCGCCAGGCCTCTCGCAGCAGCAGGAGCAGGATCCGCAGCAGAGGGGCGCAGAGCCGGCCTCCATAAAGCCCCTGCCTCCCTCTCCGCCCTCCACAACTATCATCTCCCCTTTTTATCGCCATTCATTTTCCCGCCGGCAATATGATGCCGCCATTATGCCTGACTGATGTGGGGAGTCAGAGCAATTTCCTGAGACACTTAAACGCCAGGTCGCAAGGGGGCTTGTAACATGAGAGAGAGAGAGAGAGAGTGAGGGAGAGAGAGAGAGAGTGAGGGAGGGAGGGAGAGAGAGAGAGAGTGAGGGAGGGAGAGAGAGAGAGAGTGAGGGAGGGAGGGAGAGAGAGAGAGAGTGAGGGAGGGAGAGAGAGAGAGAGAGACAGAGAGAGAGACAGAGAAGAAAGAAAGAGAGGGGAAAAGAGAGAGCGAGACAGCCATTCAGAGGTCTCTATTCTTACATGAATACCGACCCAGATGTTAAGTCAATGGCTCAGCCTAAAGAGGAAAAAAAATGTATTTTTCTTTTTTCTCTTCCACAAAGACTTTATGAGTATTTCGAAGGGCAGTGTGTTTCGAAATGGCTCAAGTGAATGTTGTCGCTGAAAAAGCTCCTGTAACATTATTATCTTTCATTCATGACCTCCATAACCACCTCATGAAGAAGAAACATCAGGGTTGAACATGCAGATGAACTCCACACCGTGTATAGATGTGCTGGAAGCCATTAGCAGCAAGTCTCTCCCCCCACCCCCTTTTTTTCCGACTCCCGCTACGTTATGAGCCTTTATGCACCCCCCTTTTCGCGCAGATAATGATGACTTTGTTATCCCTGCGGTCCTGTGAGGCCCTTTTCTCCAGCCCCCCCCCTCTCTCCCCCCCTTTTCAGCTAGAAATGTCAGGCCAGACAGGCAATTACAGGAGTCAGATTACTCCTTCTTCTTCTCTATCGTGCGGATCTGCGAGGCCTCGGCACGGCGAGGAGCCAAAGGTAATATCCCCCCCGGGTCGGAGCCAAGGCCGTGCACCAGCTATTAAAGGCCTGACCAGTTTCGTCCGGCTGGACGTTTTGAGTGACAAGCGGTCGATAGGCTCCGCTCTCCCGGGCTCGTCTCAGCTGTCAGCAGTGCTGAGGCCTGAAAAGGCCTCAAAAGGCTTCAAGTTAGTGGGGCAGTGCGTGGTTTTGGACTCGGCATCAGTGTCTCCTGTCCTGTTGTGTAACACGCAGAGGGCATGAACCGCGTTTAATAAGACAGTAGTAGGAGAAACAGACAAAAGGACCAACAATTCACCGACTGCCATCTTTTCTTGTTCGCTTGCCTTGTTAAGTTTGATTTTTTATTTGGGTAAATGTAAATATTACATCCTGAACAAAGTAAACGTTACTCCTGTTACCTCACACTAGTGGAACAGCTCCATAAACTGGGCCTGGTTCTCACTTCCCTAGCAGGGTTCACTCTTGCTCTCACAATTTCGAGCACTAGAGTAGGCAATAATTGCAATGCTAAGTGGGTAACATGGATTTCCTAGCAGTAGTTTGCTAACTTGTCGATGCACTGGATTGACAGTAGAGATTGAACACTGTTCATACATACCTGTCAAACATGAGTTGGATAAATGAGACTGTTTTTTGTTGGGTTTGTTCTCTAGCAGACAGAGATGGGTGTGATTAATATGCCCTCTAAGCATTACACACTTGGACAGGAGACTCCAATGCCAAATCCACGCACTGCCCCAGAAACAGGCACAACAGGGACTAGTGTTATTTGTGTGGAGCACAGCAGATTTGGACGCAGAAACAAGGACGACTACGCAAAATACACTCAAAGGACTCTTCCTCAGATGGCTGGTGCTCTAACTGAACACGGAAATTACTTATTGTTTGAGGGGCCTGGCATTAAACCACCGCATATTCTCTTTTTGTTGTTTTAAAGGGAACAGCAGCCGTGAAAATAAAAATGTCGTACAAAGCTCAAGCACACCATCTGCTGTACAGATGAAGCCATGCAGACTGATCAGCCATGACATTAAAAGCACCTGCCACTACATGAACAAAAGTACTGGGACACCAAGACATTTTGGACAACGTGCACAAAGCAATGTCTAAAAAGACATGGCTGGAGGAGTTCGGTGTTGACTGGCTCGCACAGCCCTGACCTCAATCCCATCCAACACCTTTGGAATGAACTAGAACGGATATTATGAGCTAGTTTAACATCAGTGCCTGATCTCATAAATACTCACAGTCACTTACCTATTCTAACACAGTTGTAAAATCATAAAAACACAAATATGCCACAGAAAAAGGAAAACTGCTCCATCATACGGCTCGTTACTGTGTATTCTTCCGCCACGCGCAACCGAACTAGCTCACGTTGTCCGTAAATAGGAGGCCAACGGTGTAAGCCAAGTGGGAGTGGGAGCGTCGTAAACTCGAAACGTCGAGACTTGTATACACAGGTCCCCCTGTGTTGGTTTTCCATAACTGCAAGTCTACATAGTGAGATTGTCACCGTTTGTTGTTGGCACAGGCTTTTAGAGCCATATATCTTAAGACGCTGTCAAGAGTGTTGTATGTCGTGCATCACTGCTGTACATTTTTGTATGTATTCATTTGCTTGGTACTCATGCTTCATTTTACTTCATGAGTAAAATGCTGGTGTTTGTCGGTACAGCGCAACATTATTCCCCTACTATAATGGTATTCCTTTCCAAGTGTTCTGAAAGACACGGAGAGCGGAGCTTGGCAGGCCTGTGCTGATGAGAACACTCAGAGCCACAGGCAGCAAATCAGTAGAAGGAATGACGACAAGGAGAGGTTCAGTAACTCAGGAATCATAATGGAGAGTAATAATAGAGCTCTGGACATGGTCACACGTCTTCCGTTATGCCCCCGCTGCAGCTCTTAACACATCTCCATCAGAGAATGAGGTACTGCATGCCAGCGATCACTTGAAAGCAGGACTGTAACAGCTGGTGTATCATTTCACAGTGCTTTGAACAAGAAAGTGCAGGGGTGATCATTATTCTTGGAAAGATGATTACAGGTCCAACAATAGATGCGCACACATACACCTGGAGTGCCCAGGCATATGGGGTAGAATGAACAGGTGTCTGCATAGCATTCATCACTTCATAAGTTGGGGAAAAATGGAATGTGCGTCATGAACTTTTATGCGAAATGCCACCTACTCAAACAAGAGCTAAAATAGTTAATTATGAGTAAATTACATTACTCACTATGTTAATCCTCACAGGTACAAGGACAGGAACCAATTATATTAACCAAATAAATTATATTAACCAAATAAATGTAAGAAAGTACTGTTTGAAAGAGAAAGTCCCAGAGCTTTTTGTTTTGTACAGCATAATGACAACCACCGTAAGGTCAGGTTGACACACTTTATTCCTAAAACATTGGCTGCACCATCCATAGCGGCACAAGATTGTATGTACACATTACAGATATATACACACACAATTCTCTAAATCTGATATAAAATATATAATCCGACAATGTACTTGTCCTCTTATTTGAACACATTAAATCGCTGTACAGGAATTCTGCAGCTACAGCCTATCTGCAAGTCCCAACCACACAAAGGTAAGAACAGATTCGGCATACTTCATCTGTACATCGTAGCAATAAAAAGGTCTTTCCACTTGGAGAAAATATTTCTCTAAAAGCAAGCTACAGCTAACTCACTCGTGTCAGTCCTTGTCTTGCAATTAAGACAATCAAATACAGGATAAATCATTTTCATTTCAGCAGGAAGGCAAATAACTTCAGGTATTTATAATATATAAAAGATTAAGAAATTACACATTTAAAAACGTACAATAAATTAGATCATATTCATA
>JBBPDC010000001.1:16625839-16644007 GCA_037974485.1 Hemigrammopetersius urotaenia | reverse complement strand
TAACCCAGACCAAAATTCAGGTCAATAAAGAGAGTCCTGTTACACTAGTCCCTTTTGCTCCAGCTGTTTGAGATGGACACTTGGCAATGTTGGGCATTGCTGAGTGTCTAGACTGGTTGAAGGTGTGTGCTGTGGCCAGATCCAGAGTTCTGGCCTGCAGCGGCAGTGCAGCACGACGTGTGCGGTGAATTGCTGCAGCCCGGCACTCTTACAGCATATTCATGATGAAGTTGTACATCTGATTCAGCACCACAAAGTGCACGGGCAGACATGAGCGGCGATCCTGCGTGGCAGGGTCACAGGTCAGCCAGGAGAGAGCATTGTACTGCTCCAGTACAAACCTGGATAGAAAACGAGAGAAGTGTTTGCAACAACTCAAACCAAACACTTTGTTATTCTCTACTTACAATAAATAATACTATAACTTAAAAATAAGACAATAATATCAGAAACAGATGAAAAAACAGACGCAGTATACCATGAGTCTACATTTTTCCAGTGACTTTCCAGCTTTCTTTTCTTGTTCACTTGACTTGTTAAGGTTCCTTTTGTTATCTCGCTAGCGAAACAGCTTCTTTAATCAGCCTGCCTCTTATTTCCCAGTTGGAGACAGTATGGTTAGATACAAGCAGGGCCCTTGAAAATTTGAACACTTACTAGGATAGGGAATAATATTAAAAACGATAGTTGCAAGTAGCTAACTAGACCAACACTGGTGGATATGTTAGCATTAGCTTGTTAATTTAATGCATCGAAATAACAAATGAGAGAACATTTTGTTCGGTCAAGAATGGGTTGTATAAACGAGGCTCTTTTTTCTTGTATTTGATTTCCTAGCAGACGGAGGTGGAGTGGCACACCATTGAGTCAATGCACCTTAGGGCTGATATTTTTAAATTTACAAAATAAATAAATATCATATGTAACAATTGCCACTATTGTAATGCATTGTAATACAAATTACCAAGAATATCCATTAAGTGAAGTTACTTTTGAAATTATAGTAAAAGTAATTATAGTAAAAAAAAAGAAAGTTTTTTTCAGTGATCATTATGAAGAAATACCGGATCTCTGAACAGTGCAATGATCCATTCAATTCAACGAAATCATCTATACCATTCTAAGCAAACGTATAATGAATGGAAATGGAAATAACACCCACCAAACTAATATTTACAAAGATCTGGTTAATTTAATTCCACTAGCTCTTTGATGGGAAGCAACAGATCCCTTAAATTTCCTCATTTTGTTATTCATTCTGCTGTCCATAACAAATATACAAGTGATGATAAACTTCATTAAAGTAAGAGTTAATATAAGAGTATTATGGTACCTGAGGACATCTGAGGTGTGGTTGGAGTCCAAAGGATGGGAGTGTTTACTGTGTAGCAGCTCATCTGACTGTACTGAGGGGACATGCACGTGTAGAGAGGCCTGACAAAGACAGACAGATCACATTACACACACCCAACAGTGATCTAGATCCTTTTAGAATCTACAGAACGACCTGATAACACCACCCCCCGGTTTTCCGAGGGAAAACATGCTTTCTTGTGGACTAAATGGCATTAGAAGCAATAGTTTAGCCAATAATGCTAATGTTTCTCACACTGATTCAAGGTTAGTCGTAGCACATTAGAATTATTCAAATGATTCTGATGATTTCTAGCTTTCATTCATTGTTAGCAACAAGCAGCGTGTATGATTCAACTTTTAATGTTTTAGAAAATGATATCCCAATTAATTGGCAATATTTAAAACATGTGTTTGAGCTCAATAATGCATATTTGAAACGCTTCTTTTTAGAACTGTCCAACACATCATGAACTTAGGTATACCACATTATTTAGAAATAATCCCATCGCTTGACATTTTTACCAAAACTGATAAATGGTACAGTAAACCCTCGTCATTCACTTGGGTTATGTTCCAAGAGCATCCGTGAATTGTGAAAAACCACTAATTACGTGATGTAAAAAAAAAAAATATACACAAACCTAGTGTAAACCCTAAATATGCCCCCAAAACACTTTCATTTTAAACCCCTCTCATAAAATCAGCCTGTAAAGGTAAACCCATGTCCGTACTGTAGTTTACACTGAACTCCCGCAGTGCTAGAATGTAAATACCGACGTTACCCCTGTATAGACTGTACTGCAAGCACGTTTTCTTTGGTATAAGCAGATAAATACAGTAATAAAGCCCTGTATTTTATTACTGTAAATTAAATTGAGAACAAAATAATAAAAACACACAGCTGAATACTTGAAGTGCAGCTGCCAGAGAGGTGTCACAGGGCAGCAGCTAATCAGCAGCAAGGAGAATGATGTGCTCTTTGTCTTTTCTTGACAGTACCAAAAAATGTATGCAGTCATGTTTTATGGGGAAGTGTAGGTGTATTAGTATTAGTCTGAACCGTGTATTAGCCTGAACCGTGTATTAGCAGGGGTTTACTGTATACTGTCAAAATTGTCAAGCAGTTCTTTAAGTTCTCCATGTCAATGTATTTATATTTAATTAGAATGTTCTCAAGTCTGCATACATAAATATTGAATAAACAATAAGTCTTCTAATTAAAATGTTTCTGGGAAGTGTTTGTATGTTTAAAATATTGCAAAAGGTTCCTTTTGGTGTAGTCCAAAATATCAATCACGAACCCAGTGTAATGTATCTAATCATGGGCCGGGTGCCTAATATGACTCCTATTGATGACTATTATAATTGCTTATGACAGCCTTAATCACGGGACGCTGAAGAGGACAGATGAGCTGTGCTCACCTTCAGAAAAAGGGGACACTGGTTCTGAGCCTGAGGGCAGGAGGACCAGAACCAATCCGGCAGTGGGCCTGCTTTAGCTGTTGACACAAAGTAGCCCAGCGCCATGGGTTGCTGCAGGATGTTGGGAGTTTCATCGTGAGATTCCATGCGGTCTGTGCTCTGGCCCTGTCAAGACACACCAAAACTGTTATTACATATTTATGCTACACTTAATTATACAATCAGTTTGTTTATAATCCACAATACTATCAATTCGATCCATTTATTTCCTCATAATCAGGAGAATGCATAGTGATTGTATATTTAAGTCTAAGTAAAGCATTGTACTTTGCTGCCGTCTCCTCCGTGGTGGTACTGTGAGCCAGGTGAGTGCACTGGGGAGGTGGTGGGAGAGTTAGGCAATATGTTAATGAGGTCAGGGTCCACATCATTCTCAGATACCAGCAGGTCCAGGATCACATCCATCCCTCCCATAGCGTCTGATGCATCTGAGGAGACAGAAATAAGGCTGGGTCAGTTCATGGAAACCTTTCTTTACCTACCATGCCGAAGATGATGAAGCAGACAAAGGTAATTAGGAGGCGAACCATGAATGGGGTTGAAAGGCGTGTCGATGACCTGGACGACAGCAGAAGTGGGGAACACCAGAATGTGGGTGCAAGAGGTGTCCTGAGGGGTGTTGAGCTGAGATGTCTGCATGTTCAGAGTAGTGCTGCGGCCAAACACAGAGCCAGTGGACACGGAGTCTACACCAAGAAAAATAAAAAGCAGGGTGTCACTTGGAATATTTCGCGGAAGTTGTTCTCTATCAAACACATGCATAATCTTGAAATGTCACTTCATATTCCTGTAGGGACCCAGTGAGGCACCTGTTTAAACTAATCCCAGTCCCAGGCTTACATGCTGTGCTGCACGCTAAACTGCTGGGATTTTGAGAGTTATATTCTGACTGGTAATCAGTCCTAGGCACCAGGTTTAATAGTTCTGGAAGCATACAGAAGTTAACTGAGGCATATAGTTAGAAGTTAGTACTGTAGAGCAGTGGTCCCCAACCTTTATTTCGCCACGGACTGGTTTAATATCAGAAACTATTTTCACGGCCCGGCCTTTAAGGAGTGGCAGATAAATATACGTATATGTATTTATCCAAATAAATGATGCGCATAAAATGGGGATATTTTAAAAATAATAAAAAATATAAAATAATAAACGTAAATACAATGTGTACTCGCAGCTTTATTAACAGCATTTTCATACAAGTTTTTTTTCTGTGCAGCCCGCGGACCGGTACCACATTATCCACGGCCCGGTACCTTTCCGCGGCCCGGGTTGGGGGCCACTGCTGTAGAGAGCTTAGATATCAAGCAAGGTATCCTCACAAGTTTGCTAGCACATACCACTTAGTTTCCTGTGGGTGCGATTTGGGTGTATCTCCATTTTTAAAAAAAACATAATCTAAACTCAATAATCTGTTGTTGTACCGTCTGTATGGCCCTTTCTTTTTTTTCCCCAAAATGTAAATAATTCACCATGCAGACCAAACCAGACGATAGGCAGACATCTTGTCTTGAGAGACTAAGGTTTGTTACAAAATCTTTTGAACTGGTCAATATGTTTTAATGATTTCCTTAGTAAAAATAAGTTCACATGCATTACAGACTTATGTTATCTTGTTACAAGATGATTCAACTCATGGACAGAAAACAAAAGTCATAAATTTCAGCCCTGCAGGGCCCGAGAACAGCATATTGATTTGCTCATTCAAAACACCTGATTCAATTAATCTGTTAAATACCACAATTACCATGCATCTGAGTAGTAAAACCACCATGGCATACCAGACTATGCTTTTCAAAACAGACTCAATGAGCCCTGTTATTACTTTCCTTTGTCCAGATTAAATTCTTTAGGTCCTACCTGGCATTATGACAAAAGACGCTTGAGGCTCTATGGCAACCAGACAAGCACTCAGGATGCTGGGGCTGTCAGACGCAGAGATGCCACACATTCTGCACATCTCTTTCAGCCGGCGGCTCAGAGACTGCAGGTTCCGTCTGCTCAGCAAGATGCTCCAATCTGATTTTGGGGAGAGAAGGAAGAAAGAGAAATAATTTAATAAAAATAAAAATAACAGTCTGAAAGCTAAGCCATGTGATGCAACACTGAAGTATGTAATATACAGAATCCCTACCTTGTAACTCTCCATGACCTATCCTGCCAAGACGGCCAATAACGACTCTCCAAGGAAGTGAGGTCATCTGCACCAGCCCGAGACACCATTCCCACAGCTTCTGAAGTCCCAATCGTCGGGCAGACCCTTTTCTTCTCCGAGCTCTGTGGGATTAAACAAAGGTCTTGAAGTCACACACTCACATGCAGGTCCATGAGACTAAATGCAGTCATCTCCATCTAGGACACACTACGTCTTCAGGCACTAACCGGTTGGGCACATCTATGCTGATAATGCATGTCTCCAGCAGGTCTCCGTATTGGTCTGTGCAGGTGGCCAGGAGCCATCGCTGGTCGTGCGACAGGCAGTAGGCCACAAAGAGGACATTGTATTTTTGTGATGCTTCACCAAATGTTTCCCCCAGTTCTGTCTGCTTGTCTTTAATTGGGGCAAGGATGAATGGTGGCGTGTAGAGACGTAGACACTCAGATCTCTGTACAACAGCAAAGTCAAACTGTCAGGTAAATAAAAACAATGATGTTTTTTCACCTTTAAACTAAAACTGTGGATTGTTTGAATAGATAACACCACCAAAAAGTGACCAATTATTTTGCCTTGTTGGGCCAAAATGCGAAACACAGAAAGACAAGAAGGTACACAAATATAATATGTAGGTTTCAAATTGAGTTTTACATTTATTTTTAGAACATGTACAAAGGACTAAATTATTCTGTAACTAAACTCCTTAAAATACAAATTTAAAAGAAAAATGACACAATAAGCTATATTTTGTGTGCGTCATCTAACTGCAAGACACGAATCACAAAGAAAGATATCACAATGCAGTGAACAAGGGTGTTCAAAATATTGATACAGCAAAAAGGTGTTTTTGGACAAACACTTGATGGGTGTATGTTTTACAAGCTGTTACAAGCATGTTTATTTCTTGTCAGTTGTATGCTCAAGTTTCACTGTCAGCCATGATTTCTTGAGCAAATTACTAGTTTGAAGACTTCTGTGCAGTTAAAATGCATATTTCTAGCACTGCCTCACGTTAAAGTTTTGATGTTATTGTGTCGAATGTGATTTGTACCAGTAAACCCTTTTGAGAGTCTGTGGCTACAAAGTTACAAACAAGAAACATATGCACTAAATACTTAACTCACTCCTTAGCTCCTAAACGTAGCCAAATTGAAATGTCAATCGTAATGATCTGAGTAAGCTGTCTTAATCCTTGCCCTGCTCCAAAAATGAGAAAAATCAGCATACCTCCATGTTCTGTATCGCAGTGTCTATGGCGAGACCAGGGCCGAAACCAGTTAGTGTTTTGACATTTGTGGAGAGGGGGAGGGGTCGTCTGCACTGTGTGTACACTGAGAATGCCAAAGACTTCAGATGCTGGCTGTACATGTGTCGTTCCTCACTACGTACTGGCTGCAACAGGTACTGGCAGGGAATTATCTACAAGAAAGTACATAAAATGTCAACTCCATGTTATACAAGTTGCTAAAAATGTGTCACATATGAAGAGCCTAACAAACACCAGAGTGACACTTCCAACTCACCTGTACAGATATAGCATTTCTGATATGAGGAGGAAGAAACTGCAGCATCTCTGCATAGCAGCGGAGGAGGCCCAGAGTGAACATGTTCGTGTGAGAGCCTTTGCTTTTCTCTTCATAGCTGAAGGGGTCTACTATATAGACCACGATGGCAGGTGGATAAGTGACTGCATGAGAGTCTCCATCTGTTGGTACTCCTACCTTCTCCCTCTCCATGGTGCTGTAAAATCAAAAAGCACAGATCAGGAAGAGAATCATGCCCAAATATAAGTGCATCAAAATCTGGTACTGAGATGGGCCTGTGTATTTGCACATCATCCAATGCATACGAGTCGTCATTATTCACTTCAGCTTAAGTGATAGATTATTAGACCATAAGTGCAGCCCCCATCAAGCTTTAAGACACAAAAGCCTACCAGTTTGACCCACAGTAACTGAAAGAGTTCCCAAACTACTAAAAACTTTTCTTTGCTGTACCCGACTAATGGTTTGTTAACTCTTACTGAGATCATTCAGAATTAGTCAACTGCACAACCATACATGAAACAAAAATCCTATCATAATGTGATCTGTGATTTCCAGTGCAACAGAGAATGTGCAGTCGATATCTGACTACAGTCTAAAATTTGTAACTTTGTAGTACCACATTTAAGACACTATACTTTAGGACTTAGATTTGTATCATTGGATTTACAGACACATTAAGACTTTGGACTGAAGGAGGTGAATATTCAGAAGAACCTCCACAAGCTAAGGGCATAAAAGGGAAACTGCACCTTTAGATTTAGGTTACATAAACATACATAAACATACATAACATTCTGAATGGAGCCTAGGTGTAATTCCTCTCTGGGAAACAGTTTCTATGTATGAACAAAAAAACTACCTCTCGGGAGGTTCAGGAGGGGCCTGAGGCTGGCTGTTTGTTGATGCACTGTCTCCCATGGTGCCTGTGCCCTGGGCACCAGCCTGCTGAGTGCCCTGCAAACTCTGAGAACCAAATGAAGGAATAGAGCCAGGTTTGGCAGATAAGCCTCCAATGCCCTGAGAGTTAGAAGGGTTGGTGGTGGTGGTGGTGGTGGTGGGTGCAGGAGTGCCTATAGCAGCACTTGATGTGGAGGTGCTGGTGGCAGTGGAGGTGCTGCTGGAGTTGGCTGGCTGTGAGGCAGAAAATGAAGCGGCAGAAGAGTTTCGCTGGGACAGCAGAGAGCTGTCTAATGGCTGGGCTGCTAGGTATGGAGCTGAAATAAAAGAAAATAACATTCAAAATTCCAAAGATTCACAATGGACATAATTGTAAAACCTCTTTTAGAGTTGACATATTTACAAAACTAACTGAAAACTTGACAATGTAAATCATACCCAAGTCATGACGACACACTTGAGCATAGAGTTTGAGTTTGGTGAAGGAGTCACTGGTGCTGTTGTTGTTGCACATCTTGAGAAACCAGTCACTGAGAGGCTGCTCTATTAGAGGCTTTGCGCCACCGCTGCTCACTGTAAATATGCCATCAACATGGGACTTGCAGATGGGCCTATGCTGTCCAAGCCGACACGACTGAAAGAGATTTTACACCTTGATTACAGACTCTGAAAGTACATACATTTATTTTGAGTATGTATATACCAATGGTTTAGCCAAAAATTTAAGTCAAATAATTTGCCCCATTCTTTAAATACAACTGGTAGGCTAACATATGTTGCTTTTGCAATGAAGATGATGTAGCTGATAAGTAATTACTTGATTGCATCATGTAACATACATGCCTAAATTATCATGCACATCACACAATTAATCTCAGATTTGGCTTCTCTGTTTTCTGACTAACTGTAATCTATTTAAATTAACAAAAGTACACCTCATAGCAAAAAACAGCAGGAACGGTCATCTTGAAGCCTAATGCCTGTCTGTACTTTTGCCCATTTTTAATTAGATTTTTGGCAAACCACTGCATCAGTAGAAATCCAAATAGGTCAATCTGTGTCTACCTCATACACCGCAGTCAAGTCCTTGAAGAAGGTTTTAGCTCCACTGAGCAAAGTTTCACTGTCAGGACACACCACCACATAGCCAATATCCCTCTGGGAACCAAAGGGCTCCAGTAGCAGCTTCTCCCAATATGGCAGGCCAAAAGGTGACAGCACCACAAAGTCATATTCATAACCCATCAGGAATGTAGGGATGGGCAATGGTTCAGGAGATTCATCAGTGCCTGACAGGAGAGATTTAAATTAAACAGAATTAAAGGAACCAAACATACATGCTTGAAAGAACTTGTCTGCTTGGGATTTGCCTGTTAGAACATCATACCATAGGTTCCCCTGCCAGCCATCTTGTGAAACTGCTGCCAAGTAAGTGGGCCCTGGACACCCCAGGAGCGAACAGACCTCTTCTTCTGGATGGCATCCTGCATCACAGGCTGCAGAGACAGCAGCATCCTCAGCACATCCTGAGAGAACAGTGAACTCACATCCACAGCTGAGAGAAGAAAGAAAAACAAAAGTTTATACACATCAGTCTTTGCCATCACAGAGATCTTTCATGAGTCATTCAAATGAACATATGAGTAGGCAGGATCACAACTGATTGGTTAGTTATTAATTGCTCGGTTTTTAAAACTTTATTTTAGTTGAATCCTTGCAGCGCTACCTTAAAACCAAAATATTGTAAAGAAACATAATACGCTTATCCAAACAAGTAGCCTCACCATTGCGTTTGGCCCAGGGGTGTAGAGACGAGCTCTTGACCAGTGTCTCGTCCACTTTTCCTCCGGACATGTTGTCCATAAACTGGCGCCCATGTTCAAGAGCTAGGTAGCAGTCGCTGTAACAGTCTCTCTCTTCCAGACGCAGAGGTGGTCGGACATCCGCACTGAGTGGTTCCAGCCCAGCCAGAGAGAAAAAAGGGTTGGCGCACTGCTCTTGCAGTAGCAGGATGAGCTCATCTAAGAGGCATTCTCTCAGAGTGCCCCTTCTCTGCAGAGAGCAAGCCTGCAGAGCCTCAAAATGCTTCTCTGTGTCCCGGCCAGCATCAGAGCCCCTGCCCACAATGTCCAGCTCGTCCTCCAGGAAGAGGCCAGCACCGTTACCATAGCGCCGGTTGATGACGGCACTGAAGCCACAAGAACAAGTTTCCATGCTGGAGTACTGCGAGTCCAGGCCAGGATCACTGATGTACACACCCACATCAGCACCCTTAATGTTCATGTTGCACACACAGATGCAGCAGCTGTCAAAGTTGCAGTCCTTGAAGAGGTTCATGACGGAATCTGAAAGAATGAGGGTGACGTAAAGACTATGAGCCTCAGGGATGGAAGGCATGGTGGCCGGTTCTACCGAATTCAGAGGCCTGCAGGTGGAAGGGGTGGAGGCAGGGGAGTAGAGGTCAGAATTCTCATACTTCAAAGAGCCCTGGACACTGGCTGGCCCGCGAGGAGTGCGTGGGGTGCGTGGGGTCCGTGGAGTAGGGGCAGAAAAGCGAGGGGTGGCGGGAGAGGGCAGGATGCCCGTGTTGCTGTTGCTGGGCGGAGCACTGTTCGACAAGAAAGGAGTGTGGGTCTGAGGAGTGTAAGTCTGGTTGTAGTCTTGGTCCACAGCACTACCCACACTGGGGATGTTACTGCAAAAAGAGACACAAAGAGCCCAATCTTACACATACTACTCAGAAAAATTTAAAGGCATGCTTTACAGCAGGATGTGTGCTGATGTGGTCACCGCATAGCTGCCAGAAGAACTTACTAATAGCAAACACTTCTTTTAAGAAGGCAGCTGATTAGTCTGGACACAGATGTTGAGCACTTTTTCCTGTTATAAAGCAGTTATCAGATTTATAACCTAGCTGTTAACTAAAGCAGCTCTTCTTTAAGGGCTTTGTGCTGAAATGGTGCTGCTCACAGAGCACACCATTTCCTCATTAGGTTATTCTCAACTTTATAAACAAACAAAAACAAATACACAAACACATGATTAAACTCTCA
Source organism: Hemigrammopetersius urotaenia (assembly GCA_037974485.1). NCBI lineage: Eukaryota > Metazoa > Chordata > Actinopteri > Characiformes > Alestidae > Hemigrammopetersius > Hemigrammopetersius urotaenia. Next base: position 16,633,520 of record JBBPDC010000001.1, on the reverse strand, counting down.
GTGTGACTCTACTCTAATGTACCTGTCTTTGTTGAGGAAAGACATGGAAGGCACTGGTTGGAGCATCTCCAGTTTGCCCACAGTCCAGCTGGGCCTATAGACACATTCTTCCGGCAGCTTGACGGGCAGTAGGCACTGGCTGGGAAGGGTCTTAAGAGGAGCATAGAGTGAACAGCCCACAAGGGCCTGACAGGGCTCCATTTTGAACACAAAAGAGAAGTCCTGGAAGCATAAAAGAGCATTAGTGCTACGCTTAACCACTTAATGCATAATGAAATCGGATCCAAAATCGGTCATTCGTGAGAATTCATTAAATTCTAAAATAATAAAGGCAGTTTCTTCTCACCTTGATCTCTGAGGGCTTAGGGCTGCAGAAGCCCTCCTCCACCTCCATTTTGAAAGTGCCGCTGAGAGCTGGCACATCTGTCAGCGTGAAGCCTGGCCCAGCTTCCATAGATCCACACTCTTTACCACCCATGTTCATGGGGGAGAAGCCCATAAGCGGCTCCAGAGATGGAGGTGTTGGGAACGAGGACTGAAGGTCTGCAGAGCCTGGATACACGCAAATACATGATATTCCTTGTTTTTTTTTTTTTTTTTTTTTTTTTCACAGTTCTGTAGTAGAACCATCGTTTAATGCATTCAAACATGGTAATCCATTTCAACAGGAAACGGCAACTTTATACAGGTAGCGTCCTAAATTCTTCACAGGACCAAATCCACTGTATAGCACTTACTTATACAGGACAGACTGTCAGGTGCTGCTGATTTGGGCTCCTTGCCACCAATTTTCTCCTCTGTTCCACTCCCTGCTTTCCTAGCTCCAGGCTGTGGGGCGGGACAAATATCAGACATAATATTCACCTGTGTGGGTCTGTCATGTTACTTTGACCTATATATAACTTGCTAAACATAATCCAAGAATATACAGAAAAATTGTCACTGTGAGCAGGTTGTTTGTGTACCAATAAATACTACTAAAACTAAATATGTTCTACTTGGAGAAAAGTGCTTATATAAACAAACATTCTTATGCATTCCTTTTACGAGTTCCCTTTTGACAGATACATTTAAAAGGTCAATCTGATCTGAACAGTCTACTAACCGTCAGCTCGTCTTCATCTGAGTTAAAGAGATTGTCCAGGTCGTTAATGGACACCGCTAGATCAGTCACATGTATCAGGCTGGTGGAGGGTAGAGGCTTACTGCTGGCTGAGCCTTGGGCATCTGCTTAGACATCATAACCAAACAGAAATCAATGTAAGGCAAATGTATTCAATATTTTTTTGTTTTTCCTTTTAATTTATGATTCTAGCATACTCACCATCAGTCGAAGAAACACTACCATCATCCCTCTGAAAGAAAAAAAAGAAAGAAGCAGAATTAACTACGGTTACAAGAAACAATTACGTAAGTATATTTGGATCAAACGGTAACTTTTAGTTCATTAACAAAATAAACAAATCAAACCCATAGGTGATTTATACAGCTTAGGGCCATTAAATTGTGGAGCAGATAAAGGACATTTTTCAATGAAAAGTTCAAGATAGCTTCAATGATTTTTGATTAAAATATTTGTGTGAATGTGTTGTGCATTTCATAAAGGTGTTACGACTTGTTTAGTGGTTTTAGAAATAAATACCAAAAGGATTAACAAATGTTATTTGCACATTTGTCTGATTCCAATATTTAATGCAGCTTCAAATTTAAATTTACACATTCAACAATAATTACTATACTTTTGCAATGTATTACTTCTTTAAATGTTTGCTGAAAAATTCAAATATTGACAGCAGTGACCCCCAATGGTCAATCTAAACATCACAGCATATAGTTGCGCAAAACTGGGTTAAGATCAAACTACTGTGGAGACGCAGATACGAGTTTGAAAGATTTCCCAATCATCTTGCTATTAAATCTGCTATTAAACCTGAATAAGGAAAAGTATGAATTACAATTAAAACATGTATGGAAATCATACAAAGTCAGATGTTGGCCCAAGTTGTTTGCCATCCTTTTCGTTCTTGATTCATACTTAATGTTAACAGAATACTGTATCTGGTTGTCTCAGTAGCCCTTCCCAGAAATGCACCACAAGATGCCCCGCTTAGACTGCATGTGTGAAAGGTGAAACTATTATTAATAATAAAATTGCAAAGAAATTCTGAAGCTTTGAAATGACTGACCTTGTTTCTCTTGCCAGGCTCTCCTCCAGACTTCTTCTCTTTATCAGCGAAGGAGAACTCCTCATCTCCTTCTACAAACTCATAAGGGTCTGTGTCCAACTCTTGGTCTCCATCACATACAGCTGCTGAGAGATACTGGTTCTTTTTCTGAACATAGATCTTTACTCGCTCCTCTGACACTTTCAGCAAATTCACAGAGGATGCCATCAACCTGGGAATCAAATAAATGAACATTTCAGAAAACTATTTCTTAGGCTTTTAATGTTATAAACATATAATACACAGCAAATTTGACCTACTCTGTGACTGAAATAATGTTGTCCAGGCCTCCACATCCACTGCTATCCTGTCTTAGTTTGTCCACAGGAAGTGATGGTGGCTGCACATTAGCATTCTTCCTACCTGGAAGTCTGAAGTACCTCCAGGGGTTGTGTGTTGTGTCCTCATCGGGGTTGATGGCTGAACCTACATACACAGTGGGTTCCAAGGAATCTGGGAAAGAGGGTGGGCAGTCTAACATTGCAAGGTCTAGGGAAGAGTCGTCCAGGCTTTTCTGAGGCAACAAACGGGGCTCTGCTGGGTGAGTGTACCAATGCTGGTGATGGGGTGTGGAAGAGCTCTTCAGCTGCCTTGTTGCCTCCTCCTCTTGTACAGTGGGATGTGGGCTGAGTGGTGGAGGCTGGGGCGACCCAATAAGGTCTCCAGCTGATGTGTGGAGTGTCTGGGCTTTGACGTCTGCATGGTGGAGACTGGGATAGTGGCTGTCCTCCTGGCCAGGCAAGACAAGCCTCTGGCCGGCCCCTTCTGTCTCCAGACTCGGATCCTCAGGGCTACGGTGGTGGAAGGGGGTGAGAGGCCTCTTCTGCTGCTTTTCCGCCTTTTCCAATTTGTCTACACCCTTGGGCTTGGAGGGTGGCTGAGACACTTGGCCAGTAGAGGGGGGAAGGCCTGGAGTACTACTGGTACGCTGCCTTATGTTCTTGTGCCTGGAAAATCAATGGAATGAAAATGATGGAACATTTATTCCTATGACATTTTGAATTACAAGATGTTTCACTGCATGACTCAACCAGACATTTGTGGCATACCTTGAGCAACTGCACTGAATCCTTTGGTAGGGTTCCACGAAATTCCAAGCAGCAGCCTTTTCTATCTCTTCATCACAAACACCATTGGTCACAGCTGAAAATTTTCTTCTACAAAAATGAAACCAAAATACACTCAAACAATAGAACATGTAACTTCCTATAGCCAAGTAAAGAAAAAGAGTAAAATGGTACACTGTTAAACTGGATTCATACTTGTTCTGAGCTCGATTAATATTGCACTCCTGCCATACTGTCTCCATTAACTGACTGGCCAGCTTGCGGGGAACCCTGCCCCCGTGATGACTGGTGCTGTCGATGCTGAAGCCATCCGACACTGCAGACACTTTCATCCACCTCGGTACGGGCTGACAGACTAGGGTAAAGCATTGAAAGAGAGTGAAATTAATCAGTACAAAAGCAGTTACCTACAATCTGTAAGCAGTTACCTACAGTGGTCCTTCATTCCAACACTGCATATTTTGCAAATACATCCATTAAAAAAATTAAATGCTTGCTAATAAGCTGATCTGTTCTTCAGGTGTTTTGGCGCACAAACAATTGGAAATCTAGGACCAGGTTTGAAAACCAGTGACAAAGAACACAAGTGTCTCCATTAGGCTGGTAAAAAAAAAAAATCACAGCCATCCATGTAGAATTCACAGCAAACAAACACATCATCTCAGGCTGCATGCTAATAGTACCTTTCTGGGCCTCCTCTGGCGAGGTTGGGGGAGTGAGTGTAACTGAGGAGATGGCAGGCTCTCTGTGTGTCATGTGATTGTGCTGGCCTCCCGAGCCCAACGAAGTAGTGACTGAGGAAATCACTGCGGCTGGCGTGGGGATGTCAGACTGGGCCACCAAAACCAAGCAGGCAGGATACACCATCCTCACCCCAGCTGAACCAGGAAAGAGAACACGTGCACAAATTTGACTTAGTTCAAAGAAGCAGGAAAATACTAGAAATAGTGTGTTTTATATTGATATTTTGTCTTACCAACAAGAACCTCAACAGCAGCCATGGAGTCATCTTCCCAGTCTAGATCATCCACCTTGTCCTCTAAAGTTTCCTTGGTATTGGGGTTGATAGGGTAGAACTGCTTCCATTCTTCTATTAACTTCTGCGTTGGAGGATCTGAGAGCTTGAAGGACTGGCCCGTTAGAGTACCACTCAAACCATATGGGCTGAGAATCACTGGGAAGAATAAAAGCATGTTGTATATTGAGTAACGACAATTTAAAAGTTTCGAAGACCACAAGGCTTAAATAACCTACGCAATGCAACCATCATTTTGTAGAGAAAAATGTACATTTGATATTTCTTCTGAAATCAAGGATATCTGTAGCAATGAAAAAATGCGTTGTTGTGTTTTGGTCAAAAAATGCCTTAAAATATGCCCCCAGGTGTGCTCCCAGAACACTTTAATTTCATTTCAAACAGTTTAATACATTACCCGTAACGAAAATGTAAAGATAAACCCGAGGTTTAAATACAGAAAAGTCACGAACGAGAGATACAGAGAGAAAGAGAGAGCGAGAGAGAGACGGTCCGTGCGCTCCAGAACGAGAGCAAGAGCGAGAGATAGAGAGAGAGAGAGAGAGAGAGAGAGACAGACAGAGAGAGAGACAGACAGACAGACAGACAGAGGCACACTCCAGAAAAGTCACGAACGAGAGAGACAGAGAGAGAGCGCGCCAGAGAGAGAGAGACAGACAGACAGACAGAGACAGACAGACAGACAGACAGACAGACAGAGAGAGAGAGAGAGAGAGAGAGAGAGAGACGCGCCTGAAAAGTCACGAACGAGAGAGACAGAGATACAGAGAGAGAGAGACGCGTGCTCCGGAAAAGTCACTAACGAGAGAGAGACAGAGAGAGAGAGACTGACAGAGAGAGACGCGCGCTCCAGAAAAGTCACGGGGGAAAAAAGCGGAGAAAATATTTGCAGGTTCCGCGTTGTTTTAAATATTTCCGCGTAAAGCGATCAGTTTCATTCTCAAAAAAAAGCAAAAAAAAAAAACGACTGCCTGGATGCGCGTAAAACTGGGGGTTTACTGTACAGGTAGACGTGATTTTCAGACGAAAACACAATTTCACCAGGGCTGGACTACTTTGACCACCTTGACTGTCCAAGGTATCATTAAGCTTCCACTTTTTAATGACACCAAGAGGTAGCTTCGACCATATGATGCCAGGTCAGCATCTGTTTGCAAACTACCACCGCACTCACCACAAAACAGCTTTTCAAAATGTTTCAAATAATTATCAAATCCTGTATTATAGTGCTTACGTTTAGCCAAAATATTGTTTGGAGGCTGACTAACACAGGAATGCATCACTTTGCTAGCTTAGCCTGTCTTAGCTAAGGTTTATAAAATGGAATTTTAAAATGGCCAAATATATTCAAAACAATTGTTCAGCCTTACCATGTTTTACTTTGGCAACAATTTAGTCCATGTCGTGACGTTTTCTTGCTCTTTACATGGGGTAAGACTGGAGACAAAATGTGTCAAGATACTTTTTTTTTTTTTTTTTTTTACTTATATTTGACAGATTTTGGCTCCTAAAACATAAGTGTGTGTTCAGGAGCCAATGGCTCCTAAGGTTTTAATTTTGTCAAACTCATTAAACACAAGGGGTGTCCAGAAACCTTTGGACATATAGTACGACAACTTATGTAGATGGTGGATGTGTCTGAAGTGTTTACAAACATTTTTAATTTGACTAACTCTTAACTACTTGGCTAACTACTTAACTACTTGATCCAGCTCTTGGTAAAGAGCTTCAGCTGAACTTGAGCTGAAATGTTAATTTTTCATTTACATTCAACAAAAGAACATTTGGCAGCAGTTAAAAAGGCAATGAATACCAAAGGACTAAAATTGTTTTGATTGGAACAGAACTGGGCTGCGTTTGGCCAAGCCTACATACATAAAAAGCTTATGTAACAGACTAAAATGCCCAGAGGGAGACTAATAATGAATGAGGACATGCCTGACTACTGAGGAAAAGTCTCATTGGTGTCAAGCTGCATTCATTATTGAACAGCAGGAAAAAAACTTTTTTTTTTTTTTTTTTTAACACCACAGAGATTTCTACAAGTTATATATAGAAGAGTATGTTTCACAAAATTGTATGTGTACACCAATAAAGATTGGTGTTAAGTACATCAGGAATGGTAAAAACAGTTAGGCTAAAGGAAACCGAGACTAGGACAAAAGGACAAATACAAAAATAAATCAATACGAATGTCACAAAAGGCAGTGGTGATGTAATTTAGCTGTAAGTGTGCAGCTGGAATACACCTCATCAGCGCCAGAGTGGGTCTGTACGGAGTTAATGACTAGCAGCAGAGTAGGCAAGAGAGTCCCAGAAGCATCAGCATGATGCTGTAACTCTGCCATTATTGTGCCCTTGAGCACAGAGAGAAAAAAAAAACAAGCCTGCCACCAGACTGACTGCTAGCAGCCTTAGGGAGCCCACAAAAGAGCCAAGAAATGTGAAGCTACCGTCTCACTTTGATACACTATATAGTACTAAACTGTTAATCGCCTCACAGGTCTGTATCGCCTAATGGATTTTTGATCAAGCTAATGTGTTTACTTTTCTAATCGTACAGCAAAGCAATTCTGCAAAATTACATTTTTACATACACTGAATATTTTGACAATTAGATTTAAAATGCACACAAGACCCCATGTATGCAGACCCCTTACATACTTTTAAATGGTCAGAAAGAAGAACACAATAAAGCTCCAAGGCTCATCATATTACGATTGTCTTGTACAAACATGACACGGCAGATCTAAGACGCAGCAAAACTTTGTTTAAACGCTGCAGGCTCATGATACGATCTTACAATCATCAAGGATCCAAGAAAAATAATGAATCACTGCAACACTACCCACACAAATTGTTGCCTATAATCTCATCAGTGATTATTAAGTGCTCCCAGGAAAGTTTAACATCAGAAACATGATCCTCTCATAAGCATCTATTTGTGACATGTGTCCAGTGTTAAGATGATTCTGCAAGAAAGACCAGGTTCTCCTAGAGGATCATAAATTATTCCTCTGGCACGAAAAATCATACTAGTGGTGCAACGGATCACTGTTGATCCGTGATCCGAACCGATCACTCTCCATGGTTCGGCACGCACGTGATCCGAAGATTCGAAAAAAAGAAAAAAAAAGGCCGCACGTGCCGGCCCAAATTTGAAATTGTGCTTGCGGGTCTGCCGTGTGGGCGCATTTCGACATATCTACGAAAGACACGGGGAAAGCCGCTTGTAAAGCGGGGAGGGGGTGGGGGGCGAGATTCTGGGCCGGGGCTGCTCTCGATGTCGTATCGTGCAGCCGGGCCCTACTCACTATCGTTCTTTCGGGGGTGCGGGGGCTGACGGGATTCTG
>JBBPDC010000001.1:16599058-16613887 GCA_037974485.1 Hemigrammopetersius urotaenia | reverse complement strand
CACTCCCTCCGTCAAAGTTAAATATATGTGCAATATAACCCTAGCTATACTCTAACAATAACTTATTTTCAGTATGTACAATATACTTATCATAATACTATGCAATATATCTTGATGTGCAATACGTTTAGATTCCTAACACTTCTCTCTTGATAACTGCATTTTTGTAATTTCACAATTCAATTTTTTTGATAAAGGTACTGAGACGTCTATTCTACTTATTGAGTGTTTTAATTTTAACTTAAACTATATTCTCCTCTTAGTATACTTTTTATTATGAGTAAATTGTACTATTTCTTTTCTTAATATATTTCTAGTCTGAGTATATTTATTATGTATTCAGGTATTTTATTCTGTATTGTTCTGTCTTGTGTGAGTGTGCAGTCATGATGTGAACAATATCCTCCGGGATAAATAAAGTTCTCTGATTCTGATTCTGATCTGATCCTCATCTAAGTCAAGGGTCTTGACAAATACAATGTGCCTAAAATAATAACACAAGGAAATCTGGATCTTTCAGGTAACAACCATAAAAAACTCAGTGTTAGTAGAAAATGTATGTGAATAATTTCAAAAAGGCTAAGTCAGGTGTTAGCATATCTGGAGACTTGTTAAGAAAGTGAGTTTGGCGGTGTGGACTGGAGCTACTCGGAATGATAACTCTAAGAATTTCTAAGATCAAGAATTGTTGATTCACATAAAGCTGAAAATGGTTACAAGAGCACAATGAAGACTCATCAACGAGGTAAAGTGACAGTCAGGTATTAAGGCATCATTGGAACTGGCTACTACAGTCTGTAAACTGCTGAACAAGCAGGGATTCTATGGCAGGGCACCGTGAAAGAAGCCGCTGCTTACAAATAAGAACATTGCTGCAAGTCTGAAGTTTGTGAAAGAGCACATTGGCGCTTCACAATGGTATTGGTAAAATGTTTTGTGGCCTGATAAACCTAAAGTTGATTTGGAACAGAGCACTACACCTCACGTATAAAGGGCACCACATATCATCCTAAACATCGTCCTAACCTTAAAGTATGGTGGAAGCCTGCTTTGCTGCATCAGGGCTTGGCCATCTTGCAATCACTGTGGGGAAAATAAATTCCCAAAAATTTCTTCTGGATAATGAGAGAATGTCTGTAAGTCAGCTGCAACTTGTTGAGGGTGATGCAACAGGACAATGACCCAAAACACCGGAGCGAGTCTGTAAAAGAATGGCTTCAGAAAAGACTTTAAGAGAGCCATATACATGAGATGTCTAAAGAATATGACAGAGCTAAAGCAGTTCTGCCAGGAAGAATGGGTTAAAATTTCTCCTGAACCATGTGGAGGTCTGATCCACAGCTACAGGAAGTACCTGGTGAAGGTTATTGCTGCCAAGGGGGGATCAATCTCTTATCAATTCCAAAGGTTCGCATACATTTTCCATTAGCACTATGAGTGTTTTCATAGTTGTCCTCAATAAAGACAACAAGCTGAATATTTTTGTTCTTTTATTTCAAGCACATTATATTTGTCAATACCCTTGACTTAGATGAAGATCAGATAATGCAGATAACCATAACATTCCAAAAGGTTCATATACTTTTTCTTGTCACTGCGTATTCTGCTGTAAATTAAACTTTTGATTCAGTTTTAAACTGAAATACAAATTAGACCCTTTTGTGTTACAGACAGAGCAATGTCAAGTTCTGCTCAACTTTTTCAGTTCCCACCAGATTTACCTGGATGTGGAATGTGGTTTTGTGGTTTTCCAATTTGTTTGGTTATAGAAGTGGTTTGATTGCTACCTGGAGTGACGATTTTATCAGGTTACATGTAGGGAAATCCGCATCAGCTCCATGCAGACTGTCTACCGGTGTCCCACAGGGGTTGGTGTTGGGTCTCCTTCTCTTTTTTTCTTACACTTGCTTTCTTAGCAATGTAATATCCTCTCTTGACTTCTCCTGCCACAGCTGTGTTGACAACACTCAAGCAATCTTCTCCCTCCTACCTTCCAATCTCATCTCAGCATATCAGGCTGACACTTCTTCATGGATGACAGCTCATCACTTGAAACTGAATCCTAGCAAGACTAAACTGCTGTTCATGCCTGGTCCCCTCAATGATCATATCATCTCATTCGAGAAAAGGTGTGAGATCTGTCAGTTGCATGAGTCTCAAGATCAGTGGCAGCCTTTCTTTATACTGATCCAACCAAATGTATTTTATTGTACTTATGCAATGAGCACTAAGCTATTGTATGAAATTCCTTGTAATTCTACTTTACTATTAAATGCCATTAAGGTCAGTGTAAACATTAATGTCCCTGTCATAGCCTCACTAAAGAATTACTGGGGAACAATCTGATCAGACCAGGCAATGTGAAATCCTAAGAGTTTTTGTTTTGTGTTTTTGTATGCGTATTTGTAAAGTATAAAATTACCCAGTGGGAACTGTATTAAAATGTGCTCAGTGAATTAATATATTCACAGTGAAAAAGAAACCTGTTTAATCATGAATAACAGCAAAGATCATGCCATCAGAACTAACTGTTGCATCATGGTGTGATAGGAGTGGGCTCCAAGCTTGGGAATATTTAGTGTTTACTGTTTTGAGCCCTGAGTATATCAGTCTTAAAGCAAAAATTAGGTACAACCATTGTACTTCAGATAAAATAACATAATCCAGCCATGTGGAAGGAACTCTGGAAGGATCTGATTCTACATTTGGATAAGGAGCTTCTGTGCCCCACTAAAGCTTGTTTGCAGCTTTAAATTTAAACTGAGTAAACATTGTTAATCAAAAGATGAACACTTTCCATTAAGCATATTTATACTCATATCATTGACAGTTAACAATTTTAATAAGAAATAATAATCACCTAAAATTATATTGTTGAAAGTGCTGCAAAACAGAGTTAACATAATATGATGGAAGACAATGCAAATGATTAAACATGAATCAAATGGAATAAAAGAGAAATCAAAGGATACGCCAGAGGGGACAGAATAAATCATATTCAGTTTTCTGGTATGTGGGGTTTTGACTTTTTGTTTATACATTTGTTTAATATATCAAATTAAACTGTGAAAGTATTCCACGGTAGGCGACTTTGCCCCAGTAAAGTAAAAAATGCATCTTAGTGTAGCCAAGGGTTATAGCTTTGCTTAAAAAAACAAACATACAAAAAAACCAAAAAAATAATAATGAAAAGGCTCTGGGATGTGAACTGGGGAAAACATGTCCTTTTTTTTTTTTACATTCTCCTGTACACGCACCACTTTTTTCTACAATGCACTCCCCCCATTTCTCAATCAATGTCCTGCTTATGCAAGACCAGATGAGACTTAAATTCAGTAATACATTAGCAATTCAGACCACTGACCACTGCAATAACCCAAACAGCAGGGGGCGCCATGTGACAACTGCTCACACATCTTGACCTTACACTATATGGACAAAGGTATTGGGACGCACCTCTTACTTATTATATTCAAGTGCTTTAATCATACATATATGCCACAGGTGTATAAAATCAAGAACCTAGAAATGCAGTCCCCATTTGCAAACATTTGTGAAATAAAGTGGGTCGTTCTGAGAAGCTCAGTGACTTCAAGCGTGGTACTGTGATAAGCTTCCGCTTTTGGAATAAAGTTAATTAAAGTAGCCCCTTATAATCACACGTGAACACACCAGAACACACAGAGTGAACAATGTGAAATTCTTTCTCTGCATTTAACCCATTCACCAAGTGAAGTGAAGTCCACTTAAAAGTGGATTTAAGGGATGCGTGTGAAACCCCTTAATCTTAAACATAAGGCATTAATTCAGGGGGCAATTGATTTAAGGGGCAACTTTGAAAAAGTAAGGGAAAATTCATCAGCCTTAATCTGTGCAATTTTGTTTTAGAAATTTCAAGTCAAAATTAAGGTAATTTTAAGGGGTAAAATTAAGGGGTTTGGTTCCATAGTGATAGTAAGTGGAAGCATTCAGGAACAACAGGAACTCAGCAACAAATCAGAAGACCACATAAAGTCACAGAGTGGGGTCAGGGACTGCTAAGGTCCACCGTTCCATAACTGAAGAGTTCCAAACTTCCACTGGCATTAATGTATGTATTTGCAATGTCATTAAAGTTCTTTCTGGTGTAATGGTCAAGTGTCTCAGTACTTTCGATCAGATTGTGTATTGCACCTTTTTCTCTCTAAAACTGATAGCTGTCACTGCTCAGACAAGCACCGCATCCTCTGGTCATGTTCAGTTTTTAAGTAAGTTTATGTCCCAGTTATCTCAGCCTTGCCTTTTACACTGACTGACCACATTCTTGTGAGTTTTCCATCACATGCTAATGAGTGAAACACCAGTGAAAAAAGATTATTTTGAAATCTGCTCTATACAGAAGCAGATATATTACTATGCAAAAGTCTTAGGCACCTCTGCAAATTGTTTAAAGCCATTTTTCTCAGCCTGTGATAAAGTGTTTTCAGCTATCAAACATTAGAATAAATGCAACCGAAAATGAAAGCGGTAAAGTATCAATATTTGCTTGTGAAAAAAAGTAATTTGCATTTAGTGAGGAGAACACAGGCTTGAACACAGATTTGAAACAGCTATTTGAAATGGATATCTAAACAGCTTTAATAATAATAATAATAATAATAATAATAATAATAATAATAATAATAATAAGTAGCAGAAAGCTTACCATGCTCTTCATTTCCATTGCATATTATTTTTCCTCTTACAAGTCCCCCTTTTGACTTTGTGTGGTTTGTGTATTAAAACAGCCACAGATCTTTCTACACTATTCGTTTCCAACTTCTTTTTATGCCTTAAACTATAACAGGCTGTTTTTATTGCTGTACCTTTTTGAATATCACTGATTATCCTGTTACAATGGTCTGTGCCAAGGGGTGCGCAACTATATTTAAGGCAACAAGTGAATGGTCACTTCTTGACGTTGATGTGTCAGGGAAAATGAGTAAGTGTAAGAATTCCACAGAAGAGCTACTGCACCACAGACTGTTGAAAATGACTAGGATAGGAAGGTGTCAGAACACACAGAGCATCAGCTTGCTACGTATGGAGGAATGTAGCCGCAGACTTGTCAGAGTGCCCATGCTGACTCCTGTCCAACAGTAAAAGCCCATGAGCATCAGAACTGGACCATAAAGCAAAGAAACATGGTGGCCTTGCTCTCAGTTCTGGACCACGAAGCAAAGGAACATCGCGCGGACAGCCAGGTGTGTGTGTATGTCGCCTACCTGAGGAAGAGAAGGCATCAGGGTGAACTATGGGAAAAAGGAGAGTCGACTGAGGCAGTGTGATCCTCTGGGCAGCGTTCTGCTGGGAACCCTTGGGTCCTGTGTTATTTTACGGTTGATTGGTTTATGTAATTTATCTTATGATCTGATTGCCTGCTCTGAATTTTGGACCAATCAAAAAGCTGAACAGGTGAATATATGTGTATACATTTCATTTTTGCAACATTACAAAAGCAATAAATAAAAAATCAACAAATTAGTTTTCATATATGGATTGCATTTAGTGAATGTAAACTTTAAAACAAATGTTCAAACAAACTCTTGGAAAATTCGTTGAAATGGCTCTTTAATGAACAGATTCATTAACATTAATTTACACGCAGATTACAATAATGTCCTTTTCCAGGTGGGAGAAAAACATTGTGCTCATATTTATACAGCAGGACTGATCTGAAGAAACAGCTGTATTTATATAGCCTGGTGGGTGTTGGGATGGGGGTGGGGGTGGTTGAACTGTATTGGGGGTTACTTGGGTGGGAGTGGAGGAAGGGGTGTTAATGACTGGCCTTCTAGTCATAAAAGAGGGTGGGTCCTTCTTTCGGATGAATGAGCAGGCAGATAAGCGCAGGGCCAGGCTTTGTTGAAAGGCTTACATGAGAGGGAGCTGCTCCACCACCACTGCTGCTTCATATTCTTTCATACGCACATTCTACGTCTTGTCTTCTGCTACAGAACATGATTCCTGCTAAACTTTAGGACAGCCTTGGGGTGTAAGCTGATGGCTCAAGTTAATTAATACACACTTTGGATTCAGACAAGACACCAAACCTCAAACTGAGCATGATGTTGAAGAAAGTTCGCTTCCAGGTACATTATTGCTTTCTCTCAGTTTTCAAAGTAGCTGAAGCAGATTTACCATGAAATGGGAATATTTTCATACTGTAGCTCGATTTGCTCAGTGCATTTTTGAGTGGGCATTTGAGTTACTGCTGCAAAGGTACAATGACAACAACTCTTTCAGTATTTCTAGGCCAGTGTGGGCCTCTTTCCTGAGGTAATAATTGATGTGATTAATTATTTGGTTGATGCATCTGGTCTCATTATTATTTTATGATGGATGTCTTCTTTTACTTTGAGAAGTCTTTGTTGAAAATGTGGCGTCTTCAAGATTTAAACTGTTTAAAGCCATGCTGAGTCTAGAAAGACAGTGGAGTGATTCTATAGGATTGGCCCATGTGGTGTAAGTAGCAGCAAATGCATAACTGCATCTCTTTGTCAGATTCTGAACATTGTTGGTATTATTGGTTTTAACTGTGTTTCTCGCATAGTTTAGTAAACACAGTCTTGAGTCATGGGTGAATGAGTTGTTAATTGGAGTCAACAGGGATCCTGAGTACTTCCCTCTCCAACCCACCCCGAGAAGTGAAACTCTGAACCTTTTCCCGCAGTGAAATCCAGAGAGAAAGTCTTCCTCACCTGTTACTGTTCACCCAGCTGCTCCCTGCTGTCCCTCTGAGAGCACTCTGAGAGAAAGAGGGAAAGAAATTAGACTCATTCTGAGTGGACATGAGGAATTTCTTTGCCGTGACCCATCTGACCGAACAAACAGTGGCCCTGCCGTTGCGCTCCACAGACAAGCAGGCTTGAGTGTCTTTGTTAGGGGCCTTTTTTCACACCCTACTGCTACATGGGAGAGATAAACTGTGCTTAGTTACCATACAGGCCTTATTTGTTGTGGTATTGAATAGGTCTGTCTGTGGGTGGTTTTGCACTGAGTGGTTTATATTCGTGTGGAGAAACTTGAGGAGTTACAGCATATGCAGGACAGCTTCAAACGCTGAGTTTATACATTTTTTGCCGCTTTATTGGAAACACCTGTCTTAAAGCTCCACCTGGCTGGTGTAGAATTAGTCACTTGCCCATCCACTGATGCAGCAATTGTTTTAAGCATCTTTTAGCACTTCATGATTGGTCAGATCTGACCACAGAGTGGTTCTTGGCTGGATATTTTAAGGAGTCCATCATGAATAGAAGCCCCAGCAAAGCTATCTCACACCTACCATGTTTTGAGTTCAGAATCTGACCAATAATAAACTGGGAAGAGGGTGTCTGACAAATTAGGCTACACAGGCTTATAATCACAGGCTTATATGTTACTGCAACAACTGCACAGTTATATTTATTGCTGTTTATATTATATTTATTGCTGTTCTAAAATTGCACAATCATATTTAATGCTGTTCTGCACTTTGTTTGCACATATAAACTCGAGTCTGCATCTTTGCATCTTTGCACATCTCTGCTAGAATACAGTAATGGACAAAATACTGTATTTATCCTCAATGTAGCCATTGTCAATTGCACTGAATGTTGTTTTGTCTTGTCTTGTTTAGCTGTATTGTTGTTCTTGTGTTTTGCCCTGTTTACATTTGTGCTGTGTTCTGCTGTTGTGTTGCACCATGGTCCTGGAGGAACGTTGTTTCATTTTTACTATGTACCATGTGTATATGGTAAAAATGACAATGAAAACCTATTGACTAATAAAGTGACCTATAGGGCAGGTGTTTCTAATATAGTGAAAGCTCAAGTTTGCTCTTTCTAGTAAAGTGGCAAATGAGTGTATTTTGAGGGTCCCCTAGGGGGCACTGTTATTACATTATTACGCAGTGAACCGCCACAGAGAAAAGGAAAAGATGTACGTGTACTCTAGTCTACATCTCAAACCACATGCTAGCATACCAGAAACCATACGCAGTGCTGTCATTAGTATACTATACAGAGTATAATAGAGTGTAGTCTGAGGTGCAGCTTAGGGCTGTGTCTAAAACCTTTTATTGCCACACCATG
Source organism: Hemigrammopetersius urotaenia (assembly GCA_037974485.1). Classification (NCBI taxonomy): domain Eukaryota; kingdom Metazoa; phylum Chordata; class Actinopteri; order Characiformes; family Alestidae; genus Hemigrammopetersius; species Hemigrammopetersius urotaenia. The sequence continues at coordinate 16,605,797 of JBBPDC010000001.1, read as the reverse complement.
TAGAAAGTCTATGTCACAATTAGTCGTGTATATGTGATACCCTGAGACATACTGAGTATGTGGAATGCAGTAATATTTTTGGATGCACCATAGGTGTAGCTTTCGTTCTGTACTGCACATTCTGTGTTAAAAGAAATTCCTCTGAATTTTTACACAAAATGGGTCTGAATAAGTTGCCAGACCCCACAAGACTGTAGTGGCAGAGGTTCCCTTTAGCAAGGTACCATCCCCACACACCGCTTCCCGGGCACTGTGTTCCTGGCTGCCCACTGCTTCGCTTGGTGAATGGGTTAAATACAGAGAAAGAATTTTGTGCTGTTCACACTGCGTGCTGTGGTGTGTGCATGTATGACAGAATGGTCACTTTACACTGGAGATAACAATGTGGCCTTAAATTGCAGAATAATGTATATCTGAAAATGAAAGTTCCCTATAAAACTGAATTTAATCAGTGAATTGTGGGCTAGTGGGTAGACCAAGAGGTCATGGGTTCGAATCCTACCTTCAGTATACCACTACTGGGTTCCTGAGTAACACCCTTTACCCCAAGTCGTTCCAGGGAGACTGCCCTCTGCAGTTACGGAATGGAAGTTTTGCATAAAAGCATCTGCTAAATGTAAATTAATTAATTCTCTCTTCAGAAGAGAAGCTGCTCATCACTGGAAATATATGCAAATAAGGCTGTAGTGCTGTGACCCTGTAAAATGCAAGATGGACTTGGCCATGAGCTGGAGAACCTGTTGGCTTAGATACTTATAGCAAGATGCCAGTGGTAAAGGGGCTTTTAGCAGATACCTTAACCAGAGCGACCTACAAGGACATCATGGTTGAAAGTGGGGGTTTGAACTAGGACTGGGCGATTTGGCCTAAAATCAAAATTTCGATTAATTGAACATTTTCACTCGATTACGATTAATGAACGGTTATTTTATTTATTTATTTAGTTTTTGCCCTCATAGTTCACTGACAAATTTTGTACAATAAATTTGCTCACATATTACAAGTGAGAGATTTTTGAATGAAGGGTGCATTACTTGATTTCAAAATAACTGAAGGAAACACACACTACTATCTATATTTTTAAAGGGAGAGTAATTGAAATAATCGACCTGGAAAAATTTGATTGATTGTAGGTTCTGAATGTCGATTTCGATTACTTTTTGATTATTCGGCCAGCCCTAGTTTGAACCTGCAACTTTGAGGTAATCAGGTTCAAAGGCAAGTGTTTCTACCCACTAGGCCACTACCACCGATTTGCTGCAAACCTGTCTTTTGGCCATCATTGAACTTTTCCCTTAAAAATGCTGCAGAATTTTTAAAGGGTTTAGCAGTTTTTAGACCTCTGTCTAGCACTGACGACCCACTATATCACAAACCCGGACTAGCTCTGTCGCTCTGTTTAGATGGCTGATAGCTTCAAATTGTGTTTAATGGGCCTGGTCTTGCATGTAAGTCTTTCATAGTAAGTGAGGGTGTTGTCTTAATTAGGCTCCAAAGACTGCATGTTTCAACTGAGCCCAAAGGGACTGGGGACGGGGACGGGGGGGTGGGGGGTGGTGGGGGTGGCTTTTCATTAGAGATGAAAAGAAGGCAGAACCAAGCTTTGAACTGTTACAGACACTCCACATACCCGCACAAACACACATACACCTCTATTCCTTTGGACTGTTTCTGCTCATTTATAGTTCCTCCAATTGTTCATAGAGGAACAATGTTTGACATTAAATCTGTAGAGGCTACTAAATGTTGATTCTTCTGTTACAGATAGAAGTGTCATCTGTTAAAAAGAAAGTCATGTATGTAATAAGATGTACAGCAATGTGTGCTTGTCTGAGTGAAGCACACGTTCTCTATACAGAACTTCTGAGCATTTAAAATATACTGTTTATAAATATATACTATTACTATTTCTGTATAGCATATTGGGGACAGCTATAAATTATGGCAGTTATGCCTTTGTCTATGATCTTGTTCAGAGTGGCTTACAATGTGGCATTCTGCACCAGTCTAGAAGTGTGAAGGGGTTGTCTGAAGCCCTCTATTTGTTGCATTATGGAATTTTTTAGATTTTATATACAGTACCAGTCAAAAGTTTGGACACACCTTCTCATTCAACGATTTCCTTTGTTTGTACTATTGGCCACATTGTAGATTAATATTGAAAACATCACCTATTGCTCTGATGACAGGTTTGCTCACTCTTGGCCTTTTTTCAATCAGAGGAATCGACCTACAATGGTATTTTATTAACAGCTCTTCTCTATATGAGTTTATTAGTGGAATTTCTCTCCTTCTTAATGTGTTTGGGATCATCAGTCGTGATGGTTGGGAGGGTCTACAGTTAGTGATCCTATTCCACTACGGTTCTACTCCACATTATGGCAAGAACCACTTAACTAAACAATCCATCATTACCTTATTACAAAACATATTCTGATTTGTTTAGCTCTGATTTGCATAATTCCATGTCTTCCTTCATCATTCTGTTTGTTTTCAATATTAATCTACAATGTAAAAAATAATAAAAACAAAAGAAAAAACTGAATAAGAAGGTGTGTTCAAACTTTTGACTGGTAGTGTACTTTTTTGTTTCATGCTAAATGCAGGAATTAATTAAAAAAGTAGTAAATTGGCAGAAAATGTCACATTTTTCTGTGCTCTCTGTAGAAAACATTAATTTTCACTGGGGCATTCAAGGTTTTGAATATGACCAAGAGAATGAATGCATTAATTAAAAGGAATACATCTGCAGGGGGATGGTGCATTTAGAACTAAGACCACAAAGTCTTTGGTCTGTTTCCCTTCTAATCATTTAACAGCTGCATTTATCATGATTTGAACTGCTCTCTCCTCTTCCGCACACACACAAATAGGAGTCACAACTCAGAAATGGTGCTGCTAATTACACGTTAATAGTCGGTTAAGAGAGACCGGGAGCTGTGCAGCAGTCATGCTGGCGATGTGTGTTTGTGTGTGTGATGCTGTAAGACCTACACCAACAGCCTTTATTGGTTCACACTGCAATTTAATGTGATTGTTTGCCTCCCCCAGCTCATCTTCATCTGTTTAGAGCTTCCATTCTGCTCAGCGGTGTTTGTAGCTCAGTTTATATCATAGACATTTTTCAAAGGAAGAGACTGAATAGATGTTCTACGGTTCATTTGATTTTTGGATGAGGTGGAGCTGCGTGCTGCTAAGAGTGAACCTCCTGCGGCACCTTGGGCCAATTAGAGCAGTTGAATGACTGCCTATAGACATGGCAGCAGGCCAGCATCACGGTCCAGCCATGCTTCAGCTGTGCTTTGAGAAACGAGGTGCCTGAAAGGCACTAGAGAACAGAACATTATGACATGTTCCATTTAATGTAAATGGTCCAATTTCACAGAAAAAAAAGCACTGAATTTTCAATGATGTCATTGTGCATGCTATGCTGCCTGACATCATCAACCCAAATCAAAACATCTTTTTATCGCTTCACATATTATTTTTGCACCTTTTCTGTCAACATGTGAACTTAATTGACATTTGTCCTTTTCTCACATCATGATTCATTTACACTTTTCACACGTGTATGTTCATGGTGTAATGTCCCGTGTGCGCTTTCATTATTGACATTATTGACATTGTCATATGATTACTTTCAGCAATTTGTGGTCAACATGTGTATTTGAAACATATCACATGATCACATAAAATACATGAGCCGTTCTTTGTAACCTTTAACCGCTAGTGCACTGTGACACAGTCATGGAAGAAAAGCTTCTTCCCCAAAGTTGTTCAAAATGTCTTGGTACTGTATGCTGCAGCATTAAGATTGCCTTCACTGGAAGTAAAGAGTACAGGTGTCCCAATACTTTTGACCATATAGTGTTTGTAAATGTGTTCATTTCTGTTTGGCTGTCCTGTATTGACCCTCATTTGAAAAGCAATCTAGGTTGAAGCTTTCTGCATTACAATGTGAATGAGCACAGCTTGCTCTATTCTCTTCTTTGTTTTCCTCTTTTCTACGTATCAAAAAATGTAACCTGACTTGGGAGAGCTTTCCACAAGAATTCCAACGTGCATGGACCGCTGGTCTTATACACAAATGGCAAATAAAAATCTTGAATCTTGAATCACTGTAGGCTGAATAAGCAGATAGGCCCTATAAGCAAATATGTTTTTGGAACAATATTTTTTAGGATCATTGAAATGCATCGTTAACTTTATCATACTACATCAAACTGTTTAATTAATAAAAGTGAGAAAAAAATCAGTTTTCCTTCATATGGGCCCTTTAATGGCCTGAGACTCTGCACCCCCATACCTCAGGTCTTGCAGAATCTGTGTCAGATATATGCTGTGTTCTTTTACATTTACGGCATTCATCAGATGCTTTTATCCAAAGCGATTTCCATTCCTTAACTACAGGGGACAGTCTCCCTGGAGAGAGAGAGAGGTCTTGCTCAGGTACCCAGTGGTGGTGTGCTGAAGGTAGGATTTGAACCCATGACCTCTTGCTCCAGAGGCAAGTATCCTACCACTAGGCCACCACCACTCTTTTGCACCTTAAGAAAAACAAACTCAATAAATGTAACAAAAAATTGTATCTTAGTTCAATTTACAGGGAGTTTATTGAATTTCTAGCATAGTTCACAGCCAACAATGCAAATTTTACAAAGTGTAATAATATCCCAATTGGTCTAGGTTTGCTGTTGGTGGACGGAAGGTCTTTTTAGTCAGGGTCAGCAAGACAGTAAAGTGCATAAAAGCACATGGAACTGACCTCAACTCTGCTGAGCCCTGGCTCTCCTCCAGTACTGAAAAGCGCCCCGTTGCCCTTAACTGGTCCAAAAAGTGGAGGAGCACTGATGGAGCAGGTGACTTTTGCCCACGAATGGAGAAGTTAATTTTGTTGACTTTTTCTGCTGAGCTTTAAATGGACCCCCTCCCTCCAGGTCCCCACAAGAAGATGGGGAACAAGTGAGGATTTCTTTGGCTGGGATAATGACGGCCTTGTGTCGGGCAAGGAGGGGCTGACTGGTAGGGAGAGAGAGTGTGTGTGTGTGTGTGTGTGTGAGAGAGAGAGAGAGAGAGAGAGAGAGAGTGAGAGAGACTAGAATGTTGTGAAAAGAACTCTTTACTGGGTTCAAGTGTCTGCAGTGTTGACTTCACCAGTACAGGAGCCGCACGTTGTTTCCGTGCCGTGCTGTACCTGGAATTTCTCCAGCTTTCAGATTCCCCGTGGAGCTTTTTAAGGTATCAGGGCCGATTTTCATGAGCCGCCTAAAGTCGTCAGGTTGGTAGAGATCTTTCAGTTTTACTTTTTGCATGAATGTCTAAATGAACATAGCATCCTTACAGTGACCAATGTGTGCAAATAGTGCTTGATGAAATGTATTTCTGTCTGTGTGGAGAACCTGAGAAGTCAAGAGTGTGTATGATACGAGTACTGCCTTAGGATGTCATTAATATCAATAAACATTCATCTAAAAGCAGAATGAGGCACGGTTATATGCAACAAGGCAGAAATGTTATCTTTGGAGGTTTTATTTATATACACTCAGCCTTTATTTAGTGGCTGAATCAGTTCCTCTGCTATCATGACAGCTTTTCAGCCTGACACCATCCAGTGGTTCTTGGCACACATAGTCTTAAGAAACGGGGCCATGCCTGTGCTAGCCAAGCCGCTGAAAGCCAAATGAAAACCTTCTGCTGAAATCCTGAGAAAGAGCTGAGGGACCTGGTCAAAGCCAAGTTGGTCCCTCTCCTCTCTCTCTGTAAACAGGGCAGTCCATTGAAGCAGGAGAGAGTCTTTCAAGATCAGATGCATTTTTATAGCTCAGCGGTGAGAAAAAAGATCTCCTGGTTTCCAGGCCGCTGGTTATAATAATCAAAGGCTTTGTTCTGTACTGTCAAAGCAATGAGGACAGCGCTGCAATAATCTAGTCACACAGTATTTGCCCCCGTTTCTGTGACACACATCCATGCGCTCCACTAATTGCCAGTGCTTGGATCAAGAGTGCTTGGCAAGCTAGAATTTCTTTGTAGGATTTTGAAAGTAAATCTGGAAATAGACCTGTATCTGTAGGGAATCACGTCTTCAGTACAGACTATATGTAGAAGCTGGTGTGGATCTTTAGGATATCGCCATTCCATTTCTCTGGTGGCTCATCTATCCACAAGTGTTCATTCATTTATCAACTCATTTTATGCTGTAGCTGGTCCTCACTATTCTTAATTTTTACCACCTGGCTTGTCTTCTACAGACCCCTCTGAGGTCATGCTAGTGAGTTCTTGTCCATGTGGTGGTTCTTGGACAACCAGGCCTACATTTTACAGTTTGTTTGCTGATGGGTAAGACCACCAGGGTAATCATACCTATTAATGACACCTTAAACAGTTGACTTTAACACTCATGAGTTAGCTGCAGTTCTAATTTATTCCTTTACTGCCTGATTCACTGATGCTGAAAGGCAAAAGCAGATGCTGGTGCTACACCTAGAATAGACTCTAGATCAGTGGTCTATCAGTGTTCTTTTTCCTCAAAGCCCTCCTTGCCTGTGTCCAAAAAAAGCCAGGCCCCCAAACCCCAACTCCAACCCGCATAGATGCACAAAAATAATAATTACAAACTTTTATTTGCCAAAAAATAAACAGCGGCTGTAGGTTTTTGTTCTTATACTCTAATACACACACACACACACACACACACACACACACACACACACACACACACACACACACACACACACACACA
>JBBPDC010000001.1:16550217-16593104 GCA_037974485.1 Hemigrammopetersius urotaenia | reverse complement strand
TGTGTGTGTGTGTGTGTGTGTGTGTGTGTGTGTGTGTGTGTGTGTGTGTGTGTGTGTGTGTGTGTGTCTGTCTCACAACCAGCTGAAAGCGCATTAGACTGCTGGCGCCATAACAGCTGTAACATCTGCATTTCATGCTGCTGCTATCCACTCTACTCTTGGACTCACACACGCTCTTTGTGATATCTTTGACGTACTGTTTACACAGTTTCTGAGGGTTAATGCTCAATAGCAACCTCTTCAAGACTGACTGAAAGAAGCACACTACTAACTCAATTGTCAGCATTACATGTAGAACACAGTATGTTAGGGGTTCCCGACCTTTTACGAGTTGTTGTACAAACAACTGACTTTAAAGGTTCTGCGGCCTTTAAGTACCTTTAACAGACCCGATCATTAACGATGCAAACAAACAATCTGTGAACCCTTTTAACATTTCTTGGGACAGCTCCAACAAGGGACAGGTCATCAGAAATGGGGACGTCTTGCCACCCTAGTCAAATGCCCATCCACCACCACATTCTGTGGAGATTCTTCAAACTTTAAAAAGTTTTTGAAAGCATTGTCCATTGAAAGGGACCCAAAAGTAGGTCTTCCTAGGGCATAAATCCAAAGAATCTTTATTTTTCTAAGGGCAAAGTATGATCAACTCCAGCTGTTGTATCCCTTTAGTGGGGATAAAGTGGCCCATCCAAATACCAGTGCAAACAGGACAAATACTGACTGTCTTTAGTAACTCTTTTTTTGTAAACATTGCAAAATCTGTGATTCAGGCTAGGATGATGAATCTCCAAACAGTGATCGGATCCAAAGCAGGTTTGAAAAAAGTAGAAATGTTCCACCAGTGGGATGGAGGAAGGACGTCACTGACGAGATTTCCATTAGCTAAAGACGTTTCCAAAGCTGTTTCCTCTCCTGGACTTCCACCTCCTACTCCTCCTCCTGCTCCTCAGCCCTTCTTCCCACATTTTTACCATCCACTTCTCTGCTATTCTTCTATTCACTGTTCTCTGCTCAGTCTGGGCCTGAAGGATTTGTGGCTTCTGCTGTTGTCTGCTCTCCACTGATGTGTGTAGTGCCATTTGCAGAGAGTGGGGGGGTGACTCGAGGACACTTGACTTTGTAATTCACTTGACTCGTAGCTCAGCTGCCTTTTAGTGAGTAGGTGAAAAGGTGAGTGTTGACGTCTTTCTTGTTTCAGGGGGTTGGGGGGGCACTCTTTGATGCTTTTTGAAGCCCCTGTGTTCTGGCAGCTGGAGGATGAATTGAAATTCCTGGCTCTGGGGTTCCCTTTGTCAGCGTTTTTTGGTTGGAGATTAGTGGGAGACTCGAGGACTTTGAGTAGTCAGTGAGGCTGGAAGCTCCACTTGGCACACCTGGGCAAGGCTGCCCTGCACTCTGTGCCAACCTCACTTTATTGACTTGGCTTGATTTAGGGAACCTTCCTGATGCATTCAGGCGAATACTGCACAGTAACATGAGTGAAGGAGTTTTTAGAGTGGTCATGACATCAGTAAATATATGTATTTCCATCTCATTTCTGTGAGTTGCTGTATCTGCCATTAGTGTGACCTTCAAACAAATAAACAGCTACAAATGTAGTCATAGAACCAGGTGATGTCAGTGATATGCATAAGTGCAGCAAAGTAAAAAAGAAAGAAGATCTTTTCTCATTGCGATCACATGAACAAATACCCTATCTCTAACCAAACTTGGACAATATGAAATTGCCTCAAATACAACTTGAAAAGATTTTTGTCTGGAAAATATCCAGATCTGTGACACATTTTAATTGGATTTCTGTCTTGCCCATGATGACATTTTCTGATGGTTCTCAGTGGTGCAGACGTTGCTAGACAGCCATTTTTGCAGTCTCAATGTGAAGCCCTGCACTTGCTTCATGCATACCATAATGTATTGTTATGCCGTAACCTCAAAGAATTGTTCAAGTGACCCCACATTGAACTACCTTGAAAGAGACTTTGATCCATAGACCATTTCAAACGTGTTTCTTGCTCTTCTCCGTTCGAGAAAACACAGAACTAATTCATTAGACAGCTTAAGCCAATTTCTTCACACAGGTTGGGTGGTTCTCAGGGGCTTTCGCTGCAGAAAGCAGTGTGTGAGCATGCGTGTGTGCACCACTGCTAATGGTGGAGGAGGGCCAGACCCCTTCCCCACTCCTCTGCAGGGATTATACATGTTGAAAAGAACTCTTTGTGCCGGCAGCGTTGGAATGCCTGTCAAGCTTGGTGTCTTTGGGAAACAAACAGCCAAAGTCAACGGAACATTTGAGCAAGAGCCTGCTGGAATATAGTGACTGCTGCAGAGGACCCCCTAAACATGGGCAGTGGGCGGGTGGGGTTAATGAGAGCTGGGGAAAGACTGACTCAGTCACTCCAACCAGTGGAATCCCAGCCAGGGATGTGTTAGTCAGGCTTATCCTTTACCAGCCGTTTGCTATAAGCACATTAACATTAGGTCTATGCTCTGTGCAGGCCAGAAAAAGTGTTTAAAGTGTTTTTGACAAAAAAGTGGTTCAATGAAAGACAATTGGCAGCAGGGTCAAGGGTAAGAGATTTGCATGGGGAGCAAAGGCTACACCACCGATCATACAGATTGAATACAGATCTATAAAAGTTCAGACTTAGGGCATCACAGCTTGCTGCATATGGGGCTGTATAGCCCAGACCCATAATGTGCCCTGCCACACTGCAAGAATTGTTCAGGCATGTTTAGAGCAACATGACAAAGAGTTCAAGGGGTTGACATGGGCTCTAAATCTAATTCTAGCTGAGCATGTTTGGGATGTGCTGAACAAATTAGTCTGATTCATGGATGCCCCACCTCACCTTAAAGGAAGTGAAGGATCTGTTGCTAACATATTGATGGCACATGCCACAGTGCACCTTCCTCCATATTTATGAGGGTAAATGTCACAAAACTGATTCTAGATCAGTTCTTCTATTCCTGAGTGAAAGTGACAGTAAGTCAGCCTGTGTACCAAACCTGCAGCACTTTAATCAAGAGCTGAAAAGGTTTGGCTTGAGAGAAGTTTTTGTTTATTTATTTATGGGAAAAGATTTGGGTGACTAGGCTGGTTTAGGGTGTTTGTTTTTTGATCTTTTTTTCAGAACAGTTAAAAGGACACAAAAGGAAACAGTGAGAGTTGATAGTGTTTTTGTCTCCTAATTCTTGAAGTGCTTTTGGTTAGACCAGATCATCTCCCTGCGGTTTGAATTTCATCACGGTTCGGCTGAGTTGAAACCTATCATCAGAATGGAAAGTGAATTTAAGCCTCCGTTGTTAATGTGCTTCAGAGCGGACGAGTGTTTCTCACTCGTCCAGCAGATCTAACCAAAAGTTCCTTGTGGCTAGCGTTCTTCACTTTTCTGTGGTTTTGGCATGCATGTCTGGAGCTACACCTTCAATAACAGTTAGCCTAAATAATATGTCTCAGCAATGAAGTTATATGCCTTTCTCAGCTTAAAGAGGGATTGCCCCAGTATGGGTTCACAGGAAACTGCCTGCGCATCTATATCCTACAGGAAGTCTACATATAGACACATCTCCTGTCGTTCTTTTATGCTGCCACTTTTGTTTTTTGCTTCTTTCCTCTGTTCCTTTCAGGGATGGCTATCTCAGTGGGCTGTGGTTTGGGCATGATCTCTCTCCCTACAGGAATGTCTATTGTGTTGCCATGTGACTCTGTAATTATGGCTCATGTTGGAATTTTATTCTACACCAGTGTTGGGCTCACATGATTCCAGAAGTTAGGGAAGCCCCGCAATCATCCACTTGTGTATTGTTGTGGAGGCAAGAGTGGAATGTGGATGCTTGGTAAGATTTGTAAAAGGTGAAGTAAAGAAGCACTCTTAAAACTTCTAGAAGGAAATTGGCCTTTGTGCCACTTACCACTTTAGTAATCACCTGCAAAACAAATCTTTATTCTCTGTTGATTCTGACCAATCTTTTTAAAGTGTTTTTCATTGTCTCCTCTGACTGCATGGAGATGTTTTTTTATGCAGTAAAGTAATATTGGATCTCACATGGGCATGGGCCACTTTAGTGAAAAGTGTAAATGAAATATACTCAGAGAGTACATCAAGAAGCTACATGGACAGGAAACACTTATTGCTAACACTGCTGTTGATTCACTTGTATTAGTGTCAGTTGCCCTCTGTCTACTGTTGTATTTCATAGGAAACTATGTATATTATTACCATTTGCCTTTTAATAATTTTGTCTATTTCTTATGCTCACTTATGGTAAAGGCCATGTTCCCTTCTTTAATGAAATGTTTTATGACTATGACAAAACACTTATTTTGGAGTCTTTCCATAAATAAACAACTTGACTAATAGATGGCTGTTAAATACACCCAAAATCTTGCCAATTCAGAATTAAAATTCTTGCATAAGAATAACTGAAGTCTCCTTCCACATTAGTTTCTTGTACTCCCTGCATTCTTCCGTGTCAGTTCTTGTGTCTAGGCCGGTTTACAGCTTCCTTTCGTTCTCAGTACCTTGTAAAGGAAGGTCATAAATTTAACTGAAATATGCACATAGAAACCTTTGATGGTGTTACTTTGACCTGCACTTGTCTAAGGGTCTTTACTGAGCAAGTGGCTTCCTGGTTCTTTCCAATGGCGCGGAGCTGTGTTTTTTGGAAACAATGAAGAGTCAGTGTGAAATACCAGAGATTCCCTTCTCCCTTATGAAAGAACACCAGGTATCTCTTACAGGGCTAGTAATCTTTTTATTGCCTGACTTAAAAGCACTGAAGTAGAAAAGAAAGAAACCACATAAGGTGCGCCGTCGCAAACATTTAAGAGCTGTTGAAATATTTAACTCTTCTTGGCATGCTCTTTATTGAACAGCTCAGGGATTTGCTATTTCACTTAGCAAAGTGGGTTTTGTAAACAGTCCAAGACATATTATGTAATTTAAAAATGTGTGTAAACTGCTGCCTACACATTTCTTACTAAAGATACATTTACTGCTCATTTTTACCCTTGAGCCATTTTGGTGCATACTTGTGGTTTGGTCTAAAATGGAGGATGCCGTTTAGCCAGCCACATCATTTGCTGGGCACAGAAGTGGCTATAATCATACACTCACAGAAATGTCAAGTATTCCTCTTCTGCCTCTCAATATCCTGTTTACACACACGATGTGGTGCATTACACAACTCCTTTTTCACATATGTGCTCCTACCACTCCACAAACCCACCAGACCCATCTGAAGTCTGGTGTCTCTGAAGGCCTTGGGCATTGTTTTCCCATGTGTCATCCAGACAGCGAACAGTCAAACAGCTGTTGGAAGCCTACTAGTTGCATGCTATCGAAGACAGCAATAGTCCTCTTTCTTTTCCTGAAAGGTTGATCCAATGAGTTTCTCTATTATGACATTCTCCCTCAACAACGTAGTTTGCTTGTTTACTTGTTATTATTATGTATCAAACAAGTTGGTGTTTTAATGTTGGCTAATCGTTGAAATACATTTCATCAACACAACTACCCATGATAGGATGGCTTGTTACATTTACGGCATTTAGCAGAAACTTTTATCCAAAGCGACTTGCTCAGGGACCTAGTGGTGGTGCTGAAGGTAGAATTTGAACCCATGACCTCTTTGTCCAGAGGCAATTATCCTTCCCACTAGGCCGCCACAACCATGCTTGCCAACATGGCATGTAACAGAATTGGCGATCAGCCTTCCCCATTAAGAAAGTGGTGCTGTTTAATGGCATTGCATTAGCATGCAATAGTTGGTTTTATTTGACTTGGAGGAAACACAAGCTAACCTTTCACTGCCACGGTGTTGGATGTTTTGTGTGATGGGGAGACATAATTAGTGGGTGAGAACTGAACATTGCTAATTTGTGGATAAACTGGGCCAAAAAGCAATATAAGGAGATCGTAAAAGAAGGAATGCCACTGCCCTCCCTATGCTATTGTTCCAGAGCAATCATCTCCTTTGCACTGGTCATGTGACCTCTCTGGCATGGTGGGATAACCAGATTCTTTTTTCTTTTATAAATGTAGCACAGTCTCTTGTAGGTAACCAGTAATGAGGTTGGGGTAGAGGGAGGTGTGTGTGTAATGAACAGATAAGTGCCCACCACCAGGTAGCGGTCTAGGATTAGACAGCTGGCAAACGAAGATAACCAGCCAGAAAAAAAAATCCACTCTTTCTTTTCTCAAGCCTGACTGAAATTCCACTCAGGAATAATCCTTAGCACCACTGGGCGGGATCCAAGCTGTTATTACACTGCAGGACTCTCTCAGAATTTCCACATCCAGTACCTTGCGCAAACCAATGGCTTTGTCTTTATTAATTCAGTATTTATTAATTGTACAAAGCCTAATCTTGAAGGAAATTCCATCAACTCAGCAAAGGACTATGCACTGTGAACCCTCTCCATGGTTAAAACCACCGCTAGATAATTTGAAGCTCAGGAATTCACATTCCTAGCAGTGCAGTCACTTCTTACCTCCTGAGGCGAGTCTGCCAGAAGTCCCTGCTCCCCATTCAGCCCAAAGGCTACTGCTCAGATCAGCTGACAGCTCTTTCCTCTTATAGCAGTCCAAAAGCTACCTCTGCTGCTCCAGTGTTTCCCAGTCCCTGAAGTTTACGTTTTCCTTGGTTTACAACAACTGATTTATCATAACTTTTACAGGTAATTAACAAACCCTTCATAAATTCCGGCATGCTAGAGGTGGTAAAACCATTGTGTTACTCAAGCCCTAACTCTCAAACTAGTACTTCTTTGCTTGGTCTTGCTTTACCCCTGTGCATTCTGTGCTCCACCAAATCTAGTTGAACTCTTCAACTAAATGAGAAGCCCTTTTTGTACTGAAGTGGGTATGTTCAGAGCAGGGAAAACACTAAAAGATGCAGGAAGGTACCATAGCATCAAGGTTGAGAACTGTAACTATTAAATTATATGTTGTAATCATAGCCCTGGGTACCATATTCTTTGCACAAGTTAATCTTTTTCTGATTCGTATGTGGGGCAGGCAACCCAGGACCATATAATATAGTGAACAGGCCAGCAGTGACAGTAGTTTGGGTGCTGGGTATTCTCACACGTTCAGCCTTAAAATGCACTAGAGGTCAGTTGTAATAATGCTCCGGCTGCTGTTTATGACCCTGCTGTCTCAGATGCTGAAAGAAAGAATGCACAATTTGCCACGCATGCTTCACATTGGTATGCCCTGTGCCCCATTTCAGCGACTGGCTTATTCGTGTCCTTGATTGTGACTTGTGGTTTTGGCAGTCGATGCAGGACTCTTTCCCTCAATGTAAGGCCATCAGTTTCTCCAGCTTTCAAAACACAGACTCATTCCTGGATAAGAGAGGGAAACTTTAGCTGTGATCGATAACTGTCTGTCACCTTGTGTTTGAACTGGTGTGAGGATTCGTCTGGAAAAGTGTAAGCAGCACTGTCTGTCCCGTTAGCTCAAAAGTCATGTGATCAGAAAAAGCAAGCCCAATCAGAAGACCCCACCGTCTGCCTTCAGTACTCTCTCACTGCACCCTGATGACCTACATACAGTGGCTTCATTATTTCCCATTTGGGATTTTGCTTGTTTGCCTTGTCTAAGCTTCGGCTTACTCCAAAGTTCCCTTTTGCTTTTTATCGTCCTCCTTTTTATGCTGCCCCTCCTTTCTTCTTTGAATCTCCATCATTTTTTTTTTGAACTTCACTCCAGCATCTGTTATCAGGGTTTTGGCTGGTGGGCAGGAATGCAGGCTCCAGCTCATTGCAGCGTGCACAGACAGGTCTGCACCACGACTGGGAGGCAGAATCTTTTTTCTTCTCTATGTTGCGGGGACCGACTAACAGAGAGTAATGCGCATAGTTTGCTATGGCATGCTAAGGGACACTGTTGGTTGAAGTAGCTGGCACTATATTTACTGGACAACGGCAAAAGGTAAATCTTGAAAATGTTGAATTTTTAAATGTGAATAAATCTGAAAATCCAGAACAGCTCAAAGCTGCTGGGTCTCAATGTGCATCTTCTTGTAGTACTACTTGCTTAATGATGATGTGTCATAAGTAGTGGCTTTAGCTTATCTGGACCGTACCTTAATGTATTTACATATATTGCATTCTGTCTGACTTGTGTCTACTGTTGTGTGTTGTGACTTGGACTATAATGTCATTTTACAGAGTGAAGATTAGACGTTTTCAAGCTTCATGAGATTTATGATGCACTAAAACACTCTCCCACCAAGAAACCACATCTGAAATGTAAAGCGTTTTGATAGTTCTCAACCGGGGCGCTACCAGGGAGAGTAACTGTAGTAATTACTTTCACGCAATTCACGCAAGTTTCACGCAATTTGAGGTTGAAGTTTCTCACATTTCACTTCACCACATGCACTTTGTAGGGATGGGTGCTTAAAATGATTCTGCCACATTACAGAAATCTATTTGCTACTATAAATAGGTCATGGACAAATATAGCCATTTTTGAAACAGACGCTTAATTTCTATCTGCTTTTGTCAAACAGAAGGTCAAAGCCAGGTTATGAGTAAGTAGACAGGAATTCCAGGGAGAGCAGTGTATAAGCATGAGTGTGTCGGGGCTTGAGAGAGCACGGCTGAGAATGTAGTGCCGGCTTGGCTGAATGAGGGAAATCCGACACATCTGTTTGTAAACGCTGTCTCCCTTGTGCGAGCCAATTCCATTAATCGTAGTGGTGGAGCTGCTGCAAGGGAATTCACACCAGTGCTTGACTCACAGATGCTGAGAACTGTCTTAAAGTCAACAGGGTGGCGAGTTTGAGAGATGAAAGTAATAAAAATGAACAGATAAGTCTCCTGAGTGGCAAAACCGTCTAAGCATTGGCCCTGTCATCAGGAGATGGCGAGGTCACTGGTGTTGCCACAGGCATTTGCGGCTGGAAGTCAAAGTGTTTTCAGTTTCTTTGGGTGGGTAGGACCCCCTTCCCTCTCAATCATTCAGTGAGAGGCTAGCAAACACGAATGGCTGTCAAACACGAATGGCTGATGCTGAGCTGGCGTCTGGCATTCTTCTCCAAGCCTGTTGTGCTGTCCAATATTATTATGATAGCCGCGCATCATGAGTTGGTGGCATTGCGTGATGGAGAAAACTTAAGGTGGAACCGGCAGTGACTAAACTGAACTGAAATTTCGAGTGTTTGATCACGGTTTATCATTTGTTACAGTTCATCATTCACAGTTTAATCACAGCTTATTGATCTTACATGACAGTGGGGATAACAATTACCTAATAAAAAGAAAAGTTCTGTGGTAAAAGTGATGACAAAGTGATGACATTAAAACTTAAAATCTCTTAAATTGTTTATCACAGTGGTTTTTCAGTCTATTTCCACTATTTGTATTAACATTTATCAATTCGGTTGTGTTACTTCTACCTTTTAAAGGCAAGAGACTGTTTAAATTTTGCTGTGGGTAGGAATCATTACTTATAAGAATGCATGAGAACTAGCTGTTTAAGATAACAAATTAAAAGAAGGCATAAAGTATAAATGTAGCGGAACAGTGTAGGAGCAATATTCAGAAATATGCTATCTTCAATGTGTAACTTATTCAGGCATTGTTCAGATTTCTCAAGACTGTCTTTGTTTTCCACAGGATGCTCATGCTTTAGAAGACGTGACGGATAACACTGCAGACATGGATCATCTGAACAGAAACCAGCCAAATCATGGCTACCAGACTCATCAGGTGCTACAGGTGAGACTGTGTTGACTTAAAACAATCTAATTCACACAATTGCCTCTTAACCTGTGTAGTCAATCTTGATGTCTGATTTTTGCTTCTTCTTTGGAGCTACAAGGCTAATGATAGACTAGTCAAATCATCTAACCTCCAACTGTGTTGAAAATGGCTTACAGAGCAAATTTCTTACTGGTGGAATATATGCTTCCATTCAGTTGTGGAATTCTATGGTTTGTACTGCCAATGTCTTGCTGATGGGAGAAAGAGAAGATTAAGACGAGCATTCATTTTGCAACTGCAGAAAAAGGCACTACCTTGTCATGACATGTTCCATCAACACTATGACAATATTTTGTTAGATAAGTAGCATGTAAAGAATTTTTGGCTTTGAAGGCGGGGAAGGATAACACTGACACTATTATGAAAGTGTATCTCATTGAAATGGTGCACAAAGAGAGAAAGAAGTCACCACTCAGTACTTCATTCACCTTCTATCAAGAGCTGTTACACAGAACAACACAATGAGACAGGAAACCACCTACTATATGGAGTCACATTAGGTCAGAGAATATTAACCAGATAGTGAGACTTTAACCTGGCTTCTTTCACAGTGTGTGCAATTCGGTCTGGGAGAGTACAGCAGTCAGGCAAGAAAATAACAGGCAGAGCGTGAAACAGTCTCCATCCTTGGGGCCTCATGCTATGCACATTTTTGTGTTTTCCATTAACACACCTCATTCTGACCAAGCCCTACACAAGCTTGGCCAGGAGTGTAAAAGGATTACTTAGTGAAAAATCAAATGTACACAAGTCTCTCCTTAACCCAAAAGACATTAAAGCAGTTGCTACCACTGTTAAGACATGCAAAGCACTTTATTCTCCACACTCAACTAGACACGCAACTAGTGTGACCTCATTAATGCTCTCACTAGTTCTGGATGCAATCAAATCCTCACAAGGAATGTTCCAACCTCTAGTAAAGTCTTTTCAGAAATGTAGAGGCTGTTACTGTAGCAAAGGGGTGACAAATTCCAACACATTAGCAATGTAAGTAATCTATCAATGGACTTTAGTGAATAAAAACATACTATGAAAAGCCTTTCAAACCACTATGTTTGGGTGAAAAATGCATAGCAATATGTGTCATCAGGGTCTCACATCATGAAAAAACTGAAATTATACATGTCTGCAGACAGGGACAAATTCAATTAAATGCTTTTTTTAGTTTTCTGTTTCCATTCAAATTCCATTCAAAAACTAATCACTATGCTGTAATTGTAATAAATATTTATAGAAATATTTATAGAAATTATAGAAATGAATGGGCTATTCTGTACTATCTAGACTTGGGTTTAATCTGGGTCTGGGGAAACAGTTTAGTGTATAAGCTTCTATTACATTTGAGCTAAATTATAGTCTGCAAAACACTGGACATCAAACCTGTTTTTATTGATTGACTACATCTGGAGTAAGAGGAAATTGTTTATTTGCCAAACAAGGGACAGGAAAATACAAGACTGTGGTGTCTAAGGCTAAGCCTGAGAGTTTCTGCTTTATAGACATTCTGCATTACCATCATCAGCCCAACGGCAAGGCTGTCACAACCCTTCACTTGTCCTAACACAGCATCTGTAAAATCCTCTTAACATCTATGGACTTTAACAGATAGGGCTAATTTGATCTAGATAATCTGTCTTTAAGGATCAGATGAACCCAACGATATGCCATTTAGCAAAGATTAGTGTCGGTTTTGAGCTGTATAGGGACGCGTAAAAGATATTAAATTAAAAATTGCAATTAAAGAATGATGTGAATTATGTGCAGCATGCTAATATGTGCCTATTCTGGAAGGACACTGACAATAGGAAGCTTTCCCCATTTCCACCCAACACCAATAAAAGAATGCAATATTTTCAGGAGGGTGATGTCATTGCAAGATAGCAACAAAAAAGGATTCGACAGTTCCTTCCCAGGCGCTTGCAGCTCCCACCGTAACCATGACAACCACCCCTTACTTGGCTTTGAACGTCCCAGCTTTTTTCCCCCCTTACAGTCTAAAGGCATTACAGAAGGGAAGCTGACACATTCGGCACAAACAAGTGTATGAGCTGCACCTCCAGCTAAGTGTCCTCACATTGACCAGCAGTTCAGGATTTAGAGTGAATCTGAGTAACCTAGAACTTTCCTCAAGGACACTGGAAAAAGGGTCCATGATTAAAATGTGTCATCATTGCACACAAAATGTGTCACATGAAAATAATTGTGTCAAATGACACAGTTTTGTTGGTTTTCTAAGTTTAAATAATCCTCTTTATACTCTATAAAAGTCCTCTACAGAGATATGACACGTATAAGAACAAAATGTCTATTTTATTCACATTTTAAAAGCACCATTTGAGTCAGTGGAACTGCAAGTGTATGAACTTAAGCACCAAAAACAACTGTCCAACCAATGCTGAGAAAAAAAATTGCTGTTTACGTTAGTGTTGCTTCACATTCTTCCTTAAAACAACATTTGGTCCATGGTATTTCCGGTATAAGGCTCATCTGTAGCAGGTCACAGTAAAAGTGCTATTTACTTGAATCATATTCAAACATCTGTTTTACATGAATAAAAGGTATTGCATTATTGCTCTAAGTAACTAAACTGAAACATCTTAATGCACTGTACTGTAATTCATAAAAGACAATAGATCCTGATCTTAGATCTTTGCTCATGCTGACCTCTTGGCCTCCACAGAGCACTCCGCTGGACCTTATCGAGACAGGAAAGGGACTGAAAGTCCAGGCAGAACGCCCCCATCTGGTGAGTCTTGGGAGTGGCCGTCTCAGCACAGCCATTACACTGCTGCCCCTGCCTGAAGGTGAGTGGCAGTTCACAATTTATCTTTATATCTCTGAGGTCTCTGCAATTCTTTTAGTCATCCACACAAACGCAGAGACCATTTGAAAACAGTTAGAGCAATACGTACCTGTATTTAGGTCACAGCCACTGGACACAGGCCTCCTCAAATCCCCTTCCCCCATTTCTGTCTACAGCTTAAGAGGTTAATGACCCAAGCCTGTCACCACTCCCCCTTCCTAAGGCCAGCAGCAACAGGAGACCTTTAAACAAGGCCTCCTCCTTAATCAGCTGAGTCGCTCCCAACCCCTCCTTCACCTGCCTCCCCCTACATCTGCCTGATACTGTCCAGCATTCTTTACTGTCTCTCTGTTATCCCAGACCATTTGTCTGCATCCCTACAGAAGATGTATGGAATGTCTTGGAGCAGTTTCAGATGCTTTCATAAGAAAAACAGTTCAGGCAATACAGAGTGAAATAATGGTTGTAGTCAAACTGCCAGGCTTTACGGGTTCACGCTTATCTTGGCGGCCTGGCTTGAGATAAGACTGTACAGGGCCAGCTGAGGAGAGCAGAGAGGAATGCGCTTTTCTTCTTCACGCTAGAGTTGCACTTGTTTACCTTGGCCGGAAGATTTACCGCTTGACTGCCATGCTCTCCTTCTATTGTCATGTCTCTCAGTGAGCATTTCATGAGTCATTCCCTCTGGAGGGCAGACCTACATTCTGCTCCGGTCCAGCCTTGGGGGACACAATAGTCAACATCTTTGTGGCAAAGTTAGGTGTGGAGGGGAAGGGATTGTGCCTCTGGAAAAAGAGTTGCTTGCTGAAGCACAGGTCATTTTTTAACAAAAAAACAATGAGCAAACACAGATACAAGTACACTGGAGTGTAAAACAGTAAAAATGTTCTATGATCTTCTGTTTTCAATCAGTTTTGAACCTTCCAGGACTGGAAAGTGCTCTAAATCTTCAGCCCATAAAGAAGTCACCATTATATCTTTCGTAAAAACTCTATTCGTGTCTCAAACTGCTTAAACAGCAATGTTAAGGACACAGTATGAATTTCTGTGAGGCAAAAAAAATAAACAAAAATGTGCAGGAGAGCGCAAACCACCTCGGGAGTAGGAGTGCTGATCTCCAATCAGTTTGTCTGGCAGCAACGTCATAAATATGTAAGATCAGTCATCTCCAGCCCTGGTGTTTTATGAAATTAAGTTTCTGTAGCAATTAAGTTTTATTTATTTTTGTAACTCACAGTCCTAAACCACACAGACAAGCATGCGCTCTGTTAATGAAGAGCTGGATGTGGTTTGAGCAGATTAAACGTTTCAGGGATGTATTTATAGTTTCTAGCATTTGTTTTCAAGATTAGCTTTGAAAGCAACAGTGTAAATTTTCATTTTTTTCATTCTCTGTAAACTGACAGAAACGGCCAGCAAATCTGACCTTATTTGCAATCACAAGCAAAAGAGGTGGTTTTCAAGATTTGGATTTAATAAAAAGTGCATGCAGTCTTATTTTTGCAGTCTTTACATTCTTGCCCAGTTTGTCATTTCATAAAACAAACTGAATACACATAAGAGATAACCCTTTGTCAGACTTTAATCGACACAGAATGTAAATCAAATGTAACTGTATATCCTTTATTAACTCACTATGCATGTAAATATGTAGTTAGATTTATATATCATAGCAAATATACTTACTATAAGAGTCAGTTAACACAGGTGCAGTTTCACTGTAGCTTTGCTGACATTGCTGGTATGCAACCAAGCTGATATACGTATGATCTCTTGGTTTAATCCATTTTTAATTCAGGGTGTATATATTGTATATATGTTGTATGCTGTGTATTTTATCAGGCTGTCTTAAATATCTTCTTAGGGAAGACCACACTGGGCTATGGAGCTATGGACATAAACATCCAGGGTCCTGGAGTTTCTGCCCAGCACTGCTTCATTGAGAACAAAGCTGGTGTGATCACACTGCACCCCTGTGGGAACCAGTGCAGCATGGATGGACTGCTAGTCACCAAGCCAGTCCGCCTGTCTCAAGGTATCTCAGACATCTATTAATAACTGGAGTCCACTTTCATAATTATATTACAGCTGTAAATGTTTGGGCACTCTTGCTTAAACTGCATGTGCTGTTGATTTGTAATGTGCAATTACTGTTTATATGAACTGAATATAGTGGGGAGATATATATATATATATAGTTTATGTTTTGTTCTTTTCCAACATGTTAAAGTCAGAAAAGAAAGAATTCCTCATTTGCAAACAGACAGAGAAAGCAGGCTCAATACAAATGTGGACACAATAAGGGTTGCGATTAAATGTTATTTCACTCTAAAACATTTTGATCCAATATTCAAACTTTCATTTACATGTACATTGGATTTATATACAATATATTTATCTTGTTCTTTTACACACAAAAGTAATTTGTTTTTGCATGACCATTTCTATACCTGCCCTTCTATACCCTTCAGAATTAAACAGACTGGTTTTGTTAAATGTATGCAAATAACCTATTCGTCTGCCTTGTATTATGTCTCACAAAAAAAAAAGCCATCACAAATGTTACAAAAAGTGTGAATACATATCAGGTTATTATAATGATGTCTGCATTATTGAGCCAGTGTGCCTCAATGTTGATATCCTTCAGGAATCTTTATTTTTCTTCCTCTCACTAAAAATGTATTGATCGTTCGCCAGCCACAGGCTCTCTGAGGAGCCGTGTGTTGTAACAACGATTTAGTCCTGCGATACCTAAACCCAGCAATCATGATTCCCCTGAGTGGAGGAACGAACTGTCATATGATCTTCTTAGACCAAGAACGATGGAGAAAATAACTTTTTCAGCATTTATGTCTCCCCTGCACATACAACACCATATCAGATTGATTAACAGAGGGTTACAATGGTGCACTGGCAGAATGAACACATCTTCATGTGAGCTGAAAGCTTGACATTTGCTAAGAAAGAAAGTGTATCTTGGCACTGATTCGCAGCTCTGCTGCCTCAGCAGGTGTGCAAAAGGTCACGTATGTGTGTTCTTTGTGGAGGGGAATTGCTGGATATCAAGTTATCTGTGGTACATGTCACAAATTTTGTACAACGACCGGCTACACCCTTGGGCTGAGGTTTCTATGGTAACTCATTTGGTCGAAGCAAATTAACTCTTAAGTCTCTGCCGGAGATCTGACCCCATTTGATCAAATAAGGCCAATCACGTCAGTGGTCTGGAACTCCATTGGACGTGAGCTTCCTCGAACAATCGCAGCTGCTCCCTCTGCGATCATCACCCAGTGTGATGCAGGAGTGTGAAATCATTTTGCTACTTTCATGAATGAGGGTTCATGTATCCCCGACAGAAAACACAGCTTCTCAGAATAGGAGTGTTGATCTGCTGATCCAGGGTCTGTTTCTGTCACAGGACAATCACAGTAAATTAGTAAGGAATCTGGTCCTGGATCAGCACGCTATTCTGAGAAAGCTTGAATAGGGGCCATGGCCCAACATCTTTTGTCTGTGGGAGCAATCTGAGCACAGGTCCAGGGGGAAGGGCGTGTTGGGGGGCGATCTGTTGTGTAGGCTTATGTGTGAGTGGGTGAAGGTAATTTGCATGGCTAATCTTCAGCTATTACTGTCTGAAGTGCGAACAAGAAAATGTGACCTCATCTAAAAGTGTCGTGGACTCAAGGTCCCTTAAAGCACACAGACACTGTTTCTTCAACACTGTATGCATTAAATACAGGCATTTGTGCTGCATGATAGTCTGAGACTATCAATAAACTGACTAGCTTAGTTGGTAAAGTTAAGTCACGCGTGACCACACAACAGTACGGCACACAGTGTGAACAGTGTTTCTTTCTCTGCATTTAACTCATTCACCAAGTGAAGCAGTGGGCAGCTACCGATAGGGGGCGCCCAGGGAGCAGTGTGTGCTTACAGTGCCTTGCTCAAGGTACATCAGTGGTGCCACTTTAAGTCCTGGAATTCAAACCCATGATCACAGGGGCAACTTCCTAAACACCAGAGTCTCAGTAGAATAGCACCCGAGACTCTAAATATTAGATTTGTGAGTTTGTGTCCCTTGTTGGGTGCTGGTGGCCTGGTAGGGAGTTGCTCCTGTGATTGGAAGGTTGTGTTCATGTGACCATATGGACCACTTAGTTTACTTTAAAGAAATAAACAACAGTAGCTGTTCTGGCTGCAGGAAACCCTGGGCTGTAACATTAACCTTGAGGATAAATACCTCTGCTGAGAGAGACTCTGACTCAGGGGTGAGCAGTAAACTCTCTCTCTCTCACCCTCACACACCCCCCTCCTTCACCATCCCTCTTTTCTGTGTGACGAGGAAATGAGCTGGCTCCACTGACGGAGACAGCTGTGGCACCACTAAAGAGCAGCTAACCGGCTAACGACCAAAACACTCCACAGCAGCACCTGCACAGGCTGTCTGTTTGGACTAAAACAGGATTTTAGGTGCACTTTACTGGATAAAATGCGTCTCTGCTGGAAGGGTGGTTTGTATACCTCGCGGAGCTTACCTGGTTTTCTCAGTTTTGTTTGTTAGATAATGGAGAAACGCTAAAAGACACTTGGAACAAAACCAGAATCACACCGCTTCACTTCAACAAGAAGAAACAGACATAACACGTGGCTTAATTTTTTAAAGGGACAGTCACCATTTTTCCCCCTTTCGGTGGACCCAAAACCTGGATTTAGACGTAAGTGCAACAGTACCCCTGTGGTCTCTCGTGTTTTTAATTAAGATAAGAAAGAACTATATTTTTTTCCAAGACACATTTGTCATTAGCGTGTTCCATACAACAAGAAAGAATACAAGATAATACGACAAATATAAAACAGACAAACAATAGTGCATCAACAAGAACATTATTGTGCAACAGTGCAACACTGTGATTGCTGTGTTTAAGATTTAGTGTACTTTACAGGTAGATAGGTTGTGTGGAATAGTTTATGAAAGTGACTTATGCAATAAAAATTTAATTGGAGAAGAAGATGAGATTAACACATAATAACAGTCAATCAGTTCACAGATTAAACAGTTTTATTGCACAATGGTTCATGCAAATGGTTCTTAATGAGGATATTTTGCTATACATACTCTAAAAGCCTCCTGCTGTTCTGTATTCATTTAAAATGAGTGTTTACAGGCTGGACAGATTCTCAGTGGTTATTATAAACCAAGGCGACAGACGTCATCAGTTCAGGCCAGCTGACTGACTAGACTTCACTTTAATATGTGTTAGGATGAATGACTAGCTGTGTGCAAGTTTTTACTCATCAGGTATGACTACATGTCTTTCCCTAACGCTGTCCTGAACAGCTTTACTGTTTCTGATCTGGACCATAGATCCAGCAGGGTTGACCATGACTGTGGATTATAAAGCTGGCCCCGGTAGTGATGTTTCATTTTGGCACAGACATGTGCTTGTATACTGTTACACAGCTATTCCTGGTCAATGTGACCCAAGTGCTCTAATCCTCATTCTCTCTGTGCTCTACTGCTGCAATCTGCTGTTTGCTCAATCTGATAGTTCACACGAATAGTTCACACAGCTTTATTTGTGAATTGAGACAGTCAGCCTGGCTGTTTAACTTCTGTGTTTGCCCTGGGTTTGACCTCAGGGCTCACCAGTTGTGTGTGGTGTGAGAGAAACTGTGTGTAGAGCCTCACTGAGAGTTGGCATGGTCCTGCAATGGAGTTTATGGTGTTTCTTAGTTGGAATTATTTTGTAATGCACCTCATGTTAAGTGATTCTAATACAATAATATCATTGTGATTATTTAAACTACCTTAAACTATGTACCCAAGAAAAGAAAACAAAATACAGTTATACCACACACTAATTACCTGAAACCTCCAAAGGTCATTTTATACCATTATCTACAGTTTTTATACCATTATTATATTATTGAGAACATTGATTTGAACCTTTTGTAAATGTAATACATCGCCTAACTATGCAATCATTTAACCACATTTGAGTGATAAACTATAGACTTAAATAGTAACTTTACACTTGAAATGGTGTCCAGTTGGTGACAAACTGGGTTCAACAGGTTTGCATTCATAAAACAAAGTTCCATGGCAACCAAAGTGTGTTTGTCACATTTGCAAATACTCCTAAAATCTTACAATACCACCAACACTGGGAGGATGAATGCTAGCATGTGCTGTCAACTATTAAGAAATGCATATAGAGACACAAAGAGTCTGCCATACAGAGATCTCATAATGCATTAAATTACAGTAATCATTCATTACATAATTACCTTGTTGGGAAATCATTGTAAAATCAATACAATAATCACACTTTCTGCATATGTCATTATTTATAATGATATGAGAGTGACCCCCCTATTTGTAGATGTGTAGACATTTTGTATAGCCTAGTGGTTAAAGCATTCGGCCAGCGACCAGAAAGTCTGGGTTCGATTCCCAAGACTGCTAGGCACTGCTGAGGTACCCTGAGCAAGGTACCGTCCCCGCGCACTGCTCCCCGGGCGCCGTGTTCCTGGCTGCCCCCTGCTTCACTTGGTGAATGGGTTAAATGCAGAGGTTGAATTTCGTGCTGTTCACGTATGACAAATGGTCACTTTCACTTCACTTTTCACTTTAGTTTTGAGCAGAAGCATGGTACCAGTGTGGCTGGACCAGAGACCCCTCTCTCTGATGCAAGCCGACATTATCAGTGTCTAGGAAAAACTCTTTCGTTGGATGTTTAGAAAACCGAATGTGTTTCATTCATTTTGGGGGAGTTTAGTTCAGGTTCTGACCAGTTTCTCCCCAGACATTCCAGATTCTCAGAGCTTTCACAATACCTCTCCAACAGCTTCATTGAATTTTTATTGCAAAGAGGCTCCTAGTCATAGTTTTTCATACAAGTCATCTATCACTGCAAACGTCCATAATGCAGCCTAATTCAACCCAGATAGGTTCAAACTTTTTCTCAGAGCGTCTCTCTCAACAGGAAATGCATCATGAGGTTAGATCATTAGCTTGCGTAACTATACATACTTACTAAAACAGACTTCCTAAAACTTGAATGACTAAAATTCATTGAGACATAAATTATTGACTCAGTACATGAGCGATCTATACTTGGTTGCTGAGTGCACCTTCTCACTGTCTCTCCATCTGCATTCCACAGAGAACCCAAAGTAGAATTAGGCCTAATTTGGTGTTTTGGAACTAAACTGTGTCTAGACAGATGAAAATGGCTCTTTGGTCGCACTGGTGGTTACTATAATTGCTTCAGATTGCATGAGCCGCCTTATACAGATGATCTGATGATGAAACTGATGATAAGTTGAGAGAGTGTAGGGATGTAGGAAGGAAGAAAGCTTAACATGGTCTGATTAAGCAGACACCCATATCCGAAGAGCAGGACTCTGCAATGGGAAACTGCCTGATTATACAATAGCCTTGCCTGACACCAAAATATCTTTGGTAAAATTATCCATAATGACTGGCAGAGGCTATAGATCTATGTGTTCACCGGTGCCCCTGATATTAAGAAATTAATCATATCTCTAAAATATCAGAAGAAAGAAGAAATATTCTTATATTTAAAGGATTGATTCAGTGAAAGAAAGCCAATTTATGAACTTTTCCGCATACCACAGATGTAGCTGACCAGCTAAGACATGTTTGGTGACTAAATGTTTGCTTCGTCACTGGAGCTGTAAAGCTAAGATTGCTAATAAACATGAAAAGACACCCAAATTGGTTCTCTAAAAATACACCATTAAAATACATCTCAACCTTCTCAAATCTCTCCTGGTGTTCCTTAAGGTGGTGCAGACTTGTTGGTGTGTTTTAGGATTTACTATAAAAACATACAGCAAGCAATCTCAGAAAACACCAGGGCCGGTGTTCACAAGTCCTGCCTGCCATATCCTGAACTACACTGATAAATCTGCACCATATTAATGATGAGAGCAGAAAGTAGTTTTCGGGATACACACACATCAACAATACATGACAATATATCAAAATAAAGGAAATTATTATTTTGGTCACTGCAACTGGTCACTGCAAGCGGATAGTGTTGATTACAGCAGTGTTTTTTATACTTTCCTCATTAAATAAGATTTGATTCAGGTGATCAGTAATCAGTACCACATAAAAAAGAGGCAACATTGTGGAAGAAAAATATTTCTCAGCCTTTATTTACATTTGAACAAAAAAGTGGCAGGGCCAGCATTATTCATACCTTTTGCAAACTGTCACAGTCTGTGGGAAAATACCAGTGGGGACATGCAAAAAGCTTGTTGGCAATTATAGGAAATATTTGATTGCTGTAGGAGCCAACAAAGGCTTTTCTACTGATTATTGAGAAGGGTATGAATAGTTGGACATGCCGCTTTTTGTTCAAATGTAAATAAAAGTAAAAACGTACATCGTCTTTTTATCCTCTGGGGGACGCCTCTGTCATTTCCAATCAGGAAGAAACATGCTAGTTGAATAAAAGTATTTCAAAATTTGCCAGGGGTATGAATAATTTTGCTCTTGACTGCATATATATACGTGTAGATAGATAGTTCTGGCTGATGGGCCTCATTTGGCATAATTGGTGAATTGTCAATTAATCAATTAATTCATTTGTTAAGCATCAATCCGTGCCTATTTTATACTGTGGATTTTTTGTGTCGGACGTTTTGTGTCTCAGGATGTTATACAGCTGTGGTACTGTGGTTTATTATGGAGGCCTGAGTGCTTTTGGGTTGACGGTAATGCATGATGGCACAGGAGTGAATCGCTCCCACCTCAGCAGGTATGATTCATGACTCCATTAAACGCCCTCATCTATCACTCTGCCGTCTGTGGATTCAGATTAATGCCTCACGCCACTGCGCTCTGTAAAGCCATTGTCAAAACCCACACATTTAGTATTAGGGAGGAATCTATCAAATTAAAAAAAGCAAATTAGTGTCCAAACTGGTTTGAATGTTAGTGCCAGTGTACAGATGAAGACCCAGAGCTGTGAGGGACCTGTCACTTTTCGTCATCTGTAGGAATGACACACACTATGTGTCGTTTTTTTTGTTTGTTTTTTTTTTTAGCATTTTATGTTTACATCATTTTCTTACATTTTGGGGAAATTTGGCACTTCCTCTTACAATGTCAGCATTAATGTGACTCACTTCCTACGTGCCAAGAATGCATGAAATAGGCCAAAGCCTTGTGCTCTTTTGACCAGACATAAACAAAGATAGTGTATCTGATCTCCCTCTGTTCCTCTGCATGACCGGGAGCCTGATGTTTTTCCATGTGTACACCCAGTGAAGTCATGCGACAGGATATAACCACTCTTTTGTTTGTTTGGCTTCTTTTGAAAGACTTGAACGGAGAGGGATTCTGTAGGATCTTCTTGGCTCTGAGCAGACCAGACAGTGTCTGATGTTCATGGTCAGATTGAGACTGCTGTTTGCAGTAGTGTGTGTGGAGCACGGCAGGCTCGATTGAGGACTGTGCTGAGTCATGCTGGCTTGAGCCACGATGGTGGAGTGGAGAAGCTCAGCTGCGAGGATGCAGGGCTTCCACTGTTGATCCTAATGCGTTGTGGTGTGAGCCCTGACAACAGTAGCCTGAGGTTCTTCTCTCGTGGAGAGTACATGAGGATGCCTTCTCACTCAAACTGACCTCAGAGACACTGGAAAACAGCTTGTGAAGTGCATTCACTAATGCTGCACATTCTCAATGCTTTAAAAATGCTGTGAAAAAAATAGCCGCAATTTACTTATCTTCTTAAAAATCACACTTCGCTGCTCCACTGTCATTGTAGGTTTGTCAGAAGTAATGGGTTTACTGTGAATTAATGGCTTTACAGGACAAAAACAGAAACAACTGAACATACAAGCAACTGCTGATTTCAGTCAGAAAGCCTAGCCAAGTTAGCCTAATGCTATAACGAATTTAACACATTTTACTTATTTAACCAGTGTTGGTGGTATTGTGTTTGTATATTATATGACTTTTAGGGTAAGCATTAATTTATATTAAAATGTTATTTTTGCAAATTTGCTTACATATTACATGCCGGTAGTCTATATGTGAGCCAATATCCTATTTGGAGTATGTTCGACATTCACTAACCCTCAAACTAAGCCAGCAATAATTTAATAAAAAATACAATGTTCAGTTCACATGTTGTGTATATTTAGCTTTTCCAAAAAGAGAGAAGTTAGACCCAAGAAGAACCAGTAGTATCACATTAAAAATAATGTATCATGATTTTTTTTATTATTCAAAATTTTATTTAAAATGTTATTATTCAAATTGTTTTACATTTTTACTAAATTGTTTACATTTTGTACTAAATCCAGTTAAACAG
This sequence comes from Hemigrammopetersius urotaenia, assembly GCA_037974485.1. Lineage (NCBI taxonomy): Eukaryota > Metazoa > Chordata > Actinopteri > Characiformes > Alestidae > Hemigrammopetersius > Hemigrammopetersius urotaenia. The sequence continues at coordinate 16,570,171 of JBBPDC010000001.1, read as the reverse complement.
AACGAATCATATTCTCTTTCTAATAAAGCTTGCTGTTTCTCAGTGTTCTTGAAGTGTTCTTGGCAGTACTCAGCACAGCATAAAAATCATGACACAAGTGATCATATTATAAAATCAATAAAAATCATTGATGAAAAATCATCACATTGCCCACCTCTAACTAAAATACTGATTATCTTCTTAATCTAACTGCAAACAGTTATTTAAGCAGCTTCATATTTGCCTAATGCATGTATTGTTTGAATATTTTAAGACACTGGAGTCTGAAAGGGCTGAAAACTGTGAGAGCCCTTGTCCTGGAGTATATACTGCAGATATCTTTGTTTCACACAGACTGCACATCTCATAACTACATAAGTTATGTTGGTGTAAGTTTGACAGAAGTTATTGAATAATTCATGCTCTTCGTTGAATAATAAATTTTTAAATGAATAACTGAATAGTAAGCCTGGAATTCAATAAGTTAAAGTTTTTTTGGAGTGGCAGCAGTGTACCTGAGCACCTGAGCACTAAGCCACTAAGCCTTGGATTCACCATTGTGGGAAACTGCAGCCTTGGGGCATGGCGTTCTGAGGGTGTGTCTGCAGTCGAGCATGACTGCAATTCGTGTTCACGTGGATCAAGTCATGACTCTGTTCTTTAATATGAAACTCATAAATATCATCCCCTCAGTCAGACAGACATGCAGAAACAGAGACCTGAGAGACAGGCCTTCCACCACGTACTACACAATGGAACTGTTTTTAAAAGAGTCTTAATACACATACAGAGACCAAGCAAGGGTTGCACACAATTAGAGAAACAACGTTGCATGTACTAGTGCTGCAGGATATGCACGAATACTGGCATAGTGGTTATATTACTGCAGATTATGCTATACAATGTATGTGGCTTGATTCAAGACTAGTTTTTAATCTAAACTAGGGCTGCACGATATCAGGAAAACATGCGATATGCGATAATGAGGTTGCGATGGCGATATCACATGCGATAAGTAAGTAAAAACTTAGCCTTTTAGCCTATTATTTTGTTTAAAGAATTTAATGCCTCACATAAAATGTTTAAACCATTGAACACTGTTGAAATTTTTTTTTGTTTACTTTAAAAAACTTTATACATAATTTAAATTATAGTAAGTTCTTAGCCAAAAAAAATAGCAAAAGGATCAATCTATAACAGCAGCACAGAAGATGAAGAAAACTGCCCAGTGATTGATTTGTCCTCTTCTCTGTGGCACTGGGTGAAGAGTTTTGGAAAAACACCATTTATTGCAGTTCAGTCAGTTTTTCGCGATATGGATATTGCGCATGTTGATATCGCGATGACGGTAAATTTGCGATATATTGTGCAGCACTAATCAAATCAATTCCCTTTTGCATTTGAGCATTTTGATCCATTAAAACACCTCATGACAAAGAAAGTGTTAATGTTATTGTTAGCCTCACAGTGTTTTTATGATAAGCCGTCTATAGTTTATTATGACTACATTATGTTTGCATTTCTAAATACCATGCATTTGAAACTGCTTACGATGAACCGAAGTTCTTCACACAAATAAAAAATGAATGAAGTTCTTTGAATGAGGTTCTTAAAAAAGATCTCAATTACAAAAAAGTCCACCTAAAAAACAAAATTGTTTCTCAAAACCATTGTTAAATAATGTCTCAATATATTTGTAACTATTTCTCATAATAGCTTTTAGAGGCATTCCATTTTACAGACATCTGGCTCCTCTCACCACCACTGTAAACAATTGTGATTTTTTCCTAGAAGTTTTCCTAGGTTTTCCTAGAAAAGACACATTTCACATCCAACCACTCTGAATGGCCTTGTGTTGGAACACCTGGGTTTGGTCATCAGAAGATAATGTAGCTCTAATTTGGATTTGTAGATTCGATTCAACTTGATTTCGTCTTCTTTTAGTTTGCTTGCTGAGCATGCTATGGCTTGTCTAACCCTAGACAGTTTAGAAAGATTGTTTCTAAAAGTAATAACTGCAAATCAGCAGTTCCTTTAAGAGACAAGAATTCTCATATTGCTGCATGGGAGCCCGTCATGAAAACATTGCTTTATCTGTATTTCTACTCTGTTGGGATTGTTACTAAGATGATGTGATAATGTGTTCCAGTCACACCTCATCCTCCCTGAACCTAAGGTGTAATCAGACGTTCTTCCTTCAGTCTGGAACAAACGGGGCATCTGGAAGACTCTATTCACTGAACACCTGCATTTTTGTGGAGGAACAAAAAAACTTACAACAAAGCTTCCCCTCCTTTAGACGTAAATTCTGCTTCTCTCCATTTTCATTCATTGGCACATTAACAGGATTATGAACAATAGGGCCGCTCAGTGTATTGTTTACTGCGATATCAGTCTCTGCAGAGCTGACTAGGTTACAGTGTTTAGTTGAGGCCCAACCAGTTGCTGTGTTTTTTCAATAGGCTGTAAGCATCTCGACAAAATCACAGTTACAGACGAGTGGGTGGGTATTTTGATGATTTATAATAATCTATTTTGTAACACTGTGGCACATTATTCACTGGTACATTTTAATATATCGCAATACTAGTAGTCTGTCAATATTGTGTCACATCGTGTGGTTTTATGCAGCTGTAACTGTGGATTTTAACCTATTTTACACACAAACATAGAAACATACATGATATGCTGTTTTGTGTGTCTTACATGGATAAAGATGTGAGGTAAATGGCATAGAAAACCACAGGGCAGAAACAAGGCTTGTCTTGTCTTTTTTTCTTCCCCACTCAGCACGCCAAGAGGCGGTTTACAGCACTGACACCACAGTGAATGATGTTCCTGGCCGTTCCCATCCTTCTCTGCCACTGCATGAGAGCAAATGTTCCATGCCCCCGACTGTACCTCTCACACTGCAACGCTAAAACCTCTCAACTCCCGAGGGATTTTCACTCGTGATCTTTTATGAATGTAACATGTTTGTGTAAAATAACGCTGTTTGTTTTTTCATGGCAGGACTTAAAGTGATGGTTGGGTCAAAAATCACATTTACACTATTTTTTTCATAATCCCAAATGTAGTAGATTAGTGTCTTTTGCACCAGATCCATAAAAAATTGTATTTATGCCACTGCATTGGTTATTCATATACAGTAATCTGTTTCTAAACATGTGGGTAGAGAGAGTTATTTCAACGTTTCTTTTGTGCACGAGTGTTCGTTTTCGCTCGCTGCACGCTGCTAACCGCTAATGCTAATGTTTTTTTAATACAGTTTTCTGATTCTGGTTATTTATTTACCTTTACGTTTTCTTTAAGGGTAATGCATCAAACTGAGTTTTAACACGAAATGAAAGTGTTCTGGGAGCATATTTGTGGTCATATTTAGGATTCACACTATAAAAATAGACATTTTTAGGCTTTTTTTTTTTTTTTTACCAAAACACAACAGCTTGGTTTTTCACTATACGCGGGTGCTCTTGGAACATAACCCCCCGCAAAAAGCGAGGGATTACTGTATACATTTGTGTGCATTTATGAAAAGAAATGATCATAGTGTATACTAGAGATTTTATAAATGAGGAGGCGGGTCACTGGTTGAGAAATAAATGGGAAAGCTGATGCTGCTCATTATGGTGTCTCATATCGCTCATTAGAGTAGGACGGGGAAGTCATCACCTTCCAGTGGAAGAACAGACGAATGTACAGATAAAATGGAAGCTACAAAATTTCATGCAGAGTACATACCGTGTACAGTCAAGCATCTTGGCTGATCAGCTACATTAGGATTGAGGGGAAAATCCTGTATGCTTGATTATTTTTTTCAAACTTTCTGAAACTGCTTTGTTTGGCTGTGTGTGCAGGTTGTATGCTGTGCTTTGGCCAGTCGTCCTTCTTCCGCTTCAACCACCCTGAGGAGGCCCTTAGGATGAAGAACATGAGAATGGAGGCACAGCAGTCTTCTAGCACCAAGATAAGAGTCTATAATGGTAATAGACACACACACACACACACACATCTACCCACACACACAAGCACAAAGATAGGCTTTGGCTGTAATATGAATTAAACAAGCCAGCTCTATCTTCAGCATCCCGAACATCCTCAGCAGCAGCCATAACTGCTCTTAACACCTCCCACTCTCAAGGTGTTGATTTCAACTTTAAACTATGGGCTTATTATTACATTGCTTGTATCCTGATTTATTCTTCCGAATTATTCGGCACTACTTTGAAACAAAAACTTAACTTACATAGCTTTGAGGATGAGGACCCAAAGTGTGGGCCCACATTTGGTAGTTTAAAGGGGAAGTGTTTTATAAAAATGGTTTATTCTAGGCGATCTTACAGATTATTGGCAGTTTATTTACTCTCCTAAATCACCTGCCAACCAACATGTGTCTTCTGAGTTTTTATATGCAGTGTTGATGAACATAAATCAGAAAATGTTTTTATTAGGTGTAATATTGTGATTCACATTGGTCAACACATTAATCATCATTTCATTTTACAGTAACTGTGCATGAAAGCAATAAACAAACATCACTGCTGTGAACAATTATGACTACCTACGTTTCTCTAGAATGGAGCGTTTCACATCTAAATTCTCTAGACCAGCGGCCACAAGTTTTTTCACCATGGACAAGTTTCATGTAAAACAATATTTTTACGGACTGGTATAGATACTACTAAAAACAAGATATTTGTTTTTTATTTTACTAGATTGTGGGCTAGAGATTAGCATTTTTTTTGTCTGTCTTTCTGTGCGGTCCAGTACCAATTGACTCATGGACAGAAACCGCTCTGCGGCCCGGTGTACCTCTGCTCTAAACGACCTAACATTTAAGTTATTATAGAGATAGCATACATATTAAGTTGATTCTCTGGAGTTTGGTTCTAAACTTTGGATAGTGGATCACCCCAGGACAGACCCCGGAAAGGCAAGACTAGATTAAGCTCATGTGCTCTGAGGTGTCTCCTTGGGTCTGAGTTAGCATCTATATTCTAAAATAAGTCCTGTAGCGATGGGGCCCTTGTGTGGGTCACAGTGCACATGAATGGTGTGGATTGTTGCAGTGCCAGCGGAGGCTCCCTTACAGGTGCACGCCTACAGTTACCACTTCCGGACAGAAAGAGACAGCAACACTGCCTGGGCCTGGAGGCGCCCCATGCAGCTTTAATGAGGCCTCGCTCCAGTAGGTCTCAGAGCAAAGCCTAGCCTTCAGTCTCTCCCTCTCCTCGTGGCACACAGGCTCCTGTGTCGTGCTGTAAATACACTTAAACAGGGCATCCACAGTCTACTGATTGTTATGCTCTGCCTTTTCCTGTTAGGCTGCCATGGGGTACAAGCACAGCAGTAAACATATCTGATCCACTGCATTTCCTGAGGCGGTAATGAATTCCTTCCGATCTGAAGGACGTTCTGTTTTCTACAATAAGCATTCCCACTCTGCTTCTTATTGCTGTTAAGAGACACATCTCAGGCTGCATTGTCCAGCTGTATTCAGCCGCTGATTAGTGACTCAGCATTTTGATTCAATGGTTTTGCTTCTAAATTTGTCATCTGGAACGACTTTTGGTCAGATTGACCCCAGTTGGCCTATGCAGGCTTCGTCTACATATGTGGTCTTTTAAAGCAACCATTGCTTGGATGGACAAATGTTATAGAACTTTGTCTCATTTAATCTATATGAAATTGAACATTTTTGTTCAATATGCATATTATTCACATTATACTGTTCAAAGCTTAGAGTTGTTCCATAACATTGAGTTTCCAGTTTGAAATTGATGTAGCTAAATAAAATTAGGCAAAAAATTGATTCAAACTTTTTTGTCCGTTCTAAGTTCTTCTACTTGTATGAAACTGGAGGCAAAGATTAGATTAGATTAACCAAAGTTATTTGCTTAAGTGAAAGAAAGTGCTGTGACTTTGGTAAGCTAACCAGATCTGACAGCCGTGGATGTGATAACATGCGCACAGCTGAAGCTCAACCCCAGTCCTGACGGCTTTGTTGAGCACCGTCTGCTTATTTTAAGGAACGGGGTATCTTTTACAGCGTGTATTTTTACCTACCACCCCACTATTCTACTTTCTCTCCTCTCTTCCTTCCCTCATATCCGGTCACCCTCCAGTGTTGCTGGGTGGTCTGATAGATAAACACTTTTTTTCTTGTAAATTAATCGAACTGGAACTGACAATAAAAAAACTCTGGATTTCCTTTAGTGCACACATATAGTGAGAATGATCATAATTCAATATTTCAGAATTATCGTTAAAGGTTCCATATAACATTTATTTCAACCCAATAACATTCATTTCTGATTGTGAATATGTTGTGAATTTATACATTCATACAGATACCATAGATACACACATACATACACTATATGGGCAAAGGTATGGGGACACCTGACCTTTCAAACAACAGGGACGTTAAAGACAGTACTACATATACTTTGATGTGGAGTTGGTTCCCCTTTTGTAGCTATAACGCTTTCACTCTTCTTTGAAGGCTTTTCACAAGATTTTGGAGAGTTTCTATGGGAATTTGTTCATTCTGTATTCATTTGTTCATTCAGGCACTGATTTCGAATGAGAAGGTCTGGCTCACAATCTCCAGTTCAACCCAAAGCTGTTGGATGTGGTTGAGGTCAGGGCTCTGTGCGGGCCAGTCAAGTTCTTCCACACTGAACTCCTCCAAACATTTTCCATTTTAATTGTTAATGTAGTTTTAAATACTATTTTCACAAAGGCACACAAATAATGTAAAATCTAGGCTGTAGAGTCAAACAGCACGAGTACCCTCATGAGCCCTGAAATCGTGTGTGTCCCTTTAAGAGAGAGAGCGTGCAGTAGTTGGCCCCGCCCCCCGTGCAGCTCCAGCAGTGCGTCACATCAGCACCGCGGACAGGGGGAGGGCGGGGCTGTTGGGCTCAGTGGCCGAGCAAGAGCTCACGCAGCCCGGCTTCGAGGGACCCGCCGCTCCGCCCTGCTTGGGCACCGTGCGGCCGGCTTCACCCAACGCAGGCGAAACAGAGCCGTGCTGAGCTCGGGGTTAGCAGCTAAAACAGTCAGGCATATCCTTCTCTGTAAGTATTGAACGTTGCTACTGTTTGAATGAAGGCAAAACTGGCATTTCTTTTATTTGACACGACCTGGTGAGCAGAGAAGCGTTCCTGTCTTAATGACAGAGAAGACAGCCACGTTATTTCACGAGTGATGTTGGGTGAACGAGCAGAAATCATCTCAGCAAGCTTTCTGTTCGTCTTGTTTTTGTTTTGGCGTTTTTGTAGAAGGAGGCTATTGGTATACAGTAATTTTAGCAGAGAGTGTTTCATAATGTGGAAAAGATGGACTGAGAAACGCAGAAATGCAGAAATATTGGCACAATTTGGTCGAGAGTCCGCTCCTTATCTTCCTTGCTGTTTTCTTGCTTTTTGCAACAAAGAGGCATATATACAGTCTTAAACCATCCTTATCATCAGTGGGAATGTGGTTTGGTTGATGTACATGAGTGTGCACCCCCTGTCTATCTCTGTGGGGCTGGAGAGTTGGACTGAAATGACCATTTTTTACCTCTGTGATTTTGCAGATTGGCACTTTTTTCTTGCACTTATCACTCCAGGCCTGTCCACATTTCATGTCCATTTTTTCTATGATCTGTACCTTGCCAGCACGTCTGTATTTATCGGGAGCAAGTCCTCAAGCAGAGGTGCCATTACGTTAAAAGCCCAATAACGCACTTTGAGAGTAAGTGAAGTAGCCTCAGTGCTCTTTATTTCTACAAGCGCTTTTGCCACGATTGCGAGAGAGGTCAGGGTGAAATGTGTTCTCGTTAATGTGCTTGGCCTATTCCGACAGCTGCCATTTCTGCACCTGCACAGCAAAACGCTCCAGTGCGGAGTTGTAGTGTTCACTTGCATCTAGCTGGACTTGAATAAACAGTACAATAAATCCATCAAGTTTCTTCACTTAAAAGGGTATCAAAAAATAAATATGTTTTTAAATCAACACATGTTCATAACTGTCAGTGTAATATAATTTATTAATGTGAAAATGATTTGTTAAATTCAGTGGACCACTTCTTTCCGTGTAAATATTTCAGTGTGTAATGCAGTGCACTAGTTCTGTGGTCCCCCGTTCCTTGTCCTGAAGTAGCCATGTTCTGAGTATTTTAGCCCTCAGCCTTTCTAACAGGCCCACTTAATCACAGAAAGGATTTGTTGCATTAATGTTGGAGCAGGTAAAATATGCTCTAGATTCAGTGTTGTTTACTGATAGTAGTTTTTCTTCCGACAGATTCAGAGAGTCTGGTCAATGGGAACCATCAGTCTGAAGCACCTGAATCTCATCAAGCCCCCAAAGAGGGAGTGCGACCTGAACACCGTGCCATTGTCAGTTCTATTGAGAGGGACCTTCAGGACATTATGGACTCTTTAGTTATGGATGATCCCCAGCCTTCTTCCTCTTCTGAGAATAAGAAGCCTTCTGTGCCCCCCGCTGCTCAGTCTCCACTGTCCCCCTTGTTCAACGGAGGTGGCCGCTACCTCCTCTCTCCCCCCACGAGCCCTGGTGCTATGTCTGTGGGCTCCAGTTATGAAAATAACTCTCCGCCCTTCTCTCCCCTATCCTCACCTTCAGCCGCTAGCAGTGGTAGTTTCACCAGTCCCTCGCCCAGTGGTTGTCCAGACCAGATTTCCTCTCTGCCTCCAGTACCAGTCAGGTCCTCCAGTTACAATTACACCAGCCAGCCACCTGTACCTCAGCCTAGGACCATATTGCCAAACCACAGTGGAGGCCAGAAGGTTCCAGAGAGTCCTCGGCTCCAGAGGAGGGCCCTTCTGGAAGCTCCACAAAGCCCAAAGCCGGCCCGCAGAACTCTGGGTCAGGATAACTCAGTGGGAAAGGCTCCAGACAGCCCCAGACTGCCTCCTTCTTTGCTTTCAGTCTCCATATCTGCGGTACACAATGATGTCCCATCTCTTGGTCGGATAGTAGTGCCAAATAGCCCCAAACTTACCCCCAAATTCACCTCCACATCCCCTTCCTCTTCCCCGTCAAGTCCCAGGTTAAAGGTGGCCAGCAGTTTTCAAGACTGTACTTCCAGTTCATTCTGTGATCAGCCCCAGCTTGACCGATCACCCACCTCCAGCCCATCCCAGCAACTCTCTCCTCCACCTCGGACCTTCCAGCCACCCCTCGACCCCATCGTCCACATCATCCAGCCTCAGCCGCTGCCACGCAACCTTCAGCCTCCAGAAAGTCCTCGGCTGGCCCGAAGAAACTTGGAGTCCGGCTGTGGCAGTAGCATGAGGGAACTGCCTCCTCTTAGCCCCTCTGTGGCCCGCAGAGGGGTACCTGTACTCCCTGGGGCTCTCCCAGGAACCCTCCGGACCCCAGAGAGCCCATCCACTAAAGTGGTACCAGAGAGCCCCAGGCTCAGACGCAAAGCAGCCTCCCCCACAGAGGAGCTGTTCAGCCCCCATCTGGTCTGTGCGCGAAGCCCCTCACCCACCTCTGGCCTGATGGAGGGCAGCGGTGGACGGAAAGGAAGCTTTGGGAACACCTTGTCTCCAGCCTTCAGTCTGGGCTCTCTGCCTGGTTCCTCACCTGTGGCCAGCCCCAGAAGTCACAGGAAGATGTCGGTGGGCCACAGGGACTTCCGCCTGGCCCACCCGGGCATGAGGGAACGCAAGAACAGCATCACAGAAATCAGCGACAATGAGGACGAGCTGCTGGAGTACCATAGGCGGCAGCGTGAGGAGCGGCTCCGTGAGCAAGAGATGGAGAGGCTGGTGAGTGCCATACTGGACCTTTGTCATATGGGGCTGGGCAGAGTAATATTGGAATCATTTTTGGTATTAACAGATAACTGCTTGGAATTATCAAGATTAGTGACATCTTAAATACTGCAGGGAATCATTTTATGGCCTTCCTGTGATTTGTAGCAGCTTTGTTAGAGTTAATCATTAAAGGTGTCTCTGAAATGATTTATGTATTTTTGCCACATCTTTCTAGAAAGCTCAGGAAATTAACATTGGCTGTAAGGAGACATTTGGCCGTCTATGTTTGTTTCATTCCGTCAAATGCCACAACTGGATTAACTTGCGGATTTGTGTTTTTGGTGAGGAAGAAACAGCAAAATCCAAACTGTGGTGATTCTTGCATGCGCTATTGATTGGTTGTGCTTTTGTGGCGTAGTGTGTATATTGTGATCATTACTGCGGCTGTATGTGACCGAAAGCTCAAGCACAGAAGGTGCTCTCTATGTGCAAGGAAGAGTGAAGACAGCAGCCGTTCCAATCTGCTAGAAAGTGATGGGAGCTGTCGAGCTGCTGTGGTAGAAGGCTCCGAGTTCACCATGACAACGCCATTGTTTGTTGCCTTTTTTATGGGGGGTGGGGGGTGGGGGGTGGGGGGGGTGGGGGGTGGGGGTGGGAGAGACAGACATGCCGGTCCAGTCTGTTGTCCAGAATGAAGTTACAGAGCCAGCCAAAGTTTATTATGCGTTGGTGTTCGTTTTCTAATTATGCCACAGTGAGTGTTTTACAGAGAAGCAGATGATCTAACTGTGTCTGTCACGCTCTAATACTCTGGGCAGAAACAACATATAAAATAGAGCTCAACTCTATTGGTTTTTATTGCCAGAAGGTTTTCATTGTGTCTCTTTGACTTAATCACAATCAAATGAAGATTCAGAATGATACTTTTACAGGGCCCATATCCTGCATGTTTTCCCCTGAGGTCAAAACTGATGTGATTTTATTAATAAAATCATTTTTAATTAGCATTTCTTTTTATCCTTTGGACTCACATGTGGAATTAACATGCGTTAACCAAAAAACCCAAATCTGTTTACACCTGTTTTTTTGCCATGCTTCCACTTATTGATGGGGTTTCTCACATAGTAAATGTGTGGAATGCACAGAAATTGTCACTTTCACTCCACATTTGTTTTGAAATCGAAGTGTACTGCACATCTTCCCTCATGCACCATCAGCCTAACTTGCATAATTTGGATTGCAGACAGTTTGTAATCAATATTGTGATTGTTTCTGGAGAGGTAGATGTGGTTGATTTGTCTGGAACTTTGTTGCTGTCAAGGACATCAAGATGTACTAGATTTCACACTACAATGTTATGTGGTCACAGGGGTCCCCGATCCCCTCTTGGGGTGGTGTGAGTGATTGAATTACAAAACAGATTGTACCCGATTCACACTTGTATTCAGTGCTGGCCACTTACAATACGATTCACATATTAATAACAGGTGTGAACAAGGCCTTAGAGTTAAACAGGCAGTTACTGTACCTTTAAGATGGAAATGTCTGAATGGTCTTTGTTCTGATTGGCTGCCCTGGATTGTCCCTGTTTCAAAAAGTAGCCTGGACTGAAACACTCTTAACTTCTTTGTGAACGGTTCATTGTGAAATAAATGGGGGCTGAATAGATGGACATATGTGTGGGAGGACTGGGGAGTGAATGAGATGCTTCAGTGTTGCTACATAAAACTTTTTAGCCAGGAAGACTAGTGGCAAAAAAGCTGAAAAAAGCTTTTACTTTTTAGTGGATGGTTCTTTAAAAACTCACTTAAATCACAGTTGAAAGGTTCTTTAGGGAAGCAAGACTTTTATAGCATCTTTGTTTTTAAGATTGTTCATGTGTTTTGGTCTTTTGCCTCTTTTGAGGCAACAGTCCTAAAAACAAAATCAGTGTGTGCTTTTTCTAAAAGGATTACATTACAATGAAATAAGCTTAGTCAGGCTTGCAAAAACAATCTTTGATTCAGACTTTGCTTTCAGAGACATGGAACAAGTTGAGCATATTTGTTCAAAGCTGAGTGCTAACAGCAAAAAATGCCGTAACTGCTGAAGAGAGAAAACCTGCAACCTCGGCTCTTTTACCCTATTGGGAAATAAAAGCAGATGGAATCAACAATATAATTTTGGTGCACATTGTGCTGTATTGTTTACATTGTGCTGTATTGTTTACATTGTGCTGTGTTGTTTACATTGTGCTGTATTGTTTACATCTGTATCTTCTGGTGCTTTTTCTAATTTTTCTAATTTTGTGTGCTACATTTTTCTGCATGTTATCAAAACAGAAGTCTATTTCCTATCTCTCATGCTGAATAGCCTCCATCAGACTCTGATGAATAAGTCCTGTCTTCTTGGTACAGTGCGTCTTTCACATTCGCCACGTGATGTCTGTCAGGCCAATCCGCAGCTCAACCTGAACGTCAAAATCTGGTGTATCGCCTCAGCTGTGTGCAGCAAGTGTATGCAATCTGCTCTGAGCTGATGTGTGCCACACGGCCACCACGAGCCTGGAGCACTTGACATGCCCGACAGAGAGAGACGAGCTCAGTCGAGCGTGTGGCAAGCAGAAGACGCTTCGGAGACAGAATCAAAATAATTCAGAATGTGCACAAGAATATTCTCTCGGTGAGATCGAGTTACATAAATGTACAATACAGAATCATACAGTACACAGCTTGAATCCTTCTGTAGTGATTTTTACTGATTTAAGCTGGAGCTGGAGAAGTGGTCAAGCTGATTGTGGACTTGGCCGAATCAGTGTGCGATTTATCACACCTAATATGTGACAAGGTTCCAGAGGCACACATGGTTCCCTGAGAGACAGTTTTGGCACTCACACACAGACACACACGCATAAACACACTTGGCATATGGAACAGTGACCAAAAGAGCATCCTGTCTGTCACTGAAGTGCTGTAAGTGTCCTGCCAAAGATGATCTCATTTTAAAAATGTGAGCTCTTATAATGACGTCACATTTCCATTACTCTTAAGATGGAATATGTGGGATAGATCACAGAGAGACAAAAAAGGAAAAGTTACAATTGGTCTGGGATATACTGTTTAATAGAACATTATGTTACAAAAACTGGGTTGAAATAGTTTTCAATCGTTGACCTAGTGTACTGTCATCAGAGACTACATTTTTAATTTATTTAACTTTTCATTCAAGGTAGTAGTGCATCCAAGAGTGTGTAAATTCTTAGTCTATATTAAAGCCTCCATTCCTTTTGGAAGACCAGGGTTCTTGCAGTTTTTGCTCATTGAAAGTCCCACTTCATCAGTCTATAATACATACGTATCTCCGATGCCAGTTTTGGTGTCCTAGTGTAACGTTTCTCACAGTAATAGCCTCTTAAAAGCTAGTCATCTTGTAAGACCCACAGTGTTGTGTCATTTTCTCACAGTGGAAAGATGGACTGAAACACCTCTTGATTTTTATATCTAAAGCTTGAACTTGATTTTTCTCTGATCTCTAAAAATGAAATCTTTAATTGCTGTTTGTCTGATGCTGACAGGTTTGGTGGTCTGACAATTCCTGCGAGGTCCCTTTCTCTACTCTATTGGTGTTTTTCACATTTTCCTGTAACCTTTCCTTTCCTTATACAAATTTCTCCTTTATGCACATCATAAAGAAATGAGTGAGGCAGCCGAGGTGTTTGTGAATGTTAGTGTCTCTGTCCGTGTCAAGGGGAACCTAATGTCAGTTAGAGCTTCAGGAACAGCTTTTTTTGGAAGGACACCGCTTTAGGTGGTTGAGTTTAATACTGGAAGGAAGGAAGCGTTACAGTGACAATAGGATACATACAAGCGACGAGGAGAAAAATTAAATATTGACATTACACTCAGTGCTCAGTGCTTTGGTATGCATTTCTGTATATTATAGTAGGGCTGGTCTCTGATTTTTGCACAGTTTGTCATACTCATTACAAATCTATGTGTATGATCATGTTTTGTATTGTGTGTATTGACCATGGTCTGTGGTTAGTAATGCAGTTGTTTTTATTGCTCATTGTGAGCAGCTATTAAAATACTAAGCCTAAAGTAGGAAAGTTCACACTTAAAATTAAGTGTCAGCACCAGTATATTTAAATGCAGTACTGTATCGACCATAGAGAATGACCGTATCAAAACTCAATCTGTAATTCTCATGCATGCTACTGAGTGACTTGTGGCACCCGTGCATGGGGCAGATGGGGCAACATGTTGCTGATGTGAGACTATTTCCAGTTTGAGAGAAGCAGTAGTAAAGTATTCTCTTTGCAAAATCTCCCAGCACCAATATCATGGGTGATATGCTCAAATTATAAATGTTCAAATTATTCCTTATCTAACCCAGATACCTGTATGTTAGTGCTGCACGATATTAGGAAAACATGCGATATGCGATAATGTTGTTGAGTGTTGCAATGGCGATCTCACATGCGATAAAAGAGTAAAAACTTAGCCTTTATAGTGTTAATGTTTTTCTGCTTTGGATTTGCTGGTAATAAAGACTCCAGACACTGACTAGTCTATGCACAAAAAAAATGAAATGCAATACTTCCATTCCAACTGAATTTACTGAAACAGAGCATTTAATGCCTCCCATAAAACATTTGAACCATTGAACACTGTTGAAAAAATCTGAACATATTTTTAAAATAATTTTAAATCTTTAATAAATGTAAACATAATTTAAATTATAGTAAGTTCTTAGCCAGAAAAAAATAGCAAAAGGAGCAATCTATAACAGCAGCACAGAAGATGAAGAAACTGCCCAGTGATTTTTTTTGCCCTCTTCTCTGTGGCACTGGGTGAAGAGTTCTGGAAAAACACCATTTATTGCAGTTCAGTCAGTTTTTCGCGATATGGATATTGCGCATGTTGGTATCGTGATGACGGTAATTTTGCGATATATTGTGCAGCCCTACTGTATGTCAGAAATAAGAGTGGATACAAAACATGCAGGCGCTGCACAAACAGTGCAAAAGTGTTTGCCCAGGTTTTTATTTAGGGAGCAGGCAATAGAGAGTCACTTGAGGTAATGATTGGTCTTAGGGGAGAAAGGTATTGCATTTATGAGCAAAGCGTTTTAGTCTGGTGCTTGTGCCTGAGAATAAAACTGAACGTCGCAGTAAGACCGAGAGTTTGAATTGTTCGAGGCCTACATGCATCCTCTGTTTCCTTGATAAAGATTATCTGGGTCACTGACAACTTTCTCTGCTTATGTGATCAAGCCAGTGAAGAGCTACGGATGTGTGCCATGTCTGCTTAAAGATCAGTTTCACACACGGATTACTGCCCTGTAATGCTAGGCATTGCTTTCTCTCTGGTTCACTTAATTTCTGATGAAGACTGATTGACATAATTTGCATCAGTGACTATCCTGACAGCTGATGTCAGTTTGATTTTGGAAGAGAGCTCCTATCAATCCTATCTCCCTATGAACCATGTGGTATTTTGTTTTATTATTTCTTCCATTTTCAACTTAGAAGCACCGTGTGGTGAATCTTCTGTGAAAACGTGCTGTGTAAACTGCATTTTTCATGATCACATTTGTTACTGGAGTCCTAGTTAAGGAGTCACTGGAAAAGTATTTACTTTGTAGGTTTTAGCACTTAAAATATTTGGAGGCTGTTGAATAGCTTACCAGCTTCAAGGCAGAGTGGTTTGGAAACAGTTCATGTAATCAAGCCAGTGCTAGCTGCTCTACAAAGTCTTGAATCTGGTCCTCTACATTTTTCTCTTATTTAAATTGTTTCCACTTATGATATTTGCGTCATCATTCCGATTGGCTGCTGTGTATTTTTCCGCATATGTTCAAAGCTCTCCGAGCTGAACCACTCCTAAAACTGTGAATGGGTGGATCTAAACCGCATTGAATTTAATGTATGCAAATACATTGGTTTTCGTGACATCACAAAAATAACATTCAGTTGGACAACAGATATGTTCTGAAACTTTTACAATGTTAAATACTGCATCAAGCCCCTTTTCCCACAAAACTGAACAAAATAGGGTTCTAGGATTTTGGGTGAACCAGAGGAGGATGGGTTCTCCTTTTGGTTCCTCCCGAGGTTTCTTCCTCCAGCTTGGGGGGTTTCTCCTCGCCTCTGTCGCCTTTGGTTTGCTCCCTAAGGGCTCGGACCTGGATTATATGAAGCTGCTTTGTGACAGTACTGGTTGTAAAAAGCGCTATAGAAATAAAATGTAATTGAACTTTAATTACTCACTTTTTAGATGTTTTACAAGAGTGTGTACCGTGACTGGACAGCACTGAAGCAAGGCATGAAAATGCAAACGGTCATTCTGAATTACTGCAGGGGACTTGCTGCCGGCATCAGGGAGCAGGAGGGTTTAGCCCCTCCCTGTGTAGCAGAAGCCCCACCTCCACCTCCCTCGAGGAGCGTCTCGAGAGGAGCTGGCATTGCGTCTGTGAACGTTGGAAAGCGGGGTGAGGATACGTCTGGCTCTGGTGAATGCCTTCTGGAGCACACTGGCCTAGAGATCATGAGCCAGAGGCAAACATCTGCCCTGCCACCTGAGCGGATGCGCCACAGGGCGGACAAGGGCAGAGAGCAAACCCTGCTCTACCTGCTGAGTCTCGTACAGCAGCCCACTCTGCTGCACGACCTGACTGCACTCATGAAGGTAACTGAGGACACTTCTAATATTAACATCCAGAAACAGTTGCTGCTCTATGTTTGTGTTGTAGTCTTTGGCCTAGTATGCCTGTGTATGAAAAGGACTTCGGAGAAGCTCTTGCTGACTTCACACTACTGTTAATTGTATTGTGCTTCATAAGCATCAGATTCCAGTTTTTGTTAATCACCAGTGGCGCTTAACTCTTCTGACTGTGTCTGTACGAAGCTTTTCTTACTTTGAAGTGGTTTAACGTCTTAAACGTATTATGTTTCTTAGTGGTTTTCAGTTGTAGAAGCCTTTCATTAGTATAGACCCTATACAGTATATGGCAGTTTCTTCACATATTTAATTCACATACATTCTTCAATAAAAAAGCATATGTTGAAAGGTTATTTGGCATAAAGAACAGTTTTCTGTGGTGTCATGCCATAGAACCCTTTTTGGCACCTGTGCAATGAAAACACTCTTTAAAAAAGGTTCTTTTTTGGGTATCAGCCGTGGGTCCTGCCTTTACCTAGGGAAGTGTTTTCAAACTGGTCCTCAGGTATCCCCTATATACATTTTACCTGTGTGTGGCAAGTTGGGTTGGACCAAAAATGTAGACTGATTGGAGCACAGTGTGATTTGTACCACATTTCAATGTTCTTTTTTCATTTATCATGAGTTTTAGTTTTTGAGTGCAGGCTTTTTGTTAACATCTTGTTTTAGAGACCGTAATTTTAGAAAAAGGTACTAAATGTATAAAAATAATATGGTATACCTTAAAATCTACAAAATAACTTCATTACATTTCACTATTAGACCTTAAGGACTGTTTCACAGACAGCATAAGCTAGAATTCAGTGCAGGCCCAAACGCAGGCTTGTTACAGCTTTAAAGACATACTTTGCTTTACAAAAGTTTACAATATGTAGAGCAATTACTATGATGCAGGCACATAACCTGCAGAACTGACCTGGACTAATGGAAAATATTTAGAAAATATTTAGAACAACTCTCTCACCTAATCCTCCACTAAAGCACCAGACAAATCTAATAAAGGCCTAAAGTTTGCATGTTTAAAATTCCTCCTGGAAATGCTTCCAACTCCTGATGCATTACACACCCTAAGCTTTCAATTACAAGTGTCCTAACATTCCCTCTATTAATACCTATTAGCCTTTTTATATCTCTGTGTGTGGCTGCCCATATACATTTAGAAAGTGAAGGGAATCTTTACTATACAGAGCAAATGGCAAAAGGTCAGGAGCCATCTGTCTTTTTTTGCAGGTCTGAAAGAGCTTAGCCAGTATTAGCAGTGCAGTGGGGGCTTGTGGCCCCACAGGGGGTTTTGGTGAGGAGGGTGTGGGGGTAGGGACTGCTTAGTGCTGTAGTCTGGGAAACAGATCCACTGCTAACAACTTAACATACTAAAGCGAGCAAGTGATGTGTTCAGCGATGGTTCTATAGCTGATAGGTGGCTGTTTCACATTCGGCCCAGACCTAGTTCAGCCCCTCGCATAATAACGCCGTATAAGTGTGCTCACCCGAGGCTAATGGGTCCATCTGGACTGCTTCTGCTGAGTAACAGCACACAGGCAGCGCTAGCTTCCAGGCCATAAATGAACATCTTAGTGGAGAAGTACATGTCTAGAGCCAGGGTGAAGCTCTGTTCACATGTTACGCAGCAGGGCTGAAAGTCCAAACATACATCTCCTTTTGGAAGTGTTTCTTGCACACTTTTGTGTTCTGTTTGCACTTGTGGTCTTGTGCTGTTCTGTTCTGTTCTGCTTTTGTGTTGTAACATGGTCCTGGAGGCACATTGTCTCGTTTCACTGTGTACTGTGTCGAAATGACAATAAAACCTACTTGACATGACTTGACTTCAGTACTCAGTGGGGCTCTGCACTCTTCAAAGTAAGCAGCTCTTTGGAGTGAGGCCATAAGAGAGTCACTTTATTTATAATTAAATGAGGTATTATTATTATTGTTGTTGTTGTTGTTATTATTATAGTTATTATTAGTTATTATTGTTGTGGTTTTACATCAAGATACACACATACCCACATAGACCCCCACATATTATAATAATAATGATGGAGAAACTACTACTATACTTTTTCAAATTGTAAATGTTTTAAAAATGGGTTCAAATGAGCTAAAAAGGAAAAATAACGAATCAGATCACTTTTTAAGCAAAGCCTAGTTCAAACACAGTTTTAAGATTTCTTGGTAAAGTGTGAAGCACCAAAGAACTCATTAATTAGAGCATGATCTTGGCACACACTGATAGAGAAGGAGGTCAAGAAGTGAGAGGAGGGAGGCTGAGACAGAGCCGGAGAGCAAACAAGGCAGTGTGGGAGGGCGAGAGGAGTGTGTGTGTGTGTGTGTGTGTGTGTGTGTGTGTGTGTGTGTGTGTGTGTGTTTTGCTGGTGTCAGTCCAGATAGTTTGAGGGCACTGGAATGTAAGCGCCGGGGTCAGGTGGCTGGCCCCTTGTCTGCTGTGCTCCGATTGGTCAGTGCACAAGGGGATTGAGTGGAAATGCCTGATCGGAAATGAGAGAGAGAGCAGGAATGTGTGAGAAGAACACCATCAATCACGTTCCGCTGCAGCCACATCCCTGACTTTTGCTGAATCCCCTATACACCTGAAACCCACCCAGGCCAACTCTTCTCACCTTTGGATGGATCGCAGAGCTCACATCAGTGTTTTTGGGGAAGATACTGTTTATACAAAGCCTGTCGAATGTTTGAGAACAGTGAGTTTGCTTATTTATTTATTTAGTTTTAAAAATGTATTTACTTATTTATTTGTATTGATACTGGAGGAAAAAACTTTGTGAAGCAGTGGGCTGCCGACAGCGGTGCCAGGGAGCAGTGTGAGGGTGTGGTACCTTGCTTAGGGGTACCTCAGTGGAGCCATTAGCAGTCCTGGGATACAAACCCATGAGCTGACTGCAGAAGGCCACCAACTGCCATGAGAGTTTAATAAAAGTAGTTGTTTTCTTTTCTTTTAGCAACAATATTAGTAAGTTAATAAAAAATCTCTATCTCAGACTGTGCTGATGATTCCTTCAAGGGAATTGTGGAATTCTCATAAGGATTTTTTTTTTATTTTAAAGTGTTTCACACTGCCTTTTTGTTGGCCACAGCTTCAGGCTGTGGGTCTCACTGTTGCTAAGCAACAATAGTGTAGTAACTGTCAATCAGCTATACTAGTTGGCTGCCAGTCTGATTTGTACCAGCAGAGCGGTCCCCGTTTCTGCTGTAACCAGTGCCTTTACTGCTTCTAGCTGCTAAAATGGTAATTTTGGTCCATAAAATCGTCCAGTTCAGGATAGGAATGGACAATACGGCAAAATGATGTCATACACATATATCATAGTTTTTTCTGATTTTTGATATTTTGGAAATGACAAAATCAAGCCAACAGCGCCATCAGACATTATGAGTGAAGATTATTCAACACTTTACTACGGTAGCCCTGAAGGGCAAAACACAACGACATTTCAGAAAACGGAAAGGGTAGGACCACACTTCTTGTTTGTGATTGGACAG
>JBBPDC010000001.1:16518710-16536907 GCA_037974485.1 Hemigrammopetersius urotaenia | reverse complement strand
CTCTCTCTCTCTCTCTCTCTCTCTCTCTCTCTCTCTCTCTCTCTCTCTCTCTCTCTCTCTCTCTCTCTCTCCTTCCCCCTGGACGGTTTCTCTAGGAGAGGGCTAATGTTGACGCCCAGAGGGAAGCTCTGGAGAGGCTTCAGGACGCCTACAATGAGTTGAAGAGCCAGCTCCATAACTGCCCTGAGTCTCTAAGGGAGCAGTTACAGGAACAACTCAAAAGGGTCAGTCTCGCCCCCACAGACACCAGGACTGAGTCTGCAACCTCAAATGACCCTCCATGGACCCAAACACTTCAACTCCAACTGCCTCTCTGAGCACAAACAGACACATGCACGCACACACACATGCACGCGCACACACACACACACACAATCCCCACCAGTTACTTTGGAGACTTCAGCAGATGTGGGATGTTGGTATGCATGATGCAAATGGAGAAGAATGATGCTGGGCTCTTTTTGGCTACAAATAATTCATGAAATCTGCTCTGACCTCAAAAAAAAGAAATGCACATCATCCAGTGCCACTCCACAAGAATAGTTTGAACAAACAAGCCGGCATTTCTGCTAATAAAGAGCAAATTCTAAGCATCAGCATCAGCATTATGGTGAAAAGCATAGCTGCTAGCTGCTGTTTACTGTTGGCAAAGCTTTTTCAAGATATCTTCCTTTGTTTCTGCTGGGAGTTCCTCTTTGCTTTTAATGTTGGAAGACAAAAGTCTGTGTGGTGAATTCAGGGCAAGGCAGTACACTGCAGTGGGCCTTGTCTGAAATATATAAGCATGTAGTTGTGCATGTCTGTTTGAGTGTGCCGTGTTTTTCCTAAGCTACATTTTAACCGCTAACATTTCCACTAATCTATTAATGTAGATACAAACTGGTTGATTGTGTTATCTACATACTTTTTTTCAGTCCACTCTCACATCCAAATCGATTTGCATTCCTGAAGAAGATATTTCTCAGTTTCTCAGCAGACTCAGGAACGTTGCTTTGTTTGAAATTTCTAAGCATGTCCTCTTTTTGTTTGTGCTGTGCTCGTCTGTGTACAAAGAAAGCATCGTCAGGCCTTTTTGGAGAATTTTTGATGAATAGGCCCTTTTATAGACAGAAACCCCCCTTACGGGCTTAAAGAAAGCAGCAATGACACAAACTCCCTCAGCCCTCTGGCTTTTCCTTGTCAAAAGCAGTTTGATGACGTGACATCAAGGGCTGCCCAGCGTCCTTGAGATCTGTTTTGAAAGCACATGGAATTTACAGTGGTAGTATCAAAGTTAGCATAAAGGTGTCCTCAAAGTATAATGCTACATGCAGACAGACATTTTAATGGAAGCCCCAATTTTATTTAAATAATATAGTTTGAACAACATTTATAAAGAATGTTTTGGAAGAACTGTACCATAACAGCCATAAACACATTTGCATATGTGCAGTTTAGCCACCCATTAACACCGAAGTGAAAAGGAGTGTTGTAACTGTGGACAGAAATATAAGGTTGTGCTGTTAAAATGCCATTGTAACTCTGTAAGGATACAGACATCTGTAAGGCCCTTGAATATTTCAGTCCAAATTTATCCATTCTGTAATTTTCAGTTGTGAATGTTTTTGGCATGGGCAGCCATTCCCAAGAAAGGTCTTTTTAAATACATCACTTTTAAAGACCCAACAACAAAAACAGCATATTTCATTCTTGGGATATTTAAAGATTGGTCATAAAAGGATTTAAGAATGCCCATATACATACAGACTGCCAAATATACTGGCTGACACATATATAGTAAAGATATCCAGCCAAAACAACCACCCAATGCCCAGCAGTGTGTTGCTTTGTGTCCAGTGGCTGTGCTAAAAGACTGTGTGTCCTGCCCAATGCCCTCTGCCTCTCTTGATGTTCTCATCTGCTGAGGAGCATGGCTGGAACTGCCTGCCACAAAGACTCCTTTTGACCTGCTGCTTGTTACATTTCAGTCTATGTGCATCCGTTCTGTAGGAAGCAGAAACCTTGGAGGCAGAAACGAAGCAGTTTGAGGATCTTGAGTTCCAGCAGCTGGAGAAGGAGAGCAGTCTGGAAGAGGAACGCGAGACCATTTCTCAGCAGCTCCTGCAGGAGAGGGCCCAGTACCAGGGCAATGTGAACAAGAGGAAGGTACACCAACACACCAGCATCTAAACATACTGCTTACTGTCCAGTATCATCCTAGTCATGTCTCAGGTGCTGTGCCATTGCTTAATGCCTAATCTGTTGATATCCAGGAAAAGGTGGCAGCATTGGAACATCAGGCCAGTCAGTTAGGCTTGCAGGCCACACAGGAGTGCGAGAGGCTGGCCAAGGACAGGAGTGTCACCCTGCAGCTTCTTCAGAAGGTACACCATTATCTGTTAGCAGGTCACTGTAAATCAGAATCCTTAAATACTATCTGCTGATAGTGAACCCAATCTGATTACACAGGTCAAAATCATCAGAGATAAGTTTATGTGGGTTTTCTGTGTTTAGTTTTTCCTGTACGTACAGTGTTTGTGATGAAGCTAGTTATATATAGCATGATAGTTGGTATAATGATCATATAATAATCATATGCTAAGTGTTTTTGAAGAAACAGTGGTAACTGACTGACACTGATCATTATATCTATGCCACAGACTTCACACTGAAAATATTGAAACAGTTATTTGATTAATAAAAAAACGCATGCAAGTCTATTACAAATCTAATATTACTCATAATTCAGAATGTTGATGTGACCTCAGCATCAATGATCTGAAATCAGCCTGAAAAACTGTTTTTGGGATTTTCATAAATAATACAACGGCATGGTGCTCACTAGTATTTTAAAATAAAAAACAAATAAATGGTTTAAACCTGCTTCCTTTTTAGAATGTGTGACACAGTCTTGACTAATCTCTTGTTTTTGGATGAGGAATTTTCTTGTCTTTGAACACACAGTTTCACTTACGGCAAAAAGTGCCACAGCCACACAGTGTTTGACAGTGTTTTGACAAATATGTCACCAAAGTGTTACATAAGTGGCTGTTATTTTTCACTAATTCCTCCACAAAAGAATGTGACGCTCTACAGGTTTAAAATGTTTAATTCAAACAGGATATGGTCTGTTTGCATTATCTCTATGACAGAGGTGTAATTAGAGAAATGGGGTGAAAGAAATAGCCCAAAACATTAGAAAAGAATCAGCATTGCTCTAATGAGACTAGAAGTGTAACAGTGTTGAGTCATAGCCTTAAAGCGATGGTATGAAAAATTTAATTTACTCAATTTCCCACCTATCCCAGATGCAGTCGACCAGCTAAGACATGACTAGAGTCCAAATCTTGCCTCTTCATTTTAGAACTGGAAAAATGCAGGCAGGCATTTGAGTCAATTTACACAGTAGGAGTAGGAGAGGGACCATCCTAAATGACCGTAACACTGATGCTCTGTTTATTTTTACAGTTTACAGCAAGTTAGATTGTTTCCTCCCCATTTTAATGAAGAGCTGGCTGTGGTTGTGAAATGTTTTTGGGATGTTTTTATGAAATACATTTGGGTCAGTTGTAGTGTTTGTAAGCCTTTTCAGTTACATCTAGGGAAATTTTAGTTTTAAAGATTGGAATTGGCCTAGTCGATACTGCTCTTCCTCACATATGCATGTGTTCTTCAGGAGAAGGAGCGTCTGACCGGTCTAGAGAAGAGATACTTCAGCTTAACTGGAGGCAGGACTTTCCCTAAGAGCTCAAACACTATAAAAGAGGTACGCTTACAACATTTCTTTGCTTTAGGAAAACTGTTAGATGTTTTAAAAAGAACATTTCCTCTACATTGTGGAATGAGGGTAAACTGAAAATGCTTCTTATTTCCCCTTCTTCTCTCTGCTTTCTAATATCATCTCATTCTGGTCCATTTTACCCTGAATTAATTCATAGCTCATAGATTCTTACACATTAATGTTTCATTGTGTGTGTGTTAACCCTAGTTAGACAAGAAGAATCCAGCACAATGGCTTTAATGGTTGCAAGGGAATCCTGTTCAGACCAGTTTCCGCTATTGCAAAAAACAGACAGTTATTATTGTTGGTATCTGCACGTCCTGTACAACGTCTTATAAATCACGTCTATCATATCTGAGTGGGGAAACAGGAAATGAAAGCCTTGCGAGACGGGCAGTGGCTGACATGTAAACCTCTAAACAGGATGTGCTTCGCATCAGCGAGACCGACCTGTTAGACGATGCCCACTTCCAGAATCCCCTATGCTGCCTGGGCGCTCCCTATTTTTACACTTCCTCCTCCAGTTTGTATTCCAGCAGGCCTCAGGAGGTAACAGAGCTAGCGGTCAGCGCATGCAGCTGGGAGTTTCTGACGTCCACTAACCACTCACAATAAACACTGATGAGTCCCCACACACGTGCACGTTATGGACGTTCACCGCACTGAATGTCTTGTACGGCCCTGGTTCAGCATAAACAGAGCACTCGGAAGGAAGTCACTCCAACTGTAGAAACTGCTTTATTATGTTGTTGTTTTGTGAAAGTGTGTCACATAGGATGTTCTCCTGTCCTGCACACAGAGGTATCTGTAGAAAGCATACAAACAACCTTTTTTTTTTTAAAGAGGATTACACACAGAGAACAACAAAGAAAGAAAGAACAATAGCTCCATTCAGATTGGCTTTGATAAAACTGTAGACAGCCTAAACACTACACAGGCTCTAGAAAGCTTTCAGTGGGTTTATTAAAAGATGCTGTGCATATGTGTATATAAGGTAATCTTTTTACCTGTAGCTGCCATATATAGTATATATGTGTGTTTGTAAGCAACTTGTGGGGTTTTGCTTTCCTAATTGACTATTTTTTTTCTCCTCATCCTCCTCCTACTTTTCCAGCAAAGAGGAGGGAGAAAAAGTTCTAAAACCTCCATCTTCTGTCGTGCTATTTGACATAGGTAATATCCATATGCACAGTAGAATTTTTTTCTCCTTTTTCCCAATGCAAGGTGACAATTGCCTGGAAAAATCTTGAGAAATTGTATCTGGATAAGTGTTAGAGAAAAACCAGTTAAAAGCACCAGGAAAAGAGCAAATCACCCAGAACCCCATGTCAGTTTGATCCCATCCAAATGAGGCTGATTCTTTTCACAGAACGTAATCAAGACAGGAACAAAATAAGGCATTTCTGAATTTTGTTTGAAATGACCGTGTAAATAAAAAAATGTTCTACTGACACACATTCAAAAGTTTGGAATCACTTGTCATGGTAATAACTACTCTTGTTTTATTCAAAAACATACTGCATAATCTATAGCCTGCATAGTCTACAGAGTTTTGTGTAGACTGAAATGAAATCCTACATAGTATTTTAGATGTTTCATGTAATATTTCAAGAAGTGAAATAAATAAAATGCAATTTCCTCTTAATCGTATTTATTTGCAAAATATTTTGATTTAAGATGCGATCATTACTTTACAAATGCAGCCATTCTGGATGTTGATTTTAGTTTTATTTTATGCTCCGTCATTGTAGGATTTTCTACAGCTCTGGTCATCATTCTGGACACGTTTAACATTACTTCAATTTATAGTGTTGTAGTAATTTGATAAATCCTATGAAGTTATAGAGTTCTAGCATATTGATTTGTGCATAAAAGTAAAGTGACCTGTCATACGTGAACACCCAGTGCCCAGACAGCAATGTGTGGGGAAGCTAGCTTGTTCAAGGGCACCTTGGGATTTGAACCCATGACTTTCTGAATGCTAGACGAGCAGCTGCCCCTCATAAATGTGCAGCAAACAGACAGAAGAGTATCATACTGTGTGCATGTTGAATGTTTTTTATTAGCTCTTGTTTTGATTGCGTTCTGTGATAAACAGCTTTTTAAAATTTACTGTGTTTAATCTCTGATTTCATCATTATGGTTGGAGAGCAGCGCGTGTGTGCTCGAGTGTTTAGAGACTACACAGAGCATTTTATATGCGGAGATGACTGACAGTGTGAACTCTTGTCCTGTGTAAATGCGCTGGCTGCTCTCAGGAGTACTGCAGGATGGAGGATGTGTATAGGATGTATGAGAGCAACCCTCAGCTCAGCAGCTCTGCTCAGCACGGCCTTGCACTTGCGCTTCACCCAGCTGTAGCTGCTCCCGGCGAGGTATCATAGTGCTCACACTTTCACTCCTTCACCTCCTGCTCTCTCTTTCTCCCCAGCTCTCTCTCTCACCCTCTTTCTCATTCTCTTCCCTTCTTTAACTCTTACTACTGTGTCTGTTTTACAGGGTGCATTTAGGCTGCATGCTGATAAATTCCCTGCTTAATACATGACCCAGTTCTTGGCTTATGCATTTGCGTATTCACTGCATTCTTAATGACAGAATCCAAGATGATAAAGGAATTCTTTAGTGTTTTTCAATTTGATCTGTCTCTTTGTTCCTGTCTGTAGCACATAATGGTCAAAAACGTTCATGTCTTTTTTTTTTTTATCTGTGCTTAGTGAAATAACAGAATTAAAGTCTCTAGTAACACTTACGTTAGAAGCCAGTGGGCAAGGACTGAAAGAAACATTCAGTATAAATTACTTAGTATAAATAACTGATAACACAGGCCAACATTTTTTTTGTAATCATCAGAAAGTACAACACACTTTCCTAACGCAGTTTTTCATGCTGATTTCAGATCTGCTTTCAGTTTTTTCAGTCACATCAACTTTTTGAATTATGAGTAATATTAGACAAGTGTTTTTTATTGAACCGCAGGTACCAGTCAAGTAACTGTTTCAATATTTTCAGTGTGAAGTCAGACAGGCCACACTGTGGCATAGATATAATGATCAGTGTCAGTCAGCAACCACTGTTTCTTCAAAAACGCTCAGCATATGATTATTATATGCTCATTATACCCACTGTCCTGCAATATAGAACTAGCTTCATCACAAAAACTGTACATGCTGGAAAAACTAAACACAGATTTGAACTCGGCAGGAAAAACACTACAAAACCCACATACACTTATCTCTGATGATTTTTATATATAAATATAGTATGTAATTGTTATTGGTGCACTGCTCTATCTGACCTGTCTCATACCATTCCTCTTTTTCTTCTCCTCTTGCCTGTGTCTGCGTGTTCCTCCTGGTATAAAGGAGTATGTTACTGTCAGCCAGTTAACCCAGATCTATGGGATGCCAAAGGTGGACTCCTCCCCCACCTCTCCTGCCCAGTCACGTCATCTTCCTTTCACTGAGACTGCCTTCTCCCGCCTTCAGTCCCCTCATGGCTCCTCCTTTTCTCTCTCTTTTGAGGTGTGTCTGTTTTCCCTGCTGTGTTTCTTACCTCTTGTTTCTTAAAGATGGCCTCTCCTCTTGCTATTGTGTTTCTGAGCTTAAAATCCTTTGAAATCAATCTTACAACCATTGACACCACTGTGTTAACAGTTAGCACCACCAATTAGAATCACCAGTTAGAAAGTGACTGCCCACATTAAGAAATCCATCTACCTGAATTGGTCATAATTTATATGTCTACAGCTATACACTGGAGTCTACTTGTACTGTGTTCATACAATGGTTCTCCTAAAAAATAGAAGTTATATTTGAACGAGAGGCTATAATTGCGGCTCCTATAGAAACACACAGAGTGAGAGCAGCTGAGCTTCAGCTTACTATTAAAACAGGGTCATTGGTTACTGGTAATTAGCAACAAATTTTATAAGACATGCTGTTCAGGCCAGCCCTTTCTCTAATGCCACAGCTATCATTATCTAACCATGTACACTGATGAGCTATTACATTAAAACCCTCAGTTTATTATTGTGAGGCTCCCCCAATGCTGCAAAAACAGCTCTGACCCATGGACTGTACAAGATTGGAAAACATCTGCTCTAGTTTCTACATGCTCTTTCTGGAACTTCACTGATTTGTGGTTTATGTACTTGGTAAGCGTTGTAAGATGCAGTGACTTGGACAATTGTGATGCTGAATTAGGCTGACTCAGTTTGGTGCAAAAAAACGTTTGAAAACCCATTCCTCTCGTCATGGGACTGAAGCTGCTCGCTGCTGTCACTAAACCAACATTTTCAGTTGCTCATTAACACTTTTTTCTCTTCCTCTTCTTCCTCTTCTTCTTTTTCTTCTACTTCCCTCGCTCCCTTTTTTCATGCCACCCTTCCACCTCTTCTCTCGCTCCTTTCTGCTTTTGGACGTGAAGGCTCAGCCTCAAATGGCCAGTCTAGATTTAGAGCGCTGGTATCAGGAGGTGATGGAGGCTGGAGACTGCAGCCCTTTCTGCCCCCCTCCTCTACCGGCCAAAGCTCACATGCGCAGGCCTCTGCAGGTAAACGGTGCAGGCCCGGAGTCCCCTTCTCCCTATTTTATGATTTTTACGGTTGACCAAAACTTGATTTGAAATGAACAGTGTTGTAATACAGTAATACAAGGGCATGTATTACATTTAAAGGTAAATTCGATCAATTTGTCAAATGTTATGCATAATTCAGATATAAACAAAGTCATTTTAACGGTTCTGATGTGAAATGCTTCATTGATTTCTGAATCAAGGATTGCAGTGTCTGCACAAACTGTCCAAATGACCAGTGAACCTACAAGTCTATTCCAAGCTTTATATTGAATGTTTTTTAAACTATTATATTTAATCATAGTACAGTAATGGTAGAGCTAAACTGCCCTCCATGTACCTCTCCAAGGTATCTGGCAAAGAAATACATTTTAAAGCCCTATTCTCATCTACAAACTGTCCTGAAACAGTGTCTCAGGTGTCAGGTTTATGTATCCTTTCTATAAATAACTTAAACCTACCCCGCAGTAAGATTTTTAATGGCACTAAGTGCTTCTATGTCTGGCACCGCTGTGAATAATGCTGGCTGGGTCAGTTTCTATTTAAAAAACAAAAAAAACAAAAAAAACAAAAACGAGTTTTCATGTTGCACCGTTATTGAGGGCACTTTTATTTGTCTTTTGCCTTTTTACATTTATATTAAATGACCTCTATATGTTTGGTAACCTACTGCTTAAGCTGGCTACAGCTTAAAAGTGCCATAGACCGTTTTTAAGTAGTACACCCTCTTTGGAGGTTGTTTGTAAGTTGTTTGCAGTTTAAGTGATTATAAATGCACATTCACTTTAACTTTTTTGTACCTGTGTGCTCTTCAGCACCCGCAGTGTTGCACGACGATGCATATGAGCAGCGCCTTCTTTGAAATGGAAAGATGCAATAGAACTCTCAGACTAGCAGCATGACCCAAACCCCTACATGTTAAAATATCTACACGTATAAATCACATTCCAAAAATAAAGTGAATTATACTTGTGTATTTTGTTGAGTGATGAAATAAAATAAACTATAAAAACAGTACCTTCGAATAGTTGGAACAGCCTTTAACCCCTTTAACATTAATGCACACCTTTCTTTCTTCATGCAATCATCTTCACTTGGTTCTCTGAAAGATTGCGCTTCTTTCATGCCTAGCAAATGCAGAATTTACTGCAGTTTGCTAGGGAACATTACCATACTGTTTTGTTCAGACTCCGATGTTCTCTGGATTCTCATTGCTACCATGGTGCAGATCAAGCAGAAAGGTCACAAATGCCCACGCTATACAAAACAGTAAAACATGTCTTCTCAATGCATTGTACTGTATGGTAGAAATGCAAGCTGCCTTAAATTGTTATAGTCACAGTTAATATATATTATAGACTATTTATACACAACTATAACACTCAAAGGCAGTGCACCACTAATAGGTATAAATCAAAGAGGCAATGCGTAATTACATGATCAGTGTAGCCGTTTAAGTATATCACAATAATAATGATGAGCAAGTTTGAAAGCTTTTTTACACTGTATGGGCATTGACTGGTGTGTAACATGCACCGCTTCTCTGATGGACAGGTGTTCCGCTCCAGGATGGACAGCGATACCAGTCTGTCATCACAAAGGCCAAAGGTCAACACAGGCCTGTCCTCCACCTACACCTCTGCTACACTCGGACGCAACACTTCATCCAGGGTGAATAAATGCACTCTTTCTGTGGTACATCCAGTGCGGTTCCTTCAGCACAGCAGGCTTGCTTCTGTATTGGGGTGTTTGAATATAAATAATGGCATATATCCATATTTCCTTTTCCAGAGTCCTGTAATGATGGCGAACAGCACTGGCAGTCTGCCTCGCAACCTAGCAGCCACCCTGCAAGACATTGAGATAAAGCAGCAGCTTGCCCTGCAGCAGAAAGGTACTACAATACTGTTCTGTAGCAATTGTTCGGCAAGGAATACTTTTACACAACTTGCCAGTTTGTTGTGACAAGCCTAACCAAGGTCATACTCGTTTATTAGCACTGTACGAACCACATGAGAATATTTGCATTTGTTGTTTCTGACGCTGTGGGACATATTGTTATCTAGAAACACACAAAAGTACAGACGATTTAAAGATGGGTGCTACTGTTTTAACTTATCTGTTGCTACATTAGTCTCAAAATAATAAGAGAAAAAATGAGCAAAAGTCTGCCATCAAATGTGTCTTGGTTGATAGGATACATTTTTGTTGAGAGAAAATTGTGTTCATTTGATTTCTCACCAAACTATTCCTTTAAACTGCTGGGACAGTATACTGAAGACAATACCAGGGACCTGAGAGTTTCACATAGACATGGACTGATCAGTGCAGATGTGTAATGTGATAATGTACCATTGCTCTCCATGAGTGTAACTCACCCCCATCCTGTACCCCCTTTCTCTGGACACACCTAGTTTTGTTCTAATCATTGTGCTGTTGTATCTTTCTGTCACTCTGTCCGTCCACCTCCCCTGTCCGCCTAACTCTCACCCAGACCGCTTGCCTTCACCGTCCGAGTCCTCCTCCATCACGGACAGCCCCACAGGTAGACCACACTCAGACTGGAGTGGGTGTGGACTCGCCCCCATCAACATCATCATTATCATCCTCTTCATTGCTCCTTTTATTCTTTTTATCCTTTTCTCTCTTTTCTGATTTATTCCCATCCAGCCATTGCTGACTCCACCCCTTAACAGTGCATGACTTTTATCCAGAAACATACTTTCTCTGCTTTTTAAATTAATTTTTACAAGCCTTTTTCTTTTGTTGGTAACCAGCATGGAGTCGAATGGTTAATTTTTTTAGCTCCAAAAATGTGAAGTATTAGGACTGGTGGGATTTGCTTGGGCTTTTGTAAATCTGTTTGTTTCCAAAGAGCACATACAGTGCATATATATGCGCTCTATGTGCAAAAGCATGACTCAACAGTGCGCCATTAGCGTGTTATCCTCCATGGATGCGCGAGTGTCTTTATGGACATTTGGACATGCAGCACAGGTGGCTTGGTATGGGTTTGTGTGAGTGCTAAAAGTGGCTTTTTCTACACAAGGAGAGCCCAGCTTTTAATTGTGACATTAAATATTTGCTATTTATACTACTGTAAATGCCAGTGCCATGGTAAACTCTACCCGGAATATCTTTTTGTGTTTGTATGTGTCAGTCTGTCCATTTTTGTATGTTTACATGGCCATATCAAACGTTTGGGGATTTTGTCTTTTGGAATTTTAATGATCTTGGTCTTCGTAATTTTAAGTAAGCACATGTAACTAACTTAGCTCAAATAACCTGCTTAAATGCTTATGATGAGCGAGTTTAACATAAATAAATAAATAATGGGGGAAAACAAAATGGCACAAAATAATTTACTTAAACATTGTGTGCTCTTTGTAGAGCACATTTACAGAGAACACACAATTCCAAGAGCATATGCTTCGAGAACACTTTATTTTAAACTTAGTTTAATGCATTAGGTGAGATTTGTCTGAATGCGCTCTGGCACTTGGCTTTCGGGGAATAAAACCTGATCTACTCAGGCTGAAAAAAAATAAGGGCTCGTTGGAAAGATCAAACGAACTGTGGAGTTTGAAGTGTCTGAGTGCTTT
Organism: Hemigrammopetersius urotaenia; assembly: GCA_037974485.1. Taxonomy (NCBI): domain Eukaryota; kingdom Metazoa; phylum Chordata; class Actinopteri; order Characiformes; family Alestidae; genus Hemigrammopetersius; species Hemigrammopetersius urotaenia. Next base: position 16,524,973 of record JBBPDC010000001.1, on the reverse strand, counting down.
CCCCGCGGAGATATGGAGCTCGGAAGGTCGCGGGACAAAAGTATTAGGACACCGCGGTAAGGTGAACAGGTCCCCTTGTGTGAAAACATCCCAAAAAGATATATATTTAGTGCCACAACAGAGCAAAAAAAGGCAGAGGATATTTGCAGTTTCCGCGTTATTGTGGGGATTTCTGCGTAGAACTCTTAAGTTTTGTTCTCAAAAAATGAGAACCAAACTGAATCTGCGACTCCTGATCTACATAAAACTGGGGGATTATTGTACTTACTTTTACATCGACAAAACTGTACCAGATGTGCCCAAAACTTTATCACGCAACTTTTTTGTTGCTCTTATTTTGTTGAAACAAGCCAATTTCTTTTGATCCATTCCACATTAGTTAGCAAGTAGAAGATTTATTATTTGAAACATCAGTGTGTGTACTGTGGCAAGAAAAACTAAGCCTTATGTTTTAGTCATTGAATTTGATTTTGAACCAGAAAGTCAGAAATGCACTCACAAACCTGTTGAGTGTATATTGGAAGTAAATGTAATTCATTGTGTACCTTGTAATTGACAGTTTAACTTTGTAATTATTTAAGAATTTCTAGATAAGGGACAATAATAACCTTAAAAAATGTGAGCTTGTAAGGTTATTGCAGACATTGCAAAGCGTTGCAAAATGTTTGTATTTTGAAAAGCCAAAAAAATCTCCAAACATTGGATAGGCAGTGTATAATATCAAGCTGTGTGTTCTGCATCTTAATGTCTTGCCACTCTCCTGTGCAGGGCAGCAGGTGATCGAGGAGCAGAGGCGACGTCTGGCTGAGTTGAAGCAGAAGGCTGCGGTGGAGGCTCAGTGCCAGTGGGAGGCACTGCGGGGCTCGCAGACGCAGCTCAACAACCCACTGCTGACCGCGCCACCTCCACTGGTGCACCACTCCATCCTGCACCACACGGCACCCTCTGCTGGAGAGCCCGCTTATGACACGCTCAGCCTGGAGAGCTCTGACAGCATGGACACCAGTGTCTCCACTGGCAACAACTCCGCTTGCTCGCCGGACAACATGTCCAGGTCAGACACGCACCGGCTGCTTTCATTAACCACGCCTCCACCGTCCTGTCTGTTCTATCCTGGGCTTGCTGACAGCAACCGGCATGGTTTTTCTGTCTCCTCCCTGTGCTAAATTACCAGCCATCTGTTTATTTCTACTCACTGTGCTGTTTATTTCTTCATTATTCCTCCAGTAGCACCTGTGTGAACATGAGGAAGAATGAACATGCTGCCGTATAGCTGGTGATGCAGACTGTTACATAGAGAAACGTGTCTGTACACTTTCTGTCTGGGTATACCTTTTAAAAATATTCTGAATTAATTAGGATCTTTTTTCACTTTTTAAAATAGAAAATATTTACAAACTGAAAAACAAGACTGACAAGCATATTCTTTCTATTGCTCTGAAAAAACCCAGCCAATAGGTCCTGCATTGATCCTAGTTGTAAATATGAACACACTTGCTTAGAAAGTGCCTTAGACAATAAAAGCAGTTTGATCGTATGACCTGCACACAGCCCAACTACTCTTTTTTATGTTAATGCAGGTTGTTTCTCACTTAACTAAATAAAAGTGACATGAAGCAAAAAGGCTAATTTCAATAGAAGACAAAATGACTTCTAAAAGGCGGTATAATTCGTGTGGTGTTCAAATATATGAGCTTTTAAAGCTCCTACAAAGCAGACAGGCCTGCATTTACTACAAATGTGTCATTTCGTTGATTTCAGAGTATAAATAAGACTGTAATTAGGCCTGCAAAAAAATGTCAACACTTAAAAAGCGTTTTCCGTAAACAGATGCCAGAGGGTTGCCATTTCCATCTCCTCTATACCCGCCGTAAATTAGCACATATTTTTTTGTTTTTTTCCAATGCAAACGCCTCAAACCCGACTGCACTTTAAAGATTCCTAATGAGCAACATGACAAAGAGTAATACGAATTTAATTGTGCATGGGTACTAAAACTAGCAATTAAGCTGGTGTAAACATTGTAACTCATCTTGAATTAATTAGTCTGGGGTTTTTTTCAATTGGGACCAAACAAAGTTGGTAAAGTATTAAGATTTTATGGCGTTTGTGGTGTGTTTATGGACATGAAGATAAGACTCTTTCAACACCTCAGAGAACATGCAGCTTGTAATACAGAAACTGAAATTGTAAACTATATAGACAGGCAGACACAAAAAATACCAGTGATATGATCCCAATATTTCAACCATCTGTATAAAAGGATATTTAGCAGCATTTTTCTTTGAATTCTACTAAAGATGTTAATGAGCTGTTTTAAATGAAGCACGTAAGATACTTAAGATGAGCATCTAAATGAAGTAAAGAAAGAATTGAAGTTTGGGAAGCGGCCATGTCTTACGCTATAAATATCATCTGCTACCCCATCTGTTCCTCAGTCTTTTTATTTTTTTTTTAATCAAAAGCCCAGTCTATAAGCTATCTACAGTAATGCTCTCCCCTTCTACAATAATGCCATCTCTTCTCATTATACAACTGTATGTTGTATTGGACAATGGATCTGGTGTATATAAGAGCACAGAAAACTGCATGCTGTGCACGGGGCCACCTAATGTTTAAAATTTGCAAAATAAAAAGTGATGTGTTAAAATGAAGTCATAAATGAAGTTTAATAAATTAAGTTTTATGAGGGAGGGTGAAATATAGTTTGTAAAACAAAATCATGGACTGAGAACATACACTGAGAACCAAAGGCTGGTGCCCTTGCTGACCCCAGTCCACTGCCAAAAGCAACCACAATGGGCTTGTGAGCATCAGAACTAGGCCATGGAACAACTGAAGGACAGTCATAAGGACGGTTGGGTGTGAGTGTGTTGCTTACCAGAGGAAGAGGTGGCACCGGGATGCACTATGGGAAGAAGGAAGGCCGGCAGAGGCAGAGTGCTGCTTTGTTCAATGCTCTGCTGGAAAACCCTCGGCCCATTCAAGTGGATAGTACTTTGTTACTTTAACATGTACCACCAGCCTGATGATTTTAAGGGAAATGGCCATGAATACAAGGTGTTGACTTGACCTCTTCAGAACTCAATCCGAACAAACTTCTGTGGGATGTCCTGAATGATCCATTCCTTGGAGGCTCCTCAGAGCAAATCACTGTAAATGCTTATAGGTTTTAATGATCTGCTGTTAATGTCTTGGTGCCAGAGACCACAGCAGACCTTCGGAAGATTGTAGCAGCATGTATATTGCAGCATGTCTTAGGCTCGTGTCTCCGTTTAGCCATGGTGTTTGCTGCTATTGTGAAAGGAAGTCAATAAAATGCTTTTGAGAACACAGGCTTCAAATCCCAGTCTCAAAACCTAGTGCTCTGCATAACTTAAGCTCTACACTACACGCCTGACACTATCCGCAATGAGCTTGTTATTTAGCTAACAGTTATCTCCTTTTATTCACACATTGCTTTCTTCCATCCATAAACTACACATTCTGGCCCAATTTGGGGTTTCAGTTGCAGCAGAAAAAAACATTATGAAGCTGTGGAGTGAAATACTGAATACTAAACTGCGTATTGTCCTCTGTATCCAATGTGTAGTGCCAGCGGGATGGATGCTCTGAAAATTGAAGAGATGGAGAAGATGCTGAGGGAAGCTCAGCTGGAAAAGGCCAGACTCATCGAGTCCAGAGTGAGTGAAAGCCCAAAACACATCAGCGTGAATTTCATTATGAGGAAACCCCTGCTGGGAAGATTTTCACTCAGGAATGACCACTCCTTTCTTTTTCACGCATCCTGCAGGAGCGAGAGAGCCAGGCCCGTAAACAGATGCTGGAAGAGGAGAGGAGGAGAAGGGAAGAGGCAGAGAAGAGGCTGCAGGAAGAGACGGTGCACCGACAGCAACTGATTGAGAAGGAGGTGAAGATGAGGGCAAAAAACTTCTCTCAGGCAAGTCTGCTGACCGCTGCATCATGTTATAGTGCATCACACCGAGGACAAACCAGCTGCACACACAGTCAATTATAAATAAATAAATATATAAATAGACTGCATGTGAAAAGTTTCAGGACGGCTCAGCTTTTCAAAACAACTGCAGAACTTTTTTTGTTTATATATTCATACATTTATACATTTATTTATTCTCGAATTTCTTTCTTCCCACTTTGGTCGTACCCAATTTCACCCACTAGCTAGTTTCTCCACAATTAACTGTTTCCTATTAAACCATACAGAAGGTGTTTTCTTGAATTGTGAATGAATTAATTAGGTAGAAATCTTGGTACATTAATAGAGTTTCCCATTAATAGTAATAAAATCATTTTTTAGGAAAAAACGTATACTTCCTATATAAAACCTATACCAATATACTGATAGTTGAGTGTTGCCAAACATACTCATAGTAAGTTACATTTTACTTCAGAAATTCCAAAGAAAGAGAGGAGGTGTCTCCAGAATAGCTCTTTCAAAGCTCTTTCAAGGGAATAAGTGTAACCTCAGAGGTGTTTGTAGGGAATGTTGCTGTTGTAAAAAAAAAAACAAAAAAAAAAAACCTCTTATTTTTCTTTTGTCATTTTGAAAAAAAAAACTGCTGCTCTTTAGATTGTTTGAACATAAATGGAAAACAAAAATGTTTTGCTATATGAAACAAAGTCACTGCTTCTGAGATTGCTGTGTTGTGCTGTCTTGAAGGAACAGGTGTTTTAAACGGTCGGCCTAATCCTCTCTCTGTCTTTTTTTTTTTTTTAAAGGCTCGACCCATGACTCGCTACCTGCCCATCCGCAAGGAGGAATTTGACCTGCGCTCACATGTAGAGTCTTCAGGTCACAATGTGGAGACCTGCTACCATGTTATCGTCAACGAGAAGATGTGTAAGGGCTACCTGGTCAAGATGGGCGGCAAGATCAAGTCGTGGAAGAAGCGCTGGTTCGTCTTCGACCGCCTCAAAAGGACGTTCTCCTATTACGTCGGTAGGCACGCCGCCTAGCTTCCACTGCCACTGTGTGTTATGCAAATGAATCCTTGCCAATGTGTTCTTATGCCTCTTAGCGCCCTGAGGTTGAAGAAAGCCTCAATTTAGTACAAAGAGCCGATTCTTAGTGCGGCGAAGCTAGTGTGGGGGGATACGGGTAATTAGCGGCTGCTTTAGCTGGTGGAGGCTGCCGCGGTTTCCGATAGCCTCGGGTTAGCCAGGGGCATACAAATATCCAGCAGCTCGGCCGCATCCTATCTGATGCTGATGAAATCCGCTGCAATGCTGTGGAAATCCTGCTCCACACTTGGCCCCATTTGCGCTCGGCATGGGCTGGCGCTTTCGCTCCCGCACCCCCCCCAAATCGTGGCACAGGCAGAAAAAGGCAAATGAAACCCACTAACAAGGGTGAAATACTAACAGTATCTGCTGTCAACCCTCTCCAGAGGCAGGTCTGTTTATAACCTTCAGTCATGCACTTTTACTCACAGTGTCATTTCTGTCCCGTCCACAGATAAGCATGAGACCAAGCTGAAGGGAGTCATCTATTTCCAGGCCATCGAGGAGGTTTATTATGACCATTTACGCAGTGCCACAAAGGTAAAGCGTCCAATTACACAGCTGTTTCACCCCTTAGATGATACTCCACTCAAAACAAAGCCACAAAAGCCACACTTCACGCGCTCCTGCTGTTTCTGCACTCACGCAGTTTCTCTGCAATCTTTCTGTTTTTTCAGATTTATTCTGCTCACATTCTTTTATCTGTGCTTTGCTTCTCACATTTTTTTCTGTTGTGATTTTGATCGTCTGTGCATTCTTCCACCCTCCTTCCTGTCCTTTCTTTTTGCTCTGCCGGCCGTTCCCACAGAAAGGATTTTTCAACCTGAACTTGACAAATGTATGTATTTCTTCCTCCCGCCCCTTAGAACGCATCCTGCATGTGATTTAGCCTCACTTTGCCCAGAGACAGAGCTGAATTGAATTTTGAGTTCCTATGCTAACACCAAGCTTATCTTCTTATCCTCCCCCCTTGAGATTAATTACCAATTAGTCACAGCAGAGTCAGCCTCGGAGTGATTATGCGCATTGCACTGTTGCCGTGGCCAGTATTTGTAGGGGCTGTAGAGGAGGTCCCATTGTGTGTCAGCAGATAAGGAATACAGAACCGTAGACTTTTCTGTGTTCCATCTGCCCCCAGCACATCTCTGAACTACTGCCTCCTCAGTTTCACGTGTGTGTGTGTGTGTGTGTGTGTGTGTGTGTGTGTGTGTGTGTGTGTGTGTGTGTGTGTGTGTGTGTGT
>JBBPDC010000001.1:16487931-16505816 GCA_037974485.1 Hemigrammopetersius urotaenia | reverse complement strand
GTTTTGATTCGGGTGTGTGTGTGTGTGTGTGTGTGTGTGTGTGTGTGTGTGTGTGTGTGTGTGTGTGTGTGTGTGTGTGAATGTGTAAAGAAAAATTTTAATGATTCTGTTCTGATTTTAGTCTGATGGCCTGTGGGAAGAAACTGTTCCCCATCCTGACACTGGAGGCCTGTATGCAACAGAACCCTTTGCCAGATGGAAGGAGGGAAAAGACTGTTTGGGAGTGGTGTGTGGGCTCATCCATAATGCTTTTAGCTTTGCAGATGCAACATGTACTGTAAATATCTGGAACAGAATTGGGAGAAACCTTTTCAGGTGTCATCACTACCCTCTGTAGGGTCCACACAACACTGTCCCATTCCTGTTTAAATCAGAAACCCCTGTCAAATTCAACATGACTCAGAAATTATTGTAGTGTATTTTTGAGTGAAGCATAAAATAGTCTTTCCTGCTATAGACTGGCAAACAGTTCACAGAGTTTCTCTGCATGCATAGGCTCCAGTAGGTTAATCAGGAATGCATTGAGTACTGAAAAGTACAAATTACTAATCCTTGCTTTGCCCCCTGTTAAAAAAAAAACACCAGGTGAGTAAGTAGTAGCTTAGAGACAATGAAAATCAGTTTTCATGAATGTAAACAAGCATATTCTCCCGCTCCGTGAAGCAGTAGGTCATCCAGGTGTGATGCATTTCCAGATTGGACTCACTTAACCAGGTATGTGTGAAATAGTGAGCAGAGGATTAAAGAAAGGCCTTATTCTTCAGGTTCAGCAACTGCAGGTAATCCAGTTTGTCAGACTGAAACTGGAGATTAACTGAGAATTCCTTGAAAGTCCTGTGCTTTGAAAGAGCAGTAAGGTCCCAGTGTTTTTACCTTTCCTTATGTTTCACAGAGACAGTGCAGCAGACTGACACTTTACACATGTATTGTTGTTGTTATTATTATTATTATTATTATTATTATTATTTTAGTCATCCTTTAGCCAAAGAAAACCACTTCTCAGTTTTTTTGTACAGCATATGATCACAGCAGCCACCCTTTATACTGTGTGACATTTGCATTCTATTCCAATGCATTGTAAAATAAAGAATGTAAGATATATGCATGCACATGCACTCTCCAGCTAAGGAGCTAACTGATTCCCTTTTTTATTTTAAAGTATTCTGGTAGAATTGGAATTAACAGAACATTTGGATATTTATAGGCACTGGAACAAAGGAGAGAGAGCAGGATGGAGTCAGAGGAAAGACAGAGAGAGCGAGAGAGAAAGAGCGAGCGAGATGAACCAGGTGAGAAAGCAGACAAGTAGGGAAGACCACATATTAATTAAACCAAGGCAGCTTCTGTTTTACCCACATTGATGGCAGAGGAGCCCACAGTCATTTCACATCACTCAGCACTGGACTGATATACTGTTATCAAATGTGGATTCTCACCAGCCTCCTCCGACATTTCTTTACATTTCAAACACTTTGCCTGTTTGCTGTATTTATTTTTAGAGCACTATGTCTGTGTGTGTGAAACAGGGAAGGAGGAATATGGCGAGAGGGAAAAGGGGGATCAGGTTTTACAGGTTGACCTAAAAAGTATACCTTTTTTAATCTTTGCCTCAGGTTTTAATTAACCAACTGAGGGTCCGCTCTAAAACAGGTATACATATTGAAATCGGTGATGGATTATTACTATAAGGCACTAAACCAACAGACCATTAGGTTACTTCTAAAAGTAAAATTATGTACCTAATGATTGTCAGAGTGAATGGAAGCAGATTCCATTTTCAAAAAATTACTGTTTATACTGTTTATATATACTGTTTAAAATATTACAGTAATTTTATACAGTATATTTGAACATTTTATTATATACTGTATCGTGACAAAGTATTGTATTGTATTGTATTCTATTGTATTGTATTGTATTGTTTTTCTTAATTTCGCTACTCTTAAATATTTGTTTCTTGTTATTAATACTAATTTTTTATAGTGTTGTCACTGCCTGGATAATTTCAAACTCTCTCTCTCTCTCTCTCTCTCACACACACACACACACATAAATATGTATATGTGTGTGTGTGTGTGTGTGTGTGTGTGTGTCTCTTTGTATTTGCACTTTCTATTTGTATTTTGTCCTATCTGCAGTCTAGTGGCAGTCAGAATTTCTGTTTCTGTTTCTGATATTGGGTTGCTCTGTGGTCCTGGTGGCAGTTAAAATGAGGATAAACCTACTTGACTTGACTGGATAAGAATGCAGTTAAAACAGCATGAGTTTCATTCAGGAGCAGCACATGGTGGAACTGAAATACTGATGAGATGAAGCGGGTACTAGATGATAACTAAATACTAGCCTTCCTTGAAGATGAGATGGATGGTTAATCTCATAATCTCTCAACACATGAAATCACAATGGATTGCTTTGTATTTATATTTGTGTACACATACAAACACATATATATGCACACACACACACATACATTATTAGTCCATAGGCCACAAACTGTAAGATTTGTAATTGTAAGGAACAAACAATTGCATGCACTGTTAAAAATATTCCAAGGCATCTCCTAATATGATCCAGTTTTTAAAAAATGCTCACATCCCCTTGGTTAGTGCAGTGCTACCATTCTGCCTTCCTGATCACGGAGAATTCAAATCCTCTTCCCTGATGCAGGACTTGCTCCTACTGCACTGCCATGCAGAGCTTTAACACAGTCCACCACTGAGTCGGGGTTCAAGGCCGTTTGTGGCCACTTTCACACCACAGCTGTAGGATAACCAGATGAATTTGAATCCACATTGCAAATTCTTGCATAAGACAGTAGAATAAGAGACAATAAGAATAAAAAACATGTGAATGAATAGGAGGTACGTCTATAGGACAAAGCACAATAAAGCTATGAATCTAAAAATGAAACATACTGTATTTGTAAAGATTTACATACATAGTGATAGATAATGTCAGCCTGTACCACAAGCTAATGCAGCCTAAACCAAAACGATGTGTTGCGCTGATGTCCATGATGTCTAATTATGTCTCCTGACATTCATTGTTTTTTCTGACAGATTTATTTGTCAAGAAATTTTTGTTTGTCTTGAATGTGTTTTTTTTTTAATTGCATTGGGAGCACCTCATTTATTTAATCTCCACTACAAATGCTGGACCAAATATAACTGTAGGTGTTAATAGTTACCTAAAATAACAGCTTGACTAACCTAGTGAATTTATCCAGGACATTTCACGGGCTGTGATGCTGTTACAACACACACACACACACACACACACACACACACACACACACACACACACACACACACACACACACACACACACACTGCTACAGACGATGCAAATATATGTATTCAGATTTCTCTGAATGGATTTAAAACATACCTATTCCATTCCCATTTCTTGCATCCTGTGCATGCAGTCGTAAATATAGTTTATGACTCACAGCCGCTATAACTGTTTTCTAGACATACAAAGCATTTTACATATAATGGATAAAATGCACGCTTCAGGCACCACCAGTGTCTAGCACCCACCAGGATGATGCAACGGTGGCTCGTGCTCTAGTATGCTCACCACGCTTTGCTTTTCTCTGAGGAGGTGAGGAGGGAGAGCATTAGCTGTCTGGAGATGGGAGATTAGCCCTGAGAGGTCATTATCAATGAGGACAAGAGTGGAAAATTCCAACAGTGGAGTTAACATGCTCTTTTTGAACTAGAAATCTTCTTAAGCCACAGAGTGATCACATCTGTGATAGTGCAGACACTTTTCATTAAAAGAATGGTTGGGCGAAAAATCAAATTCATCCAATTTTCCACTTACCCCAGATTTAGTCGATTAGTTGAGACGTGTTTGGGGTCTAAATTTTGCTTCTTTATGTTAGAATTGGATGTATGACTCCCGAAAGTTATCTCAGCCTCACAGTAACAAAAACAGACTGCTTAGTTCTAAGAGGTCGGGAAATGGTCCTGTTATCACTGAGAGTTATGACTGTATTTGGTACATTAAACTACGCCTGTGTTATCACACATACAATATCCTGGACCACATCAACAGGTTTGCACCACCTTTATGAAGAGCTGGATGTGGTTTTTGTGTTTCCTATGCTGTAACATCCCCGTTTCAACCCAGATAGGGCTCGGTTTCGATAACAGTTTTTTATTTGTGCCCCTTAGGTCTACTGATGATATCTGTGTGGTTTTAAGCATTCATGATTCATGAATTTCCCATGACTTATTTCAACCTTTTTCATATTAAATAATATTTTTAATGACCTTTAAACCTGATATGTGCAAATGATATCTGTTCTGACTGGCTGCTGTAAATTATGCATTTTGCTCTGCAGAATTAGTCACCTCTCATTTATCCAATTCATTTCTATACTGTAATAGATTTATGTAGATAGATGCAGGGGCACTGCTACAAATTTTCCTCCCACACCTAAACCACCCAACAATCTAGACAACCTATGACAATCTAAACTTTAATTATTTGTAAACGGGTAGCTCTGGTAATCTAGTGTTTAAACATTAGGTCACTGTGTTATTAGTAAGATGCTCATATAGTAATAGAGTGTACATAAAAAAAGTCCAAATCAGTTTGTGTGAGCCTTAACCACTAAAAGTGCTGTAAATATATACTAACAAAATCTCATCGTTTTCCACTTCAGCTGGAAATAATGATAAAAATAGTAATAATAATAATAATAATAATAATAATAATAATAATAATAATAATAATAACAGTAATTGTTCTCTAAGTATGATTAATAATAATAATAGTTCTCTAAGGGGCCTTAATGATGGGCCTAAAAGTCTTGCATGCACACAAACTCACACACACACATACACACACACACACACACACACACACACACACACACACACACACACAGGTGTTCCGCATGACAGATGTCATTTAAAATATGTTAATTCTTAATGCATTTGGAATGAGATGTTAAGAATTGTGTTAATTATATATATATATATGTATATATATATATATTTTTTTAACTACATGTGTCCTAGATTAGGTGTCCTAGAAACACTCACTATAATTTCCTGTGTTCTTAATGTAGGTAATAAATAAGAATATACACTGACACAAGTTGACACTAACTGTGAAATGTGACAATGTGACTATACTTCAGACATGTTCTCACACACATACAAATGCACGCACACACATGCACATGCACACACCCACCTACACACATGTGCACGTACACACCCCCCCTCCCACACACACATGCAAAACTCTTTCAGCTTGTTTGTAAAACGGCTCCTTCCAGTGGACAGGCTCAGATTGCATCACTAAAGAAATATACACTGTACTATCAAGTGTAAGAGTGATCATCTTGCAACACTTTAACAAACTGAATTTAATTATCTCCACATCCTGAACAGGCATGATGCTGATGTCAATGGTGCTCCAGGTTGTAAGTACACATTATTTGCTGACAGAATACAGTGTACCCCAGTAAACACACTCATAAGGGGGGGGATCTGCTGACTGAAATGAATTGTTTTTTAAGTAAATATCTCTCATAGTGCTGACCCTCTGAACCCAAACAATACACCTTTAGTTCACTCCCCCACCATCCCCACCCCCCGCTTCGGCTCACAATTTTATTCTATCACTTAACACATTTTGACAGAAAAAAGAGATGCTATCGACTAAATGTAACCCACTCGCCACCTTAGCAACAGAGGGCTCTCATAGCCCACACGTGCATTTGTAATGTTACCCTGAGTTGCATATAAAACATTAATGGCAGTGGGATTCTTTGGGAGCTGGTGATGAAATTATGGTGTAACCTTTATCAATGTACCAGCAAACCAGCTATGAGCTGCTGCGTATCACACTGCAGCTACAACAGACTACTCCTATAAATATTACAATTATGTCAAAAAATACACATTTTAAAATCCAGCCAAAAAAACAAGATGCAATTACTGTGATGTGTTCACAGTATTACAGCTTTTATCATTATTTAATAAATCATGGTTTGAAAACAGGCTTGAATTAAAGGGTGCTGTAGTGGGATTAGGGATTAATAATAGTATTAATGGTATTAAACTGGAAAATAGATAACATGTTAACCTGGATGATATATATGCTTAGTGTGTAAAATATAAACCAATCATTTCAAAATGTACTATAGAAGGTCATATCAAATTTTACTATTTTTATTTATTGTGCGCAGTGCTCCATGGTGTTCAGATACAAAATATCCGAACAATATTGATGTCTTGATACTTGATGCCCGGCTTTAGATTTCAGAGCTGATTTTGTGTGTAGGTCTTGTTCATGCACAAATAAATAAACAAACAACTAAAGTACATTTGGAGATTTTTAAAAAATTATATATTTTATTCATTGCTGAATGATGTTCAGCTTTAAAGTATCAGAATAAAATGTAGACATGAACTGGATGTCCAGACATTGGACACTGGCTTCAGAGTTCAGAGCTGATTTTGTGTGTAGGTCTTGCTTGTGCAAAGAAAGTAAATTCTGGAGACTCTAATTTCCTGGCAGCAGGATTAAAATCATTCCAAATGGGGAGTGACTTTTATTAGACTTCAGTCTGGGAGAAACGAAGAGTGGGACACTGACCAGATACTCTCACCTCTGAACAAATACTGTCTTCACATTTGTGTCTCTATTGATAAGCTAATTTAGTGAATTGTTGGGGTTCATTTTGAAAACATGTAATTAGAAACACTTCAGTCAGTTCAATACAGTAGTGTAACACACACGCACACACACAAACGCACCGCCCTCACACAGGTATACACCCCCACGTACGTACACACACACACACACACACGTACACACACGCTGTCTGTCGGAATGGAACTGCAAACAGACGATCGCCCCTAAAAACATCACATGGACGTTCTCCCAGTACAAGCTTCAAACTAAAGAATATTTTAGCACGGAGTGACACTGATTAGCCCTGCAGCCGGCTCTGGACATGTGTGGCAACAAAGTTTGAACACGGGCAACACTCCAGTAGATCTGATGCAACAGGGTTGCAACTGGGGTTGCATCTCCAAACTGGAGGAACCGTGTCCTTCCTCGTCGTCAGAGACGAACTAGTCCTTTTGAAAAAAAGTCTTGACTTTAGCTTAGCTTTTCGTTTTCGTGAAAGGCGTTTTAACAGCACGAATTAAAGCTAAAACCTCGATTTTTAAGCAGAAAAGATAAATGAACGTGCAGTAAAAGTTTATCGAGCAGTTGTCAGGCGTTAGCCTGTACAGTTGTTATTGGGGTCAGGGTGTAATGTTTATGAGCTCAGGACAGTGGGAAGTAGTCCGGTGGAAGTTCGTTGCGTTGTAGTGAATGAGGGAGGACTCGGATTGATATGAGTGCGTGTGACGAGGTCCCTGTTTGAAGAGGCAGGCGTTTCGCTCCCTGGTCCCCCAAAACTTTTTTTTTCTCTCCTAAACGGTTTTATTGCGGATCCGATCACATCGCGACATCAAATGGTTGTGAGCCAACAAGAAGGAAGCGATGCTCCACTAATCTGAACCTGATCTTCTTCTCTCTGTCGGACTTTTCTGCTCCAGACATCAGTCCGCCCGTCAACATGGAGTAAGTGTCAACTTTCATTCAGATCTGCTCATTCGACCTTGTGTGTCTGCACGTCTCTTTGTTTCGCATTAATATGTTACATTTGAATAACTTTCTTTTGTGCTTTTTTATTCTTCTGTGATGTTGTGCTACAACTTTAAAACTTATTGGACCAGTGAGTTCAGTCCAGTCCACATTATTATATATTTTAATGGAATTGAAGCATGAAGCTGCGTAAAGTACATATTTTTTCCATATTTCTGATTCTTTAACAGTGCTGTCCTGTTTATGTGCTTAGTCATTCTGTTGGCAACTAGTAGAGGAACCATGTGACTGGTTCAGATTAGTGTCTGGCATAGATGCAGAACAGATGATGGGAATGAGTGAATGAATGATGGAGAACTGAACAGAAGTTGGGAGTTAAACTGTTATCCACAGGACTGGACAGAACTTAGAATACAGACTCCTCTCCTAGACAGAGTTTACATGCACATGCACTACTCATGTAGTGTAACAGCTGAAAAGTAGTGTCTGTGTTTCATTAAAATGTGTATTTATGGGCATTTTTTGCAGAGACCCAACTTAATTTGTCATTCAGAGGTATGATTTAAAAATGGGTGTTTTGTCTCTGTCTCTTCTAGGTGTCACTTTTTCCCAACATTGTGCTGTGTGACGCATTTTTCATATTCTGACGCATTGTACGCAATTCAGCATTTCCTCCAAAACAGAGACCGTTCAGGCGGCATAGACCCTTCTCAGGAAAATTCTCCTCATTTGCACAGTCGACCTCAGAATTTTCTGTTTCCTACTGGCTAACAGCGGCCAATCCCAGAAAAGAGGGGCGGAGTTAACACGGACGTAGGACATAATTGGTAAGCAGTGAGATGATTTTTTTTTATTTTACCCGATTGTCGGTGGAAACCGCACTGCAGTATACGTTAATGGCGTACAGTAAGTAAAGCTTGTGGCTTTTTTTTTGTTTTGTATGTTTTATATTTCTTTGGACGAAAGATTGATAGCTTTACCATTCATCGTAATGAAATGTGTGAAATAAATGTAACAATGTATGTAACAGAAATGGATCTTCTTTGCTTTATTCTTGACACGTGTATTTTTTCATGTTTTGCTTTTTTTTTTTTACAGATTGGATGACAGAACATTTTGACACCTACCCACACGCAGCCTCAACTGAATCATCTCCGGGTTCATCTATACCGCCTTCACCCTTGGAGCATGATGTCCAGGTGCCCTCTGACTTGGAGGTAATGACCTCTCTCCTTAAAGAGGAACTTGCTCAACTTGAGGATTACTACCTTTTCGAATCGACACCAATGAAAGCAGAGAAATGGCAAAAATGTGACAAAGGCTTACAAGCTATGGCCGCCCAGTCGTACTACCAGTTGCCCTGCACTTCGTACAGTGTAAACCAATGTGAAACGAACCCCAGGCTTGTTACCCTGGCAACAGGGGAGCTCGACCTGAGAGGCTTCTGTGGGGGCTCGATTAGCAGACCAAAAACGTCTAGACCCGCCCCTTACAGCTATGTTCGGACCCACTCCAGTAGCCAAAGGATAGCATCGAATGGATGCAAAGATGTAGAAGTGTTTGAGAAAGAGACATGGACTTTCAAAGGGACTCATTCAGGTTACACAGAGATGGCTTTTGACCAGTGCTCTGTTGACAAAATTTTGGGGAAGAACCATACCAGTACAAAGAAGGTTAGAGAATGTGCTATACTGCTGAAGGAAGAAGAGAAAAGTGGTTTCATGGACGATGTTTTTTACAGAGCGGAGATGATGAAAAGTTTTGATGCTGGTGCACCAATGGATACTCACCACAAGAGAGAAAGTCAGGCACATGGGATGAGGATGGTTGGTCATGGTCATGAAGGTGTCCCGATGCCAGTAATGCACTGCAGTGAAAGTGGAAGCAGTCCAGCATTCAAACATTCAGATGCAGCGGAGTGTTATTTTAATCAGATCACTGCAAGCTTAGAACCGTATCATGGCTTTATGAATGAGGTAGATCAGTCAGTCAGAAATGGGGTTTTTGAATCCCAGAACAGTGGTTACTCACACCATGAATGCCTTGTAGATCAAAGCTTTGAATGTCTGTCTGGAGACAGTGCTAGGTCTTTGGAGTTTCCAGTGCAGAAACCAATGCACAGGCCAAGAGAAAGCCCATGTGTGTTCAAGCCAGATGTCAAAGTAGGTTCAATGGAAAGAAACCATGGGGAGCGCAAGCAGAAGAAAAGAGACCAGAACAAGACGGCTGCTTACAGGTATTGTGAAAGTTCTTTTATGGGGCATTTATGTTTCATGCATGAAATGAGGCCTTGCTGTCTAGAAAGCAAATGCTAGCAAATCTCTGACTCTTGTTTAAGCCTTATTGTTTATCACACTGTGCTTAGTATTAAGCTTTTGAATATGATAATTGTTTTGATAATAAACATGCACTGATTGGTTCAACTGTATTAAAACGCAGAAGCTAAGGATTCAATGGTAAATGCACTTTTGCTTATTGAAGAGAATTTTGTTTGGGTGTGTGGAGATCCACTTTGGAGAATCCAGGTCAAACACTATGTTGTTTAGAGGCTGTCCTGACACTGATTAAAAAATCAGAATAATGCTGATGTGCACCACCTTTGTCGCCATAATAACAACAGGTATCGTCAGCGTAAGAGGGTGGAGCAGGACTGCTTGGAGGAGGAGCTTCATGGTTTGGAGGGACGAAACAGAGAGCTACGAGACAAAGCAGAGTCTGTAGAGCGAGAGATACAGTACGTCAAAGACCTCCTAATTGAAGTCTATAAGGCTCGAAGTCAGCGCTTGAAAGAGGATTCCAGTGCCTAAATGTGTTCTCACCACCAGCATTTAAAGATCAGCTCTTTCTGCAAGGACTTTCTAATAGGATCTGGCAGCATGCTTTTGATGTTCCAAGTAGTCGGAGCGCAGAAAAAAAAAAGCTCATGAATTTCTTTTTTCTTTCCTTCTTTTTTTTCCTTCTTTTTTGCTTAATCACTGGAAGTGCAGGCCATAAGATGTAACGAAGGACTTAAAATGTCTTGGAGCACTGTGATAATAGCCTTCAGCAGAAACAACTCTATTCTTACAGTATCATTCAAGAGATTATTATGCATTCTATAAATCTTCTGTTGACTTTTCAGCTTTTTATTACATTGCTCGGTGCAGATTAAACCGTTTATACCAAATTAAGGGACACACACAGCTACTCTTCATGTGCTTGCACAGACGTGTATTTAATGTGATCATGCTAAAGGGTGGGGCATAATACAGCTTAGTAAGACGTTTGACAATATAACAGCAAGCTATTGTTGATTTTGTATGCTGTAACTATAAAGAGCACTGTAATGTTTAGTGATGGATTATTCATTATTGCTCATTTTGATCCATTTTCATGTTTGTTCCCCCATTTCTATGACAATGTACATAATTTTTGATTGTAGCTTATTTACTAATGTAGGATGCAGGACGACTTTTTTCAATGACAAGTTGTTTTTTTTTCCTCCCCGAAACCATTTAAAATACTGTACTTTACCAACCAATGTACTGTGGTTTATAGCACATGAGTAAGAACTTTAGATTTCTTGTTGACTTCACTGGCTCAGGTACTAAATGCATGTCCGAAATACTGAAAAGCATGTTGGGTTACGATTTTACTGCATGACCCAGTATATGACTGCTCTGTGCATTTACGCTAGCAAGTAGACTTTATTTCTGCCTTCAATCCTTTTATTGTCATTTACTTGATAATATCATGCACCAAAAATATCTGCACCATTTCCAAGGCATGAAGTTGCATCGATTAGTCGGCGTGCGGGGGCGGGATTTGTTTGCTTTCTTGTGCAGGTTTGCGGCAAACAATCACAGTTATTCGCTAAAGAACTTAAAAGGACTGTAAGGCCTAATGTCATTCATATCCTTAAATATCCAGGTGCACATTAGGCCTGCTTTATAATGAAGCCATGCCTAACCAAACTGATTGATATTGCAACATGAGCTCATGCGCAGTTATTTCTGTGTGTGGTAACATGGATGTGTATCACAATCAATTGGCACAATAAACGCGAACCAAATAAAGCTGTTGCTTTTTATGTGTGATACATGGATTGTAAATGATGTTTATTGACATTTTCTCTTTGTGTTTTTTGACAAAAGCTTGATATCTGCTCTTCTCAAGAAGTGCACCAACACACACACACACACACACTTTAAAAGTCATGTAACAAAACACATTATAATTTAAACTTCATAAACCCCTCTGCTATGGTAATCAGGCATTTTTTATTTGATTTAGTAGGTATGAAAACTCTAGTAAGGTGAATTTATATTGCATATTTCTTTGCTTTGCCAGATATTACTAATATAAAACAATACAATAAAACAGGTGAGCAACAGTGCAGTTGGTTAACAATCTTGTTAATGTTGACTTTTGTGTACGAGCATCCTAGCCTATCATTAGCTTTTATACTTTAATAAAAGAAAAGTCGTCTTATTGCCTGGAGCAATAACTTGGGCTTCAAGCTCCTGGAAATGGAGGCTTAATGCTTCAAACGGCTCATAATGGTATTTATAAGTACAGTGAAGCAGATGGTCCTCTGGAGCAAAACGTCACAGAGAAAAGCTGCACAACCAAACCAAGACAATATAACTTCTAAAAAATGTACAAAATAGATGTGCCAGAGAAATCGAATTAGACAGGTATTTTGAATGTGAATAAAGTGTGAATGTGTTTGTTATGGAGAATATTGCACCAGTTTAAGAAGGAACTGATGTTCATATTTTTCAGGTTGTAGTTTGCGTTTTGCCAAAAAGAGGAAATTATTCAGATTGCCCTGCCTGCCATAAAGAAAAAGGAGAGCATGCAATAGTAATCCTTAAAATGAAATTATATGCCATGCACAATAAGCTTCACAAGCTGTCAATTGCCCTTTTTAATTAATAATACTGACATTATAAGAGGTAGGAAAATGTGATTTGTTCAGCATTCTGACCAATCACAGTTCCAGCTGTGTGTTTTGAGAGCACTTTAATAAATCAAGGCAAAAATGTACAAGACCTCAACAAAAAAGACTGCTAGATGCAATCGCAATATAGAAGAAATATAATTGTAGTATTTTGCGTATAGGCCTTTCCCGATAATGCTGCTTTAAATAAGTCAGATGGCACACTTCACCAGACACACTGATCTTAGGACAGACAGGTAAAAAACAATGTTGGTTCAGTATAATAAATCTATTCCGAGTAAATAATATATTTCTTTTCCTGAAAAGATGTCTGTAAGACACATCACGCCTTCGTGTCACAGCAGTTAAAAGACCACCACTACTGCAGCGAGAAGGAAGTCAGGTAAATTGGCCCGTATAAGACAGCCGAATCCGAGACCTTAAAATTTTTATACTCAAATGTTGCAAATAATTTCATACTATTGCCACACTGTTGCCACAGTGGTTCTGATACTCAGCCCTTGGTCTACGGTTACTATGGTTGAAGGGGCCTTACCTTTTTTTTAGAGAGAAACCCAGTGTTCTGAAAGGTTTATAATATGTTTTCATTGATGAGTTGATTGAAAAGTGATTCTGTATACTTATAGTTTGGATGAACCTCTATTGGAACCTTTTTTATGTGAACAAATTTAGATCAGTAGTCGTATGCGACCAAGAGTCCACATTAATAAATTAAGTAATAGAATCTCACATTGTAGCCATTATTTAATTGAGTTGAAAAAACATCAGATTTGTGCTTAGACAAGCTCTGAGAACATGCAGACCAAAGGAAATGACTGGCACATGGATATCAATAATAAACAAATAAACACCAACTGTTTTAAAATGGACTTCTTAATGACTTCATGCTTAGAAATACAAATCATTTTATTTTATAAAGGATTTACTCTAATCAGCCATGACATTAAAACAGCTCTACCTGTCGAGACATGGACTCTACAAGACCTCTAAAGGTGTGTTGTATCTCCAGCAAGAAGTAAGCAGCAGATCCTTTAAGTCCTGTTAGTTGGGAGGTTGACCCACTATGGATCGCACTAATTTGTATTTGTCTATATCCGACTGAGATCTGGGGAATTTGGAGGCCAAGTCAACATTTTGAACTCTTGTCATGTTCCTCCAACCATTCCTGAACTGTTTTTACAGTGCGAAAGAGTAAAACAAAATCATTTTGACAGGAAAGAGGTGTACTGCTGCCAATGTCTTGGTGCCAAACCCCACAGCACACCTTCAGATGTTTTGCGGAGTCCACACCTCGAAGGGCTAGACGTGTTTTGGCAGCACTTGGGGAACCCATGCAAAATTAGGCAGGTGATTTTTAATGTTAAGGCTGATCATTGTATGCCTGAAGTCACGCTTAATTTATTTAGTTCTACAGCAGTAGCTAAACAGTAGTACAGTTGACTTCAGATCGCCTTGTGGTTAAGAATACCAAATTAGAGTATATTATATACAGAACTTTGGTGAAAAAGACTGTCAGTGAAAAACTCTGTGAGGGTCCAAACCTAACCTTAACTGAAAAGTGTAAAAGGACACATAAAATGAAGAAAAACTCACACCACCTCCAGCAAGGAGCTCAGTACAATTTAACTCCTCATAAATGATAATGATCATTCCAGTTAGCATATAACAGTAATGGTAGCCACTCAGACTACATTCACCAATTTTATATCTCCTGATGAAATTTGAAATCAAACAATAAAGAAATGAAACGAATGGAAACCCCTTCTCTGCAGTCTCCCACCATCATCATTTTAAAATATTTTTGTACAGTTTAATAGAAATGCTGTCAAGCAGATGACAGACTATAGTTAGACTATTGCCATGCAATAAACGTCTTAATCAAATATTAACTTCTGTTTTAAGTAATGTATCCTTATTACAGTTGCTGTACATACTCTCATTATTATTATTATTATTTTAATTTATTTATTTATTTTTAGCTATTATTTAGTAGTTGCCTGGTATTTAGGACGCTATATTAATTCTTGTTAATAACTATAATTGACATTTTTGTATGTTTCTATTTCACTGGGATTTGATTTAGCCTATAATATTTTATACATTTGAACAACAATAATATTAAGCATAATAAATAACAATTGACTAAGTCCCTTTAATTTGACATAGCATATTTATAGGTGTAATTCAGGATAATAATTATGCAAAGATAAGACATTTTGATGTCTATTATGTATTCTGTAAACACGAGATGGCAAATGACGCTAGACTTGTGGAGTGGGAGTTGGGGAAGCTTCCTTTAAAAGATTTTTGCCATGTTTTGTTTAATTTGGTTACAAGTTTTACCCCCAAACATGTGTTCATTTATTCACCCGCACCGTTTTCACTGCAACTCATCTAAAAGAGGTTTTAATTGAACAAGTTCTACAAAATGGTAGTACTGTAGGAACTCTCCGCAGTAGGACTGTTTACTTGAAGTTGATAGTTAACCACCAGTCGGCGCTCTCAGCTAATAAATTACACAACTGTCCCACACAGATAAGTTCGTGCATGCAGCAAAGCGGCTCTTCTCTTTGCATGATGGGGCCTCCTATCAGAGTTCTGATCAAGCAACCAGTCTCTCTGATGTTCCTACAAGCTACAGAAGTTCAATGTATATTTCTTGTTTAGGGTGTTTTAACATTACAGGATGCCATTAGCTAATACAGGAAACTTTATAAAATACTTTTAGATGTGATTTCAGCTCACTGTTACTATAAATTCAGAGGCTTCTTCTTCTTCTTCTTCTTCTTCTTCTTCTTCTTCTTCTTCTTCTTCTTCTTCTTCTTCTTCACAATAATAATAATAATAATAATAATAACAACAACAACAACAACAACAATAATAATACTAATAATAATAATAAATGTTAATGACTCATAGTTATTAATATTGCATTTGAGGGGGAATATTTTAAAAAGCTACAGAATTTTGAATTGAATATGTCTGATGAATCTTGTCAATCTGAATTATTTGTGTCTTTCAGTAAGTAGGTTTTATTCTCTTTGGTGTGTTTCACAGGTTTTTGACGATGATGATGCTACAGCCATCCAAGAGGCCCTTGCTACATTTGTCCTTAACATCTTTGTTGTCAGCAAATCTGGGGATGAAGGTTTCTGTAAGCAAGCTGGAATAGCCATTGAGGGAACGGAGGTCTTTTTTGGTATTCCTGATGTGGCGCATGCTTGTGCCTACCTAATGGGACTTATTTATGCCATGGAACTAAGCTACCCTAAAGCACTAAAATATACCTTTGAGGTTTTTCAGAAGGTTTTCTTAGATTTGGAGGATGTAAACAAAAAAATGTCCTCCAAGGTATATGATCTCATGGTACAGCTACATGTCTAGAACATTTGACCTTTTGACATTTTGCAGGTGGTTACAGTTAATTTTGCACTTTATAAAGATTAGCCCTCTTTTCTTTGGGAAAAAAAGTATTTTGTCAGCACATTTTGGATTTGTTGCTTATATTTTGATGTATTTGCGTATTTTATAAAATGGTGAATGGGTTTTGTGGACAGGCATTGATGTTCTGGGCCATCCCATGGTAGTATGTAAGATAGTATTTTGGTATTTGTTCTTAATATATCTGGTCTGGCACATTTTTGTTTACTTATGTAAAACCTACATTTATGTTTCTTATGGACCTATGTGAAATAATGGGCATACTGGGCTGCTCTGACCTATTATAAGAAAATAAGATACATTTCAGTTTTTGAATAAAATGACACTATCAACAATATAAAAAGAAAGTAGATTCCACTGTAAGTAAGTAGTTAGGACATTAAAAAACTTAAGTAGATCCAACGTTAAGTTGGTAGTATGTAAATTCAAAAACATAAGTAAGTTTTACTTAAAAAACCATACTAGAAACTTGTAAAATGAAATAGATCATATGTTCAAAGAACTGATGAGCGAATTGCTAAAATTAAGTTGACTTTACTTCCAAATTCCAATTTTAGCACAAATAAAATAAGCAGTTTATATAGCGACTAGTCTTGTTTGATGTACTTAAAATTGTGATGCAAAAAGTTGCAAGAACTTTTTTAAGTTCTTGACATTTAACATGTCATGGGTAACATTAAGCTTCTTCCCAATGGCCCCTCCCTTCCTCCTAAACAGGCTCAGCAATTTAGGCGTGTACTGGTCCAACTTCTCCAGGAATGTGGACTGTAGTGGTTTTAGTGTGATCCTGTAGAATTCCTGCTCTATCTGAAAAACAAAATAAGAGGCGAGAAGCAAAAACACAGAAAGAAACAAACGAGGGCGACCACCAAAAGTGACATTTAAGAGGTCCCCATGCTGCAATGGATGTATTTGTTCAATCAAAATAACCAGCATCATGTTTGCCTTCTCCAAGGGTGTATGCATGCACATCAATCAAGCCATGCCACCCACAAGTAAATTAGTATAAATAAAAGTAACTTACAGCTGAACATCTGGCCCACTTTTTAGCAAACAATAAAACAAAAGATTTTCTAGTCACATTATAATGGCAAGGTTGATAAACAAGGAAACAATGATTAATTATAACCCAGAAATTGGACTGATCTTTGCCATTAAAACCTTCTTTAAAGACGATAATACATTCAGCATACCTGGGCAGGTACAAACAGGGCAGGCCATCGAGCTTTAAAATCAACCACAGCTGGTTTGTTGAAAATGACATTTCGATGCAGTGAGAATGTTTTAGCCATCTTCTCACTGATGACTTTGTTGTTTTTCTTCTTGTATTCATAGAGAAACTCCACTCCTTCCTTTTCAAGGGTTGCATCAGTTTCACCTTGAGGATTAGGTGGGAGGTAGTTTACCTCTGATTTCTTTGGCTTTTTAAATTTTTGTGTTGGACTTGCAGCTGATTTTCTCTTCAAACTGTTCACATTTAGTTCTGGTAGTCCAAGGTGTCTCACCTTTGCTCTATAATTGCCGAGTTTGTATTTCAGGCTGTTGTGCCAACCATATAAACCATTGAAGGACACTGGGTCCCTCAAACATGGAGACTTCGTAACCAGGGCCTCTGCAACCTGCTCTCTTTGTGCTCGTGAAGGATAGGTAGTATAGACAAAAATGCTCTCGGCCAGTTTTTCCAGAATGTTGGATTTTACTGTCAGGTTGTTGAGTAGGTTTCCATCTTTTCTGTAACCTTCATTTGCAGCTTGTAGAATGAGTTCAGTGTCTAGGGAGAAGGTAGGTCCCCTCCAAAAGTGTTGGAACAGCAAGGCCTATTGCTTTATTTTTGCTGTACACTGAACACATTTGGGTATGACATCAAAAGATGAATATG
>JBBPDC010000001.1:16450192-16483647 GCA_037974485.1 Hemigrammopetersius urotaenia | reverse complement strand
CAAAGGACTACAAAACATGTGCCATGACGGCTTCAAAACAAAAGCCCCCAAAACCCAACAAAGACCCACCAGAAACAAAACGGAACAGGGCAGGGAAAACGGAAAACAAAAACAGTGGCCTCACACGGCCATCAGCCGTGACAGGAATGTAGTTGACCTTGTATTTGCATGGTTTTATTGCTTTATTACAATTATAATATTACAATGTACTATCTCATGTGGTAAAGACATTTTTTAATCAGGTTGAAATTGTTATCTCCTATCAGATTTTGTTGGCAGGTGGCCAGCATATAATCATTCAATTAATAAAAATTTAAAGCAAAGAGAACCTTACATATGTGCAAAGGACCCCCTGATTATAACCTTTTTTCATGAAAATGTTTTTAATTTCCAACAGAATGAGCACTTTTCTTAGTGGGACATATTTTGCCAATCAGTGCAATAATATTTTGTAAACATAGGTATGTTGACACAAATATATGTCAAATTAGTGATTTACCCGTTTCAATTAATGTGTCTGAGCTGCCAAAGGGAAACATTTCGTGAGTAGACACTTAACAGAAAACAAAAAGCCATTCAATATAATTATGCTGTCTTGTCTGAACCCTGGACACTCTTCCTCTCTTCCCATTTGTTTCACGTCACTCCCCTGTCATGTAAAACATTCCCCGCCTTGTTTTGTGAAAAGATGTTTGTCGCCTGGACTCCCAGGAATCCTAAGCGTCCTGTGAGGATTCCAGTACAAATGTCACCCTCTAGGTCAGTCTTTAGTTCCCATGAGTTTTATCTCTTGCTCCTGGCATTGTCTTTTACCTGGGGGTTGCAGTGTTTCTTGTTACTGTTGTTCTCACAACACTTCTCTGGGCCAGTTGTCTGCCCCACACCTACTCTTCTGTGAATCTTTTACTGTAAAAGACATACACCCATGAACAGTATATAGTAATAAAGATATTACTTTTTATCCATGGTTTTACAAAATGTTTTTATTCAAAAGTCGCATTATTGTACGAAAGTGTCTGAAATTGTGTCTAATTTTCAGACAAAATGGTGTCCAGTCCTGTGTTTAAACTGGAAGACTTGTATAATGGTGGAAATCTGCTGGAAATTAAAGTGTTGATATATATACTGAAACCCTTTCACAATTCAGACACATTCATATTTAAATTAATCAAAAGTTTTAACAATTAAATAGAGCATCAACACTTTTAAGACCTTACCGAGATCGCTCATTCCCTTTATTATAATTTTCATGCTATTCTTGCATTTAGTTCTTCAGTTTTTTTGTTGCTTCTCTCAACGTCTCAAAGTGAGGGTTAGGTTTAGGGTTACGTCCGTAAAACTGTTTTAGTGTTCTAGAGCCACCAAATGACTTCTTGAAAGATACACATCTTATCAGACATAAGTGTTAAGTTGTCCTCTGAAGTTAGATAGACACAAACATGTTTTAGGTGGTTTAAGATTTTAAGCAAAAGTGAAGCCTAATTTTCTCAATTTTTTCAAACATTAAACCTTACAGACAATTTGGTGGTCTTTTAGGGCCTACACAATTATTAGGGGTCTCTTTTTTACTAACCTGTTGTAATGATGAGCTGGGGAAGGACTCAGTTAAGAGTTTAATGGGATAAACAGAACATGTTCAATCATTTGCAAGTTTGATAACACAGATGATTCAAGTTTGTAATCTTTAATACAGTCTAGGTAGAGCAGAAACAAACAATAGTAGAAGAGCAAGACAAAACACATGATCCAAAAATAGTCAAAACCAAGTCAAAACCCAACAGGCAAAGCTATAGGTGTTTCAAAGTACAAAACAATCAGCAACAAGAATCTAAGATAATGCAAGACACAGACTGTGTGGTACACCGTGAAAGGCAATACTTTGTAAATATACTTTCCACACTGATTCGTATAAATAGTGCAGCAAACAGGAAGTAATAGCTGTGTTGAGCTGAGCTGGTTGTTACACTTTTTTGTAATCTCCTGTTTTTCTTATTTTCCTTACTTCCCTTATGAAAGTGGGGTATTTTGTACCTAATCTCAATAATATCTTCCTTAACCACTTTACATGCACATTTGCAAAGAAGTTACACTAAAAAAAAAATTGAATATGTTCATGTACACCAACATAGCGCTTGCCAAATAAAGGAAAATGAAAGACAACAGTTGATGTGTTGATGTGATACATTTTATTTGTTTGCAACCATTTGACACATTTTAACACCTAAAGAACACACAATTTATATATCTAACTTATACTGGAAACATCAACAACATCAAGTCAAAAAACCTCACCAGCTAGAAGCTTTAGAGACATGGTTTCTCCAAAAGCCTTGTCTTCCCCAGCCCATATACATCGGCTTCCTGGTCCCCCTCCGGGTGACAATCGTGGAGAGTGTACTTTACAGCTTTGCCTGAAAACCTTGGCACCCCTTTTGTATATTCTGTGTTCGTTTATTCTTTGTACCCAGTTTCACCTGCCCCGTGTTTCCTCTTCCTTTTTTAATCCCGGTCAACCTGGATTTTACCTTTCACCCACCCTCATACCTAACTATTGTGTGTTAACTATAGGGGCATTTCATTCACACACATTCACACACACACACATTTATTTCACATTTATTTCATTTTGTAAAGCTGCTTTGTGACAATGACCATTGTTAAAAGCGCTATATAAATAAAATTGAACTGAATTGAATTGTGTTTACTTGGGTTTGCAATTTCTCCACTCTGATCTCTGGTTTCTGCTCTGCCTGTCTTGCACATCCCCGTTATTAGAAACGTTGATGTTTGCTCTCTGCTGAGACTCTCTGTAACTGATTCACGCTTTATGCTCCTCCTGGAGGATACTAGAAAGGCTTCATCTTATAAACTCTGTATCTGGCCCAAATAGTGTTTAACGTGCCTGAACTGTGCACAAACTGTTTGTAGTATGAGTCAGAGCCCCAGTGGTATATTTCCTGTTTTCTCTTGTCTGTTTACGTGTGTGTCCATTAAAAATTATCACTTTAACCCCTGCACATGTCTTCTGCCTACACGCTCACAGCAATCATGACAGATAGGCCATCCTCAATGCAGCAGGAGTTCCTCTGCGATTAGTTCTATCAACACTGCCACCTTCCTGCTGGAGTGGTATGCGGGGGATTCTGCAGGCTGTCAGAACTTGCTGCTAGCATATGTCCTATACTTTGCAGAGAGGCCTGCCCAGCAGATTCTACCCTTATTTAGCAGCTTTCATGCCAAGCACAGGACTGGGCCATGGCCGTCTGATTTTCAACTTTCCAAAGTTCCTCCACCGCTTTTAGACTGTCTATGACCACTTGGACTTGGAACTTCTCATCTGTTAACTTAGAAGAGATGCCACGGGCAGAACATGAGGCAGTGTACATGCTGTGAGGAGGAAAGGCCCCCAGTGCTCACAGAAAGGAGATTTTGTTTCCCAATGTATGGTTTCTTCTATATCCATTCCAGTTGTTGTACTAGCCCACACAGTCACCGTGAATGCCCTGGATGGCAACAACACTCATTTCACCCACACTACACTACCCATGCAGCTCTCTGTTGCCCCAAACCATTATGAACACTCCCAGTCTTACTCCACTCCCAACACCAAAATGGTCCTAGACCTGCCTTGGTTGAAACTACACAACCAAGTCTTGGACTGGAATGCTGGCACAGTTCTATCTGGATTCCCTGCTGCTCCCAGTGCTGTATCCATCTTCCCATTCCTTCATGCCCCACAACCATTGAAAGCCACCATTCACACCTCCCAGGCAACATTCCCTGTTGTATTTGTCACTGACTGAGATCTTTAGTGTCTTCAGGGACATTGTCCTGCCGTTTACTTGCCGTGGGACTTCACTGAAGCTTCTGCCTGATTCTGGACCTCTTCGGGTGCAAGTTTTTTGCCTTTGTTGTCTGAACCTGAAACCTGGGCATGGAGTTAAGGCACTCAGGCAGGTTTTTTTTCAGCAGGCTAGTGGATTTCAACCCTGCATTAATTACGGGAGCTTACCACAATCAAGTAAGGTATCCACACTACCTTCCGCCAGTCATTGAAAATAACCTGGTGTGTGTTTGGGTGAACGATGAATGGAAGACACATTCAGCACAACCATGGGCCATTACATATACCAAAAAATGTAAATGCCCCCCTGCTCACCTTCAAAGCTGGGCTAGAGGAGTGCCATCACTGGTACTCACCAACCACTAGAATCTTACTAGTGTCTGCAACACAGTATTGTTTGTCAACCCCCATGGTGCTCATAGGACCTCACACTCACTGATGTTTCCAGTGTTTGCGAGATGGCATGCATGGCCACTGGCAGAGGTGTTTGTCATTTCCAGGCACATGCCAACCAGCACAAGAGGGGGCACTGAATTATTAGGTCTGCCATAAGTAAGGTCAAACCCACTCTCCTTATGGCACCGGAGGATGAGGACGCTCCGGCATTTCGAGTCAGGCAACCTCTAGGTTCAAGGGTGAGGCAGGGCTGCATACAATACCGGGTAGACTTTGAATGGTATGGTACTGAGCAATGGAACTAGGAGGTGAGCTCATTACCAAATTCCACCAGGTATGGCCGAGGGGTCCAAGAGTTTGCTGCCCATTTGGTCAAGTCACCCAGTGGGACACCTGGTAATTGGGCACAGCAGCTTCTTTTCCACCCTGCATATGATGGTCCTAGAAGGGCCTGGCTGTCCTGTTTGCCTGGGCCTACCCAGGTACACAGTTTACATTTATGTAACATATGAAGTAATGATAATTAAACTGAAACTATAATGCCCTTTTAAACATTAGAGGAAAAGTCATACAGCTTATTTTTCTCCACCTCATGTATTAGTTTCTCCTCATCTGTTTTTGTCTAATTTGATCAGGAGATATCAGCACTCGCAGAATAACCCTCAGCCAGTTACATTGTGAGGTCAGAACTAGCTGTGGTATGTACTGACTTTTTAAATTGGAAATTAAATAAACAAAGGGTGACCTGTGACTTTTGCTCAGTACTGTAGTTTTATAAACAGAGCAGGTATTGTTTCAGTATTACATGCATACCTTTCGGTTTAGACAACTTAGTTCAACTTAAAATACAGGACACACAAGGGCAAAAGTCGAAACCACACATATGGATTGAATCTAAATCCTACAGCATGATCAATGTCTGAGTTAACACAAGCCTGAAGGTAGATTTTTGTCTGAGAGACTGTGCGGAAGTAGTAACAATGTACCAGCTGTTCCATCAGCTCATAATAAAAGACTATTTTGTGATTAAATTAAAGTTATAATCCTGTCAAACGTACCTCTTTTATCTATTGAAGTTAGTTAATGTCAGTATTCCTGAACATCTAACGGCACCCTTTAAAATACCAGCAAAAAAGGTCATGAAAATGTTTTTTGTGTTGATAATCTCAGTTCCATTAAGAAAACAATATCTAACAGATTTTGTCTATTTTTTTTAGAAAATATACAAATGCCTATTTTTCCCAAAGATTACATAATTATTGGCAGCCACATATATTTTCATAAACTAAATGTAACCAAAATGAATGTACATTCACCATATGTTTTGGTGGGGTATATAGAGACAAGAACAATTTTTTTAAATAAATGAAAAGACAGCCTTTTCACAAAAAGGTAATAGGAACAGGATAAATTAGCTAACACCTGAAGATGCCCATATTTATTGCTAAAAGATTAGAATTACCGGGGGTGTAGTGAATCTGTCTGGAAATGGACACATTTATTTTCTCCCCAAAGAGGACAGTTAGAGAGACAACATTTTCTCAGAGGATCACTGTTGTGAATATGAGGAAGCATTTTGAAATCACCAAGTTGCAATAAAAAACTTCAGCTCCACATCAAGAACATATTTCAAATTTCTGCCAGAATTAAAATGTTTCTTTCACAAGCATATGTGCCTATTCACTAGATCTGGTTGACTAGAAGAGGGTTCTGCAGTCAAATGTGACAAATATAAAACGTTTTGGTACAAACATTCAAAGTGGGATTTGGTGTAGTAAGAAAAATGATTGTACAGAGAAGATCTTGTCCACATTGTTAAGTATGATGAAAGATCTTCAATGTTTTCTGGTTGTTCTTCCTACCAAAGCCCTGGAGACAGTGCTAGTATTCATGCCAGCATACACTAGGAAATCAAATACTAGGAACATTTAAATGATAATCTGGCTGCCTCAAACTAAAACAAACAAAGCCCACTACAACTGCGTAATGTTTGGACCTTTCCCACAAAAGTTAGCTTTTGATCAATACTTCCCAGTCCCCTGACTTAAACCCTCCTTTTCAGCTCAGTTGCGACGTTTTCAGTGGGGCTTAAGCTGCACTTACAATCAATTTTTAACTGCAGTTGGCTAACTGCTCGTTCAGAGTCCATGCCATCACCCGGAACGAAATATTCAGGGCTAAGATCTTTACTGGAAGCTGTGTCTTGTTAATCTGTATCCTTCATGGACCACAAGTTAACCTCATAAATGATAACTCCTTGATAGTTAAATACCTGTGGACTGTTTGTCAGGTTTCACTGAGCTTTTGAAATCTCTGTTTTGTCCAGATCAATGGAATTTTGTATTGCCATTGTGCATGTTCTTTGACCTTTTTGCCATATTCTTACTTAAGGCTCCTGAATGGCTCTTTGATTGATGTGCCACTCTAGCAAAAATATCTTTATTGGTGTGGAACCTTATGGGGAACCTTATGGTCTGTTGAAAAGTATTTTAAAGAAAACAAATATAGTTTTCCTTGCATCGCTTCAAGTAACTCTTTTTGGTACCTTTTTAAGAATGCAGAAGATTACTGACAGGCTCTGGAGGTAGAACATGCCCTTCTTTTCTTTTATAAGTGGCCGGCCTCTCCTGTGACACATCGAAGATCTAGATTTCACTTCAGCTTGGCGGGGATGGGAAAAGACCTTTATTGTGTTTGGCACTGCCAGGATGTCTCCATGCACCTCCTGGCTCTCTAAGCTCATAGCCAATAGGATCTAGGCAAGTCTGAACACATGCTCATTCTGAAAGGGTAGAACTCAATGTGCTTGCCAAGTACTGACATAGAAAGGCAATGCTGGAGGGGGCCAGGATTTGGCACTCACACTCAAGGAATGAAGGCATCAAAGAGCCAAGGATTTGAAGCATTGTATAAAATTCCTTCGAATTAAATCCCTGTTAAAGTGCTTTGAAAGAACAAGCTGCAAATCCTGTTGAAAACTAGCAGTAAAAACTAAGCAGTCTTAAGACGTAGATTGCCTATATTAAACCACTTTCACCATAAGGGGATGAACCGGTGCTGCCTTCGAAAGATTAAAAAAGTTTAATGACACATCAACCGCATTATTGTCTGACAATGTCTTGTGCAAAGGCAATTGCTTGGTTAAGCTGCGGGAAAATCATGATTCAGAAATTTGTGGAACAGGTTAACAGTCAAATATTTCTCCTGGCAGGATACCGCAGATTGTTGATGAATTTCTTTGTAATGTATCATCCTTATGGCACCTGGTACTGTCATAAAATATGGTGATTTCACAGATAATGTGTTTGATGCTTTGAGAAAGGTACTTAAAAAAGAATTCCACCATTTTTTGGAAAAAAATAAAGATATATAATACCATAATTAAAAGGTAAGTCAAGTCATTTGGAGCGAACTGATGTGAGATGGCTAATTGCAGGATAACTTGCCAGCTTGAATGTCCTTGGTCGTGTTACTGAACCCAGGGTTTACAATGTCTGCAATGCAAATATAACCATTTAATATATTAAAACTTACTGGGGAGTTTTAATATAACATTTAAGAGTGTCTGGGGTGGTTTTATAGACAATTTTGCCCATTCATACCACTTTACTGTGAATGGAAATGGTTAATATGAACACCTGAGGATTAAACCACTGAGCACTAAACCACTCTGAATGATGGGGTCATGGATGAATAACAAAATATGTCATTCCTTTTTAACCCCAACTTAGCTGTGTGTTGGTTACACTATGTGTAGGGTACAATGTTGCTTATTATATGTTCTAGTGTAAGCTATATTAGATGGTCAGGAGTCAAATACAGGTGAAGACATATATATATATACTATTGATGTTTTTTCACATTTTGATGCTCATTTAATAGGGATGTTTTTGAACTTAGTTGCCTAATCCCATAGAAATTTCCTCAAAGAGCAGTTTGAAGATTATGTGTAATGCAATTGCATGCTTTTTAAATTTCATGAAAATACTTTGTTGCACTGATTCAGATTTTGTGCTTTTTTGTCCACATTTAAAAGTGATGAGAATGTGATCTACAAAAGAATAATGATTGTACAAAAGGTTTTTACATGTGAAAATGTTTCCTTCAGTCTTGCTTTTTCACCATATTACCTAGTATGATGTGCCCATGTATGTTAGATATATAGCTTCAGCTGATGTCCCTACACTTGTATCTTATCAAAGTAAAAGCAGAATTTCTCTTTTTATCCCATAGGAAACAAACCAGTCCATCCAGTTTAAAGAGACAGCCAGGAAACCCCCAGCTGGTGGGCTTAAACAGGCAGGCATTTGCAGTTTGTTTATCTGACCAGTTTCTTCTGCTATGCAACATTTCAAAGTATTTGGGTTAAATAAAAATCAATTGAAATGTGTCTGACTGCATGATGTAATTTTTAGATAGACATGCAGTGCAGGGGACCTTCTAATGAATACATGATAGCTTCTCCTAAAAGTGTACTCAATATTACAACCAGAGGTGTCTTTAGGATCTTTATACAATCAGGACTTAACCCAGATGGAGGGTAGAGGTGCAATGATTTTGTTGAGGGGTGGAAATGTAATTATTTTGTTGTGGGCTGTGAAATTATAATTATATGCAAGTCCTTGTACAGAGGGCTGGAATATGGGTGGGGTAAAAATAATAAACTTGCTGCTTGCTGTTAAGTGCTGTAAACACAACAATCTATATCTCTATTATAAAGTGCACTAAAGCCTACTCAGCTTTTTTCAGCCCCTTGTACTCCTTTAATATCTTGCTGGTTAATTACTGTATATTTTGAAGCAGTACACGCAACATTTACTTTAATAGTCAAAAATAACTCCTGAATATATGTAAGGAAGAAACAGTGACAGGTGAGAAGGGGTAAAGTGCTTAGATTTCTCAATACACTCCCAACAGGTTCGGGCCAATCCATTCTGGCAAAAAAAGCTGTGAGAAAAAATGTATCTTTGGATAAGAAACGTAATCGCTGCAAGCAAACAAACCGCGTGCCGTGACTTGCCCTCTCCCTGCCAAGAGACAGGTAAACCTGTACCATAAATATTTTTTGACAGACAACAGAATTGAACAGTAATCATCACACATGATATAATAAGTATACACCCATTAAACTTACACTCTGCACTGTGGGGTCGCAAAGCCCGATTCTGAGTGCTTTCCATTAACCGACCAGTGAATTCATTTGTCTCTGTTCTGTTTGTGAAAGATGTGCAGTATTTCTTAATCTTTTATGCATTTTTCTGTTCATCGATTTCGTGCCGATTTAACCAGCTGTTGTTGTTGTTGTTACTATTATTACTATTATTATTATACTACTATTAGTAATACTATTATTATTATTGTTGTTGTTGTTGTTGTTGATGATGATGATGATGATGATGATGATGATGATGATGATGATGATGATGATGATGATGATGATGATGTTGTCGTTGTTTCGCTGGGTAACAGAACCTGCCCATGCTAATGTCACCACTTTGCTTATCTGATCAATCTTGACACGTTCCCTCTAGAATGAGGAACTAATTTATGGCAGTGTCAGACAAGAGTGATCAGACATCTTAAATACCCCATTTTCCCATGGTTTGGATGT
The DNA here is from genome assembly GCA_037974485.1 of Hemigrammopetersius urotaenia. Lineage (NCBI taxonomy): Eukaryota > Metazoa > Chordata > Actinopteri > Characiformes > Alestidae > Hemigrammopetersius > Hemigrammopetersius urotaenia. Next base: position 16,473,796 of record JBBPDC010000001.1, on the reverse strand, counting down.
TTGGAAGTTCCCCTGTAGGAACAGACTGTTAAAAATTTAAAAGGCTGCTGCTGTATATATTCTCCTTCAACGATTTCCTTAGTTTTTTTTATTGGCTACATTGTAGATTAATATTGAGTACATCACCTATTGGTCTGATGACAGATTTGCAGACTCTTGGCATTTTTTCAATCCACTTTTCTTATAAGGTATTGACCTGGTATGCTATTTAATTAACAGGTTTCCTTCGTCAAGAGTTCATTAGCGGAATTTCTTGCCTTCTTAATGTGTTTGGGACCATCAGTTGTGATGGCAGGGTTGATACAAAGTTAGTAATCCTATTCGTCTACAATTCTACTCCACATCAAGGCATCGCGGAAACACTCAGTTATCGTCTTTATTTAATACATGTAAAAGGAAGTTTTCTTTGGCAAAAAAGAACGTACATTAATTTTTCATTTGCCCTGAGTTCCAGCCAAGTCTGCCTTAAACTATTAAAGCAGAATTCGGGGTATTTTTTTTATGAGACACTCTGTTTGCTATTTGGAGCACCGGAACAGCATTACTCAGGTTTCAGGTCGGTTTTGAAACCCCAGAACACCCGCGACCCACAGAGAGACCTTCAGTTTCACACAGAACTCAGTCGGCTTCATCTACGACCCACACACACGCACTACAGTACTCTTAACATTCACTACACATCAGATTCAGAACTGAACCAGGGACTGGAAGTAAAATCTGTGTAAAATTAACTAATCTAATTAACCCACACAAAGTCCAGCTAAATAATGTTTAACTTTCAGAGTTAATTAAACACAGGCACTCCTACTGGTTAAGAGAACATTAAAATGATTTGTCATCCAGGATCTTTTTCTAGTCTGTTTTTATAATAATGACATCAAAGGCGGAGATTGTTCTACGATTCATAAAAAAATCTTACGTTTACATTAATGAATGAGTAACTGTTGATACAAATGCTTGCGAAATATTCGTTAAATGTGTGAACTTGCTGAACTTTGTCACTTGACACTTATCACTATCTCTCCGCACTCACACAAACCAACAAAAAAAAAACAAAAAAAATGTTTTTGAGGATATTTTAGTTTATTTTTATGGTTTGAAATAAACATGACTGTTCTAAGTACTCACACTAACTACCCAAATTACAGATTTTAATGTATAATAACTTGAATGTTTAAAAATTCGTTATTTGTACTGTAATATAATGTAAATATCTAACTACGATAGAATAAATGGTTAATTGTAAATACAGTTACAATAAACAAACCGACCAGAACATTATAGGAAATTATTATTATTATTATTATTATTATTATTATTATTATTATTATTATTATTATTATTATTATTATTATTGTGGTTGTTGTTGTTGTAGTAATAATAATAATAATAATAATAATAATAATAATAATAATAATAATAATAATAATAATAATAATAATAATGGCAATGATGATGATTATTGTTGTTGTTGTTGTGGTGGTGTTTTATGTTGTTGTTGTTATTGTTGTTGTTGTTGTTGTTGTTATTATTATTATGAATAATAAATAATAATAATGATAACCCTTAACCCTAAGTTGCCCCAGGGAAATTGTCCCCTGCAGTTAGGGTATGGCAGTTGCTTTGGATAAAAGTGTCTGCAAAATGCCATAAATGTAATAATAAGATTTAGTCTTAGGTTAATCCTACATCATTTCTAACATGATTCTTTATTGGTATTGCAGTTCAATCCAGACCTAAGACTTTATCTGCTTAGGGCAAACTGCCTCTTTATGTTTAATTTGTATACTCCAATTAGCCACAAGGGGCAGCTGATGGTCTGGTGGTTAGGGATGTGCCCCAGACACTGCTCCCTGGGTGGTGCGACACTTGGTAAATGGGTTACATACAGAGATAGAATTTTACATTGATCACACTATGTGCTATGGTGTGTTCATGTATGACGTGGGGACACTTTACACTTATGAGGCAATGAAATCATACATGTTACAGTTCTTCTCTCTTATATTTTGGAAATGTTCACTTGTAAGTGAATCTTGCAAAACTACTACATGTATTAAAGATGTTGAGAGAGATTGATCAGAGTTGTGGACAGATGAGGGGAATTCCAGGCCATCAGGCCTGGGACACAAGACACGCCCCTCTGTTTGAGTGCAAAACATTGTCCCAGGCTTAATGTTCATTAACACATTTAGTGTGTGCCCTGTTTAGAAACACATTTAGTGTGCGCCCTGTTCAGAAACACATTTAATATGTGTCCTGTTCAGTTACACATGTAATATGTTCTCTGTTCAGTAACACATTTAATGTCTGCCCAGTTCAGAAACACATCTAACGTTCGCCTAGTTTTGTAACACTTTTAATGTCTGCGCTGAGAGAGTCAAAAACTCTTTCCTGCTGTATTTGTTTGAATTACGGGTCTTCACAGCAGATTTTTGTGCATTTGTGTTTATGATGTATATTTTTCTGTGCTGGCTCTGTGCTACAGAATCCTTATGATTCTGTTATCACATATATCCACATAATGCACCATGTTGTACTGTACTATACAATACTGCACTGTACAAAACTGTACCTTACAAAACATTAGTGTGCTAGTCACACATATCCACATACTATACTTTTCTGTTGTACTATACAATTCTTTTCTATTCTATTCTATACTACGCTATGCTATACCTCGCAAAATAATCACATATACATTTTTCACATATTAAGAAAACCACATGCCCGCAAGCAAACACTTTTGAATAATGTGAATTCACAGCATTTTCCAACAAAAGAAATGAAAGGGCAGTCCAGGCCAAGGATTTATCTTTGCCTGGGAAACCTGCTCATAGTATTTGTTCAAGTACTAGATGCACATGTCATTCAACAGGGAAATTGCTGAGCAAATGATAGATACCAATACAGATAAAGGGCTCTGACTAGATCATGTGTCTTAATTGCACAAACTTATAGTATAGTATAGTAACATATTATTCTTACCCAGAATTGCACACCTAAGCTTTCTGCTGACATCAGGATTCATGAATGAGAAGCTCTGTTTCTTTGCACTACACAGCAATTCCCGAGTGATGATTGAAGTCTTACAGTGTTCAAACAAACACTGTGTTCATTTAACACTGGGGATTTTGCTGTGGGTCTTTAATTCACTTAGTTTTCAGGGATAAAATCTGGAGTCCGTTGTTGCGTAACCTCACACCTTTATTCATAGCAGGATTTCCAAAATGCAAATAAATGGTTCTATTTGAAACAGCACAGTCACGAACACTGTCAAATCTGCCGAGTGATATCTGATGGAAGGATGATGACATCACAGCATTACGAAAAAATATTAATTTTATTGTGAAAAAAGAACACTATTATTAACATATGTTTCGAGTTCTCTGAAAGTGTTGAGCTTTTTGCTAAATTATGTCTGAAATGTCTGACTATTACAGAAATGATTGTGATTTTCACATTTTGGTTTTTAAAAATATGATGAAGACAAACATTGTTATCAAAATGAATTCTTGAGATGGTTTCATGACACTGTACAAATTGTCACTTGACAAAGTGCTCTTAAAGGTAACACAGTTCAGAGCTTGATGATTCTCTTCTACAGTAGAAGTCTTCCCCGAAGCTCGGGTAAAAACAGTCTGAAGAGCTGTAAGGTGCATATTCTGAGGCTGCTCCTGCATCCTGCAGAGCAGGCCAGTGGCAAAAGCAGTGCTGAAGGTCACAGTGCTGGTAGTGGCAGACCTCCTGGGTAAAGCTGGAGGACAAGTCCAGCCGTGATGGCGAGCTGTAGCACGAGGAAGAGGAGGAGTGAGACTCAGGAGACGAGTAACTGCCATAATCTGCTGGACTGGGCAGGCCAAAGGAGTGTGTGGGTGAACTGGAAACCTGCAAAAAATAGAAAAGTTAGGTGCCATCAAAGATTACACTGACACCTCATGCCTCAAATTGGGGATCCTGAACAATTCTTGACTGTTACATGTGATTATTCAATGGCAGGGTACAGATAACAGATAAGAACTGAGACCATAATCTTGTGTAAAAGGCCAAATCACAAAGATAAAACTTAAAATCCAACATTTCCAAAAATCCTTCTACTTTTCCCAATCAGTTTAAATTAGTTGCTTACTTATCATCGTTGGTTGCAGTGAACTGCACATTTTAAGGCTTAGATTCAGAAATTATGGAGAACTAGGAAACAGAAATCAATTTAAGAAGGCCTTATATAAATTCATCAAAAATATCTCCAGCTACTACTAGAGATCCTGTAACTCCCAGTGAAGAATTAACATTTACATTGTAATAGATGAACTTCATTGCTACTGTTTTTATGCCACTGTTTTCAACATTACTTATTTTTCTTTTACATCCATTGTAAAAGAAAAACAAGTAGAATAGAATTGACATTTACAGTGGAATAGATGGACATCAGTACTATTGTTTTAATGCAATAATACCATTTAAATACTTCTTATGTTCATCATATTTATCATATTTATTTGTTGTGCACAAAACCTATACAGCTGGGACGGCTGGTGACTTTAAGAGCAGGACTGGAGAGCTCGTATACGCACTAGTGTGTTGCTATAGTAGTCCGTGCAGGCTGGGAGATATCCGTCCATCCACTGGGTACTGCCTCCGCTCAGGCCCTCCGAGGTCATCACGTTCATCAGGACCTGGTGATCAGTGGGGTGAGGGTCCTCCAGCGGGACAAGCCCCCCGTCCGAGAACGGCCGAGCCTGGAAGAAGGAGTCAGGCGCCGAATTCGAGGGGAGCAGGTCTACATGGGCTGCTAGAGATGATGGAGAGAGAGAGAGAGAGAGAGAGAGAGAGAGAGAGAGAGAGAGAGAACAGCCTTAACTGCTGGAGGGCGTTTAAATTATTGGAAAGACATCAGATGATGTCACGGCAACGACAGCCAACAGCTAAATCACATTTGACTACACGTTTATAAAAAGGAGCCCATGCAGAACGTTGTATAGCATAGTGTGTGGTTTCTTTCCATTTTTTTCTCTCTCTGATGTGTAGGGCAGTAGTTCTGACGGTCGGTTCATGGTGGAGTTAGAGAAAGTGAGTGATTTTGCTTTCAGTGGAGCTCCTGTTGTGAGGGGATAGTAGTCGCCACACATTTTTTGGACCGTGTTACAATATTAGGAAGTTTACTTTATTCAGATGTGGTTGTGTTGAGGAGCTCTTCGAGTTGCTGCTCGGATGGGAGAGAGTCAGTGATAAACTTACCGGGTAGCTGTGAGGGACAGGCGTCGGGAGAGGACACAGTCTGGGACTTCTGGATGAGGAGGACGCATTGGGGGGAGGGGGGAGAGAGAGAAAGAGAGAGGTGGGGTGTGAAAGAAGGAAAGAAAGGGAGAGAGAAAGAGGGAGAGAGGGAGAGAAAGAGAGAGATTAAATCGCTGAAATACTTTATGCTACTAACTCAGCGAGTAGCCTAAATTAACACGTTTAATTCAGTGATGGGAACAGGCTCCATGCCCTGAGTCTGCAGCTTCTGTTTAACACACGAAGGGGTGGACGTGGATTGATGACTGTGCAGTAACGGGGCTGTTGTCCCCAATTTCTTACCCTGGACTCTACGGCCTGGAGCGCTCTGCGCTTCTGCAGCAGCTCCTTCACAGTGTTCTTCACCCGGACCCCCTGATACACTTCAGACTTGTCTGCGTAGAAATAAAAAAGCACTTTAAAATCCTTTTTATAAACTGTCATTATTTAATACACACGCACACAACATATAATATAATTTATAATTATAATTGTGTCTCATTGTAGCAATATCCTTCCAGTGTACATCTAAACACACAGTGATTTAAGTATTTAAATGAATATCCAATGGTGCTGTTGGGTGGTCTGGGTGAGGGGCTGCGAGGTCTCCTGCTGCGCCGGCAGTGAACGGGTTAGTTTCGCATTACAATAGAGAAACTCGGGCCGGGCGAGAAAATCCTAATCCACACATTCCAGCCTGCACAGAGCCACGGCTCTGAAATGCGTTTTATTACAACTCGATTTATTGTAAAAAAAAAAAAAAAAAAAAAAAAGATATATAGCTATATATAAATGAATTTACAGTCTAACAGAAGCGGATAGTATTTTAATACGCAGGACTGTGGAGGGAAACAGCAACCAGGAAACAGCGCAAAAACACAAAACTGCGATCAGGAGAGCGGGAGAAACGCGAGCTTCACTTAACTGAAGAGTAAGTAGAATAACGCACTCGCTCAGAACGTGTAAAGATGTACGAAATGCATGAGAAACAAAAGTAAGCAGTGAATAAATGTTTGAGCAGCTCTGACTGGAACGCTGATATGCGGGACGGTGGGGTTTTTTGGTGTCGGTTCAGATCCCCACGCGTTCGGGACGGTCCCGTTTACTCTGCAGTTTAAGCTTGTAACAACACAAGATCTACTGAAACAGCGAGCTTAAAAAAGAAAAACTGGAAAACTGGGCTGGAAACAGGAGTTGTAAATGACATGTTGCAGTTTAAATTCCATGTTGCCTATGACATGACCCCCAAAAAACAGGAAAAAAAACAACTAAGAGTCACGGGTAAAGTGTTAATAAGCCATGGATGTTTTTATTTTTTCATTGGCTGCCTAGTCGAAATTCAGTGGGTCGAAATTAAGTGGGCGTCTTCCTGATACTAGAAAAATGTGTCTAAAATTTCATACGACGAAAGAAAAATTCCGGATGAAGAAAATGGCTGGAGTTTAAACAACGCCACGCCATGGCTGAACTGGTAGAGACACTTTAGAGGGACCGAGGAGACGCCTGTTTGGCTCGGGTCACGGTCCGAGCTGCCCTGCTGCTGCCCTGCTTCCTCTCTGCAGGGGATCTTTTAGAGCCCTGATCCTCCTCAGGCCGAAATCTCAGCTCTAGTTCATATTTTCTAAACACACTGCCCGTTTACTGGTCATTCAATAAATTCCTTTCAGCTATAAACACCCACCCGCCCGAATCCCTCCTCTAGTTCTAACACTATACACTATATTAGGTTTTCCAACCTAATGACACAGAAAATGTGTCAAAAAAGAAAAATGTGACTCTTTCAATATGAAATTGAAATCTAAAATGGCTAAATATCTGTCCTGCTGTCAAAAAGGAGGTACGTGACAAATACAATTTAATTAAAAAAAGCAATAATAATAAAACAATATAAAAAAATAAAAGAAAGCTAAACTAAATAAATAAATCTAAAAGGGCTCGTTTTGTGGCGCCTTTAAGTGTCAGAAGTATTTTCCTGCATGATTGAAACTCTGAAGTTGCTTCTCTAAGGCCGTCGTTCACAATCAATCTTTCTTTTTCCATGTGTTTTTCTTCTTTCAGATTCATCTCAAGATGCGAAGAAGTCGTACGAAAGAGAAAAAGAAAGAAATAGGAGAAGAAAGTGTACTCACCAGACATTTTTTGGCGTGGAGAAGAGGATGCAGCTGAGGGAAGCAGCCCAGGCGCCTGCTTTTGGCTCTGTTAAAATGGGCAAGAACGAATTATTCACAAAAGTATCCAAAAGTCTCAAGAAAGATGTCCCCAGACCCTCTCAGCATATGTAATATTATGGTAATATAGCTGAGAATGTATTAGTATGAGTTTTCCTGCTCAGATCCCTACTATTTAAATCCCAAAGAAGACCATGATTTGACAATGATTTGATTGCGCGATAGTTTCAATTTGAATATTCAAAGACTTCGCAAAAATACTCATATCTTAGTGATATTCGCAATTAGAGTGCATACAACAACACTCCCTATACTAGAATATAGTACTATTTCACATTTTGACCCAAAAACAAAAATATATTTTAACATTTTAGCATCCTTTTGATATAGTTGGACAGAACCTTCCTCTGAAGCTCTCATTCCACTTTACACTGAGTTGGGACCCCCAAATGACATTTCACAGCCCATCTTATACCCCATACACACTCCACGTTGGTTAATCATGTCAGAAAATAGTCTATATGATGATTAGAGGCCTAATATTGAACTATTTTTTCTGAAATATAGGGAATAGTGGGCGTGGCATATGGTAGCAGCCATATTTGCCATGAAAGCTTTTGGAGGTTGAGCTCTGCTCCCAGCTCTTCCAGCCACACACTCCTCCACCAGCTAACACACCAAGCACACAGATACTCCTAACACATAGTATTATTTTATATTTAGTTATTTAATATTTAATATTTTAATTAATGTTTCGTAAATTCATCCATAACTTCTTCCAGATGTTCTGACCATGTTTTCTATCAATGTTTTCTTCACCGTAGATGCAAAACATCATGATTATTTGATACACTTTGAAGTTTGATAAAAGAAAAGGGAAATAAAAAGAAAGGACAGATAATAAATTAGGTCTGAGCAAAATCTTGTTTTTTTCTCGATGAAGATGGAAAAGTTGTATGAATAATTTAGTTTAGTTGTATTATATGTATTATCCACTATAATGTTTTGGTCATTCTAGGAAAAAATTAAAATTAAAGCTCTGTCAATGCATAAATTGATTTTTTCTTATATTTAAACTTATATTTTTTGTTTGCCTGTTTTTAAATCACTTTAACTGGATATCCAATGTAGTTTATGTGTGAATGGCTGTACATAGCAGAGATGCTGGAGATGCACTGCTGTGTCATGGAGGATTCAGAGTGTTTTGCTTGGGGGAAACTCCATCTTGAACACTCTTCTTTGGAAGTGATCCACCTAAGAAATATTTCAGTTCGTGCTGCTTTTGTCGAGACTTGACAGATCTGTAAAAGTAAAGAACATTACACTATCGAGATAAAAAATTCGACTATGAGATAATAAAATTATTAAATATTTCAATATTCGCAGTGGTTCTTCAGTGGTTCTTTAGACGGGTTCTTGTTCTTCATTTGTTCTGGTGGTGTGACGCCCCCATGTGGCCTAAGCGTGTACCGTGGAGTAGACCCTGAACCTTCAGGAATATTATAGGCAAAATGACATTATTGTATTTCTTTCAAACAGTTTTATTGACTGCATTGAAATGCACAAACTTTTGAGACTGTTCAAGTTGTTCATTTTTATTTCATATTTTATTTATAGTGTGGATAACATTGCCATTAACTTCATCATGAATATCAGAGGCATTGAAATCACATACAACTGAAGTTTCAAGCATATTACATTAGTCTACTATTTCTTTTTGAATAAAGAAACTACCACAGACTGCACAATCGATATATATTTTAGAGAAACACATCCATACCCTCTTAAAAATAAACAAGCCTAAATTAGGATTCCTTGGAGTGATGCCAAAGAAGAACTACTTTTAGTTATCTAAAAGAAAACATTCAAAGAAGAACGATTGAGATGTGTCAGTATGAGAACTTTTAAGGGAATCTGCATATAATATCATATAATATAAATTATTTTTTCAATGATTGTACAAGAACCCCTTATCTGCCTTTATTTTAAAAGAGGAATTCCACAGATTTTCAAAAGTTATTCTAGTACAAATAAAGTTATTTGGAAATACATTCAGAAATCAGAACTGATGTGAAAATGGTCCATTATAGAAATGTGTGCTTACTTAGATTTTTATACAGTGATGGTAATAGAAACCAAAGGTCTTGATGTCTACAACACAAATCAGTGCAACTAAATGTGTCTTCTGAGTTATATACGTTATATACAATGTTGATAATATGGTAAACATAGTGGTAAAATAATATTTCTTTGGGTATTTTGTTGCCTTATAACTCATGTACTTACAAATAAGTCTAAATAAATAATGTACGTAATTGCTATGAATGGCTTTTTAAAATGCCATTTTAAATATCATAGAAATGTATACAATGTAGACTAAACCCTTTTCACTTAACTATCCATTTAGGTACACTGATTGTTTTGGGTAGTTCAGAAATGTTCTTGATTTGAGTTGTAGAGTCTAAAATTACTTTGTTTACATTTATGTCAGTATGTATATTTAATTCTGCAAATTCCACTTTGATAGTATGTGTAAAGCTTTTTCCATCAAATTATAGGGTCACTCTGGTCCATTAAACAATATGTATCTGATTAGAAGACATGGTTATATTCTTTGACACCAGGAGAGCTTTCATATCCATGCTTTCAAATGTTTATCAGAAAGCTCGTCTCATTTCATATTGTGGCCAGGTGCCAGCTGCCTCCTCCTTGGCCCATGGGATTGTTTCATTCAGGGCTGGAGGGTCATTCTCAGTCTCTTCTGGGGACAAGGCTGGAATTTTGACTGCAGAGTCACTGGATGCAGTCATGTATGAGGGACATGTATAGCTGCTGGCAGTGGGCTGGAAGGATGAGTGATACTGAACGTCCTCCAGGGTGTGCAGGGAGTAGAACTGCGGTATGCTGGAGCTCCTGGAAGATGAACGGTACTGGCCAGGGCTGGGTGGCTCAGAGCCGGTCAGGGAGCTGGTTGCTGGCATGACCATGGGCGCTGGGGCCAGGCCATCCCCGCACAAACCCTCTACTGCCTCCATCCCAGCCTGGTCCCAGGAATCCCTCTGCAGAAGACACAAATATGATTTAGATTCTTTACCGCGAGTTTCTGCTCAGGCTTAAGGATTGTCAAGATCTTATCACAGAAGAAGTGACAGTTTAGCCTGTAGTTCTAAACTGATTGCATCTCTTTGTTCTAATGGATACTGTAGAACTAAATGTGGTGGTATACTTAGGGGGGAAGGTATCTTTGTGGTTATGAAAGCAGAAGAAACATAGGAAAACTATATTATGCTCAAGTGGAGTTGTACAGATTTAAGATCTGAATGGAAAATAAACAAATACTGTCACACTAAATGTAACAAATCCTGTTGCACTTAAAATGAAGGTGACAAAATGTTTGCCACAGAAGAACCGCTTTTGCTTTCCTTGCAAACCTTTTAAAGGAAGATTTTTGTAATGTTTGTGATTATGAAGCAAACACCTTTTTGAAAAAAGTATATTATTGTTAATAAAAATAGTATGTATGAATATTAACTTGCGTAGTTTTTAACTATTTAAATAACATAGTAACTATTATGCGAATAACATAGTAACTATTATGAACACAAGATATGTCAAATAAAAGCACAATATATGGCACTTTTAAGACACTTCTGGTGTCTTAAAGATACTTTCTATGATGGTCCTTTAAATAACTATTTTAGCCAGAAGAACTTTTTTAAAGGTTTTAAGAACCTTAAATAGCAGGTAAAGATTTAATTGAATAAACAAACAACTAAGCCGAGAACCATTTTTATATTGTATGAGAGTGAGGAGCACTTTCATATAGTCAGACTCATGCATCTAAAGTCATTTCTAAGAGGTGTCTTACCAGCACAAAGTGGGATGTATCTCCAGGAAATGGGGGCAGCATAGAAGACAGTGCAGAAGATGAGAAGATGGTGCTTCCTCCACTTGACAACGCAGCACTGCGGTAGTCACTAAAAGTCTCTGGGTAGTAACTGTCTATGAGAGATGAGTAGCCAGATGTTGATGTAGTGTCACAGGAGATGGACTTCCCTGTCAGTGCTGAGGAGTAGATGTCAGTTGAGAACTGCTTGCTTGAAGGGCAGAACTCTGCTTCAAATGGCCTCCTCATGCTGTAGTATCCTGGAAGCATATGGGAACCTAAACACAAAATTACACAAGCGTTATTAGTAATATCAACAGGCATATTTTGTACAAATGTGTTAATGAAATCAACTGAATACTGTACACTTGATCAGTGTACATATTGACACGTGATAAAGAGAACCAGTCTCACCTGCCATCTGGACAAAAGGGCTCTGAGGAGCTGACACCCCCTGAAATCAGGAAAGAAAGATGAGTCAGAAAGTATGTTTGTTTTATCTCAAGCTCAGGTGCCAGAAAAATCATAAAACAGTGGAGTCCTGGTTCTGGTGCTCTACCGCCTTGCAGAATAGCTTTGGCTAACACACCTGGTGCTGGTAGAACCTCCTTTTGTTCTCCAAAGAACCTGGTTGCCTAGTGGTTAGGGAGTTGCCTCTGTGATTGTAAGGTCATGGGTTCAAATCCCAGGACTGCCACTGGCACTACTGCTTTAACCTTAAACCATCCTCACACTGCTGCATTGCTGGCTTCCAGCTGCTTCACTTGTTGCATGTGTTAAACGCGGAGAAAGAATTTCACACTGTGTGCTGTCCTGTGGTATGTTCATGTGTGTTCATGTGTGGCTGTAACTTGACTTTTACTTTTTCTTTAGTTTCAATAGGTGGTTCTAATAAAAACTGGTTCTTCTGTGACATCACTTAAATGACTCTTTGAGTCAGTTTTTTAAAGAGTGAAATTATCAGTGTTAAGGTATATGTGATACTGATTCTTCCATCACTGAATTCCTGGCTGTGCTCTATAGAACAATCGATAAGAAATTACACTAATGTCCAATCAGACTTCAGAGTAACAGAGTAACAGACTCAACAGAAGAAGCACATAATACCACTACCATATGTTCAGATGTCTATATCATAAAAAGGAAAAACTAAATGAATGAATTATTTTATGAACCATAAATTAATAACAAATTAATCAGACACACCAGATCACAGAGGAGAGAACTAAGGGCAGCAAGTTTCTCTACTGTTTGCATATAACAAACATGAAAGAGCTGATATCAACGAAGCACTGGCTGCAGGGCAAGCAAATTTTGAGGCATGGATTTGAATGTCATTTGCCCATCCCAAGACTTCCCCATATGACCTATGTACGGCTCAGTGCGTCTCTGAAGGCAGAGTATGAAAATCAGGCTGTTAAAGCTAATAAGCTCAGAGGTAAGCTGTGCACCTGAAAGTGGGCTTTAGACACAGGGATGAGAAGCAGAGCACTAGAGGGCGACTGAAAAGGAAGGCTCCGGGGACACTTTGTCTCATGGCAAATCAGTGTGCAGCATGAAGGTGTGGCACTGTACATGACACATATTCAGTGATACTGTTTTTAGCCTAATACCTTTATGCTAAATTTTAAGACATTTTAAAAAAGAATTGATAAAACTTTTCTGTGACATCAATAAATTATTACATTAATAACAATACTTGACATGCCTGACTACATCATATATAATCTAACAACAGTGCTGTTTTCATGCTGGGATTTTTGGAACAAAAAAGAAGCTTACTCATATATGAATGAGAATATGAAATAAATTGTTTTTTGCTTTCTAATTTACTATTTAAGCACATTGCCATTGTTTTGGCCTTGCTCAATACTTTTTGTCTTTTATATAATTGTAGTTATATTTAAAGAGAATTCATTTAAGAACATTGTACAAATTTAATTACTATAATGTTTTGCTGTAAGTCATGTCTATATTAATACTACAGGAATGTCTACAGGATTTTTTATCACAGGCTCATATAGATTAATATAAAAGTGAGCTACAGGGTTGTCATATGGTGGTTCTTTTTTATGTGTATTTATATAAATATTATACAGCACTACATAAATATTTTAGTTCCTTATAGTATTACAATAGTTTCCCTTAGTAAAGGAAAGACAAGCCAAAGGCCAAACAGGAAAAAAAATGCTTACATATGTACAGTTGTATGCAAAAGTTTGGGAATGCCTGGTCAATGACTTATGCACATTTTAATACCTGATTACCGCTTATTTTCAGAATGTAACATAGTATAAAAATGTGGCCAGGGAAAATGTTATGGTGCATTTGACATTATATGTTTAACTTTATTCCAGTAAGGCACTTAATCATCAAAAAATATTTGTTCAGGGTGTTCAAATAAATGTATACATGTATGTTAAGAGGCACAGATAATGGAAAGATGGCTGGATGCTGAACACCCCGTAGAACAGATTAGATGTTTTAAAATTACTGAAAAACATATTACTTGTATGATATGGCAAGAAAATACAATATGACAAAATTTTCTAAAAATAAATAGTGACATTTGTCATTAATTATAGTGATTAGGATAATTGTCTCATGATGTGTACTTTATTCGTTGCAGGTTGTTGTTGCCAAGAAACATCATGGTTAAAGATTATTCTATGAATTTAAAAGCTTGGCATAGTAACATGGATAACAGTTAACGGTCCTGGGTGCATATTAATTGTTTTACAAATGGTTAAGCCAAATATTAGGCCTAGGGTACCCAGGGAACCCCTCAATGACTTGTTCAGAAGCCTAAAACCTCACCAATGTTGAATCAACACCTATAGCTAACACTGTAGCTCCACTGAACTCTATTAGCACTTTTTTACATTGGTAACCTTCCTGTGCACCTGTGTCTGTTGCCCCAACCAGCACCTGAGGCCACACTAGTGCTCTAAGAGAGACAAATGCAGGTTTGAATGTTCAGAGAGCTACAAACATCACAGTGAGTAGAGTGAGTAGATAAGTGAGTAGATAAGTACATTAACTCCCCAAGCCCTGGAGACTCCAACTGCTACCTCCAACAATCTTCTGTACAAAAGGAAATGTCTGGAAGAAGTGGTAACGACCCTGGACCTAGAGGTCAGCTCCAACCCTGGACATGTCTTATTCAGGTCAGTGTGCTGGATTTCACCAAGAGCTGAATTCAGTGGGTAGATCTTCAGGAGTAAGTAACCACTGTCTACAAAAACTCCTCAAGACATGTTTAGCAACTCTTTTCATGAATGTTCTGGTCATATGTCAGGGTTGCAAGCTAAAGCTTAAATCATCACACCCTTGCATTAAACTGCATCACACTACGTCTTGGATTTGCCTGCATGAAGTTTGGTCTCCACGGTTTGCTTCAGTGTAAATACAAAAAAATATCTGATTTTGAACAATCCCAAATATGTAAATTAATAAACAACACAATAGTTTTTTTGTTAGTTTTTCTTTTCTTTCTTTTGTATTCTGTCAGACTCATCTGAACAGCAAACAGTTAAACGTGTGTGTAAAATTCAGTGCATTAAAAGTGTGAGCCACAAGTGTGGTTTAATAGGTAGTTTCTTGCATAAAGATTAATTAGCATATGGGCAAGTGCAATTTGCACCTGGAAAATCTAAGTTGTTAAAATATTTTTATATTTGAAGTGAATGGTTATTTAGCTTGAATAACACTTGAGTAACATGGAAAGCATAAAAAAGGTTTTGTTATCAAAAAAAAGGTAAAAGGATATTTATATTGACAATTTATAAATAACAGTGTGCTGGGTGTTAGCATTCAATACTTCATGTCATTCAGTACCAAAGTAAATTGTCTCATCATCAGGCCTGATGATAAGCTTACTTTTTCCAAAGTCTAGAGCTGTGATTCGCTATCTAAGTGATATTCTGTCTGCAAATAATTGCAATATTTTATAACTCAAATTAGCCTGCCATCCATTGCAATCGGTAAAGCACATTCAGCTTTAGTTAAAAAGTAGTAATCAAAAAGTTTAAATCAGGCATCAATAATTTAAGCATTGTTATCAGTATAGAAAATTATACACAGCCCCAGTGCTAACACTGTGACCTCGTTTGAAACAGAGGTTTTGATGTCCAAAAAGTGCAACTCATAGAGATACGCTTTCTTTTTCCAGAGATGCATGCAAGTGCTTGGGTTTTTTACTTAGAAGAGCAGTGTTTACTATAAGATCCTTCTCCGGCACATCTGTCTGCCTGTCTGCTTGTCACTGTATTGTTTCCTAATACAATGAACACCAGACTGGCCTAATGCTGATGTTCAGCACGGATTATGAAAGAGAGGCCTTTTACTGTAGCTGTTGTTTAGGCAGCAAGCCTGGTAAGCTTGTTGCTTTGTTTTGTGTCATGTTTAGACCTGAAAGCTGTGGCCTGATCTGAGCTGCCTGCAGATGGCTTCTCCCCCTTAGTTAAAAGGCCAAACACTTAAAAAGCCATGCAAAACTAAGGCCACCTTTGTGTTGTTGTACCTTAATTTGCTCAATTTCTTTTCAATAGTTCTGCTTCTCTTCATCCATTGTTAAACTTCTATGGCACAGTGATCCTCCCTGCAAGCTTACAATAACCAACACCTACCCTTGTTTCTTTTTTGTGCATCGCTAAAGTCATGGATACGAATAAACTGTTGCATAATGTACTGGATACTGTGTGCTTTAATGATTGATTAACAGTCACACAATGTTAAACAGAATACAGCCAATGGGTAAATAAAGTGTAAATAGAGCCATGTACAATTTTAGCAGACAGACATGCCAACAGTTTTCAGCATTCTATTTCCACCCATACACACAGTAAAATTGATTAAATATGGTTTAATAATTATACGTTAAGAAGGTTTCAAATAAGGGTGAATATGTATTCAGTTTTACCAGTCCTACAAATAATGCTTAAAAATATGTTTAATATTAAAATGTCACATTTTTAACTGTATATCTCAATCACTGACATTCAGTCAGTGGTGGTTTATGAAATGATCCTTTGTATATACAGTGGTGTTGAAAGAAAATGTGGGTCACAATATCTACAGTGCAAATGTGGTCATTTTATTTACTATTCAAAACTTCACTTAACCTACACATTTTTATATAGTTTTATATGTAATGTTGAGAATAGAAATGTAGTTAAATATAGTTTTCTTTGGATACTAGTTTGCCTCTTCACCATGATAAAAAGAAAATACATTTATGACCAAATCTTTAACTCAAAAACATGTGTTCGTTTAGTGTATTAAGTGTCTGTGAGGAAGCTTTTAGACATTTTAGATGTTTGGTTTCTGTCACCACCACTGTAAAAAAAACAAAGCATTTCAAGTCAAACCATTGACAAACCATACACTCCTAACAAAAGTTTCCTTTTATGGTTTTTGACTTGGATGTGCCTTTAATTGGAATTGAATTGGAACTTTGAAAGGTCTTCACACATACATTTCATCTAGAAAAATTGACCTGTACCTTTGCAATACTGTGTGTTTTGTCGGGCATAAAGCACTGGAGCCTACTTTTTTTCCCTCATGCTGCATAAATGCACCCTAAGATGGCAATCCAAACAGAAGGACTTAATCATGACAAGCTTTCGTTGCTGGTGTAGCAAGGCAGCTAAGAGCCTTATTTTGGCTCATCTAAGACAACAATGGAGGACTTGTCTGTGGTCTGCAGGAAGAACAATGTTATTGGGCAGGTGTGCAAGATAGTGACTTTGCATAGGGATACCACACACCAAAACGGCAGCTTTACTTGCCGCAGCCTCCTGCGGTTCATTTTCAATGACCATTAGCATTGTGATTATTGTTGCTGGATTCATTGTGGATTCACATGCGATTGCCAGGCTCCTTTCAGTTGCTTGCTGCTAATGTTAAGGTATTTGCTGACAGGCTTTACGCGACCACACGAGAAAGAGAAAAGAACCAGAAGGTTTATAAAAAGGGTTCCAAAAGAGACCAAAGACTGAAGAATTGTAGGAATAGAACGATAAGCTGATGGGTAAATACAGTGAAAAGCCATGCACAGTGTTACTAGATAACCATACCAACTGTTTTCAACTGTCTATTTGCATGCGCAAAAGAAGAGTGAAGAGAGTGCAATGCAACAATGAGTGGACTAAATTTCAGTTGAGCTTAATGACCAGAAGGAGATTAGGAGATGAACTTACAGTGAAGCGGGGCCCAGTTGTTTGTCGAGACCTCCTTTCTGCCAGCAGGTCTTTGACTGTGTGCTTCACCCTGACCCCCTGATACACTCGCTTGGAAAAGTCTGAGAAAAGTAAAGATTTCATAAAACAAAATGCTTTTGCACAACAATTCCTGCAGTCAAAACAACTCTTTAATGGTCGGTATGTGGATTTCTATTCTTCTCCTTCATAATTTACTTTCATTGCGCTTACTAAATTATCACCTGCAAGATTAATAATAGAAATATACCATACTAATCTAAAACAAGTACCCAATGGCTTTGGGTTATAAGTGTGTTTTAAAGCAATGTTTACCAATTTCTTTATTGGTACAAGGGAACATGCTGAAATGACTATAGAGGATAATCGACCATATGAAACACTGGGGTATTCCGTTAAATAGCAAAGAAATCCATTAAAGGAATTAGAATAATTCTTTTAACTAAATTAACCTAATTTAAGTCAAGTACAAATTTGCTTTAGTTTAGCTCTAATGACCTAAATGACCAGTTAATTTCATACATTTTGTAGTTAATGCAAATTGGGGATAGCTAGGGAATTCCAGCATTTTGTCACATAAATGTATGAATGCATGGTTTCCTAGTACTGCATATAACACCTGAAACATGATGACAAATCTCAGATCAGAAATAATACCTAGATATGAATTACTTATTAGGTAGATGTCAATCACTAGCACGCTAAGCACAAGAAATTAGTATTTAGGCTTAATTACTCTTAATTACTCTTTTGATCAGAATCAGACTGTGTATTCTGCATATTTTTAAGCAGCAACATTTCATAGAGACACACTAACCACAGTCTGGTTTCATCCAATGCAAACCACCCCATTTGAAACCCAAGACTCAGGACCTGGCCATAATTCTGCAGATGACTCATATTAACCACAAAGCATGAGTCACCAGAGTGACATTTAAAGGACACG
Organism: Hemigrammopetersius urotaenia; assembly: GCA_037974485.1. Lineage (NCBI taxonomy): Eukaryota > Metazoa > Chordata > Actinopteri > Characiformes > Alestidae > Hemigrammopetersius > Hemigrammopetersius urotaenia. The sequence goes on along the minus strand of JBBPDC010000001.1, from coordinate 16,455,301 downwards.
GAAATCAGGTGTCTCAGATGAACTTTCAACAAATCATATAGTTTCTGTGAATCATCATTTGGAGTCTACCTTATAAATCACTACAAATAACATTCCTGGGTAGCGCATGTCCTTTTAAACAGAGTGGCAAATTTGCAATTTAAAGTTTTCTGAGATAGGAAATTGCATGCAAAAGCCATAGTAGCATTATGTAAAAGACCCCAGATTTATGAATGAACTGCAGGGGAATGATGAGGGGAGTTGCATTCATACACCACAGAGCACTATGGTAAACATCCCTTTTACTAAGACAACCATCTTAAACTAATGCATCGTTAAATGGTAAAAGCAGTAAATATAGTCATTAACAGTGTTAAATGCTTAATTCTAGATAAACGTCTTCAGGCAGAATTACTCAGTGGTTGAGATAGGAACTGGACATCTTAAAGGTTTAATGAATATAAGAGCTTCTTCATGGAAAGTTATTACATGACAGGGGTACTAATATACTTCCTGGTGCCTGAGGCATTGTTTTACAATGGTTTTGAGAGAAGGTTTTGGTTCAGGACTAACATTTTTCAATCAATTTATCATTGAGAGAGATAAATGGGAGGCACTGCAAGGTATTTTCACCACAATTTTACTATCACTGGCATTGCATGTAGGTTTTGGGTACTACATAAAATGACTGCATGCATGGTAGACGGTTCTCATCACCACTACTGAAAAACAAATGATCTGTGATGTGTTTATCCCTCATCAAGAGATGAACACATCAAAATTGAGCTGCTCAGTAATTAAAAAGCACTCAGACTGCTATATAAACTATGTAGAAACAGAGTGAGATGCTGAAAGTTGGCCCAAATACAGAAACTTTGAAGCTGCTGCGCAATACACCATAAAATACATTCCTCAACACACAGTACCGAATCTGTATAGTAAAATGTATTAAATTCTATATTTGTGTAAATTAAGTCCTTCATTATGACCCAGTTATAAATTGTCTTTATATGCTTAATATCTGACCCATCTTAAATGTTGTAGCTGATTGTAAGCCTGTTCTTACCAGCCTCCATGTCGCAGGTGTTTCAGGTTGGTTTGAGCTGAGCAAAATTTGAAGGCCGATCCCCTATCCCAAAGAAATGGCAGCGTCAACTCCAAAGCTCCAACTGAATTTGATCATTATACCAAAGAGGAGAGATGCTAGTAAGCCTGAGAGAAACTTTTCCATCAGCACTGAATAGATAGGAGGCTTTTGAAGTGACCATCACCCATTTGTTTAAATGCAAATAACTGGCAGGACGTTTTCCCAGTATTTGCATCTATGTTGTAGATTAGAGAGGAGAGAGCACGAATGACAAGGCAGCATCACTGCTAAATCCTCCTGAGCTCCCTTTGCCATTTGATGTTGTTTTTCTAATTGTCATTATGGTGTTTGCAGGTAAGCGCCATTAATGTCTTCTGCAGAATTCATTTACAGAGGTAACGCTTACAACTCGGTAAGGCTAACATGTAGGCCACTTTTATTCAGGATAACTTTCTAAATAGGATAGAAAAAAGTTTATTTATAATTTATCGCTTTTGTTGTAAAGTTGAATTCTGAATAACCAGCAAGGATCACACTGTTTCTCATATACTCAATATAAAGGGGAAGGCCTACTGTCTTATTTTGGTAGATGAAAAATTTGATTTTTTAAAATGTCTGCATAATGATAAACAAAGTCATTCAGAAAGGTTTTTGTGTAAAGCTCTGTTCTTCAGAAACTTGTCAAAGTCAAATTCAGAATGGTGGTGAACCAGAAATCAAAGTCAAACATGTTTAAAAGTTCAACATGTTTAAAAATTCCCTCACAGAAAGTTATTACATTGGGTGATTGTGAGCTCTCATGAAGTCTGAGAAATGCTTTAAAGATTTAAAGGTTTTGCTCTACAATTTATGTCTCGAGATCCATTCATAGTGAAGGGACATAAGCCAGGCAAAGTATCAATTAATATTTTACAATTATCACTATTTTGCCATTACATTACATATGAAACTCAGAATATATGTGTGGGTTCACTGGTTATTTTGGATAGTATATAATAATTATTAACGGTCTCTACTATGAACATATTTTGGAACACTGCTTATATTCTCCATTGAATAAAATCTTCTTTCTAGGCTTTTCAGCCATTAGGAGCTATTTGTGGTTAGGTTTTCTGGAGGAAACAGCACATGATAGTTTTGAAATGCCTGGCCATGTCAGTTTCCTATAAGTTGCATCGGCAAAATCAATACATATTGCATGTTTGCATCATGGCTTCCAATGTAAATATAGTAAAATTGAATATTTATATTAGAATTATACCACATGATACTGATAGATGTTTATCACAAAATAAACAGTTTTTATTTTGTGACACAGGGCGACACATTTAAATGACATTATATCTGTACGCATTAATTAAATGCAATTTAATATAGCAACTCAATGTGTGGACCCAAAATGAGAGTGTGTGGTTCAAATATTTGTACTTTGGAAAAGAATTATGAACGAGTGATCTAACTTGGTTCTATAAAATAATCAAAAGGAAACGATGTGGACCAAGTTTCAGACATCTCTATGAGCAGTCTCTTCTTCAGTTTTCCGACCCTCAGTTATATTTTAAATAACGTTTAATTTTTTGAAGTATCTTACGTCTAGGGTTGAGCTGTGTAAAATTTTGCATTTTAACCATGCCACTACTGACCTCTAGTGGAGGATTGTAGCTTCACTCTTTTAACCCCAGCGGACTGGCTTCCTGCCACTCATGCCATATTTTATTTGCCTAAGCAGCTTGCTGATTCAACTCAACCTTGTGAAACTGCTAGGATAGGAGTTATCAGTGTGATAGTGACTTGGATCGAATTGCGGAATTGCTGAAAATTCTCATAAAGCAAACTTGTGGAGAAATCTGAATCATCACTGGCCTAGTGTTTACAAAAGGAGTCATTTATTAAAGCTGGCTTCTAGCTAAACCATGTATCTTAAAGCTTGACATTATAAGAAAAAACATTAGGAACATCATACAGTTATTTGTTGAAAGCAACTGGCTTTCGGAGACTTTACAGAGATGCAGCAACAGCATGGGCCCGGTTCTGGGGAATTTGACTCGGTGATAGGCCAGACAGTGAATTATACCATGGTCTCCTCCCACTCACTCTCAGCACTCATTTCCCTTATCAACAGGGAACGGCCTGTACGCATTCCGCTCCTCCATTTAGAGACAAGATATTCCTCCAGCAAAGCACTTCTGCCTCCAACCCTCTGTTCACAACTTGATGTAAAAAAGGCATCAGCTCTTAGAATGCAGCTGTCCTGTAGTACATTACTGATAAAGCTGAAAATTAACATAATATACTGAAAACTATGTACTTGTACTATACTACTGTACCTTACTCTTTCGGTGCATTATATTACATTATGTCATATTATATTATATTATATTATATGCCCCTTGGTGTGTGTAAATGTGGATTGGCTCCACCACCCCACTGGACCCTGGTTAGGATAAGCAGCTCAGATAATGTATGAATGAATTGATTAATTCATTAGTATTGTTCATTTTAATTCCGTGTTATACACACTTACACTGTGAATGAACTGCAAACAATACACACAACAAGTCATGTTTGCTATAAAACATGCATTTGTTCAATGTTGTTTAAGCACTGCTGAGATCTCCACACTGTCATAAAAGTGTACCAAGACATTTATTAATTTATTAATCAATGTCATTGATCAATGTTGTCATATTGCCTAGCTCTACTTCCACTTGACGTTTAGAAAAACAAAACTTTAAATCTGTTAAGAATCTAAATCCTTGTAATCCTAATAATTTCTTTGCATTTCACTCACATGTCACATTTACAAAACTGCCATTAGGAACTAAGATGTTTTTTTCAATGGAAAGTACTGTAAGGCACTCTTTATTTAAGACAGTAATTTAAAGGCTGTCCCTTTAAAGTGATAAAGAACCTTTAAAATGTTCTCCACACCAACAAATCTCATTTTTAAACAGACTTTAGAGAAACAGAAATAGTTCTACAGAATCTCTTAAATATACCGTAGTGGCACTTTTATTTTAATAAGATAAATTGCTTCGGTCTTTCAGTTTGAAGGAGAACGTTCAGCTTTCAGCAGGCCAGTGATCACAACACCAAGCCAAAGCAACATTAGAGTGGCTCAGTAAAAAGGTGAATGCTCTACAGCAGCTTGTCGGTTTTAAAACAAAAGCCCTAAGCATTGTTCAGCCGACCAACCTGCTCTGATTACAGGCCTTGTTTTTAAGAATTACATTTATTTTAATGGAATCCACTCTTGTGTCTGGAAAGTCCACTCATCATGACTATCATCAAGACTATCATTACGTCAAAAGGTCTCTTGAGGGACGTGGAGGAAGGAAAAGGGAGCTGAGTGAGACGAAGGCCTGGATAATCTTCTCCCGAGTCAGTCGGCTGCCGTGTTACATAAGCAGTGGGTGTGAGGAAAGAAAGAAAGTTCGTAGCCAGACTACCCTCTGTATTCCTGCTTGAACCTCTACAGTGAGCTCTAATCTATCTACCCTAAACCATCACAAGAAAGTGTGAAAGGATGAATTCCAGCTGACTTGATGCAGGTGGTGCAGTTAGCTCCTCCTTAGGGAGAAATCCGAAACACTAAAAAGATACTTTAGAGCAGTGGTTCTCAACCTTTTGCAAGCTGGGCACCCCAAAGCTGGTTCACCCACCCCAACACCCAGCCCCCCCCCCTTTTTGCAAAGTAAATGCAAAAAGTATTTGCATTTACTTTGCATATAATTTGCATTTAGCGGTTTTATTTTCTCCGGTCCGGTAGCCCACTCGCGCCCCCCACTGGTTGAGAAACAGAATGTAGAAGAGGCACAATGGTGCAAAAGGTTTGGGTTCCTCCCTTTTCTAATTTGGTTTACAGTGGACAGTGAACTTTACACTGTATTAGGTGACAGGCAGGGGCGGACTTAGTCTCAGCCTCAGACGTCACGCCCACAGAACTTTGGCTAAACGTCTGATGCGTATGGTACACTTAACTGGAAACACTTCAGGAATCTCGAAGTCGTCATCTGATTGGTTGAATTTTATCGGATTTCCGG
>JBBPDC010000001.1:16414174-16429115 GCA_037974485.1 Hemigrammopetersius urotaenia | reverse complement strand
TATATATATATATATATTTGTTGAAGTGTACAAGCTGAATTATAGGTAGGCTTCTAAATAATTGTTTTTTTCATCAGTTAGCAATAGCAATATTGGAACGACAAATCAGTTTTGCCATTTGTTAGCTTATATCAGCCACCAAAAATATATTGTACCAGTAATAAAATGGTGGCTTCATAAACAACAGTTATTAAGCCTCAGCCCAGACCCTAGTGACAGGCCATGACCTTAAATCAGTCCTTGAATTCTTCAAAAACTCTAAATGTGGTGCAGATGAAGTCATATCAAGCATATCAAGTTGGTGGTCCTTTTGAATCAGTCCTGTCTTCATTCTTGAACTTGTTCTCTCACTACTTTGATCCCATAAGATGACTGTCACTCAAACCAAGAGTCAGCTGCTAGAAAAGCACGCACTGTCAAGGAACTGTTATTAATGACAAAAGCGATGACAGCTGCTATCAAGTGTTTTAAATCATCTCTTAATCGTCATGGACGTTGTGGCGAGAAACAAAAACAGATGGGAAAGTACTAACACATGCTAAATGTACAGTATAAAAAAAACCATTCATTTTCTGCGCTGCCTGTGAATGTAAAGGCTACACTACATAAATGCTACGTATACTATAGTTAGTATACACCTTGAACAATCTGATAAAAATAACTACAAATTACAGTTATTTTAAGTTATTTTAAAGGTAATAATAAATATTTCATGCAATATTTCATGTACTCTGTCCAGGCCACGTCCTCAATATGCCTCATGACAATGTGAAGATCTGTGAGGAGGTATTTGGAAAACTAAAAGACAACCACATGATGTCCCCCACTCTCATCCAGATTGACCGCAGTAGTCCCTGGTCTGTCTGCAGTGCTGCCATTGTCACTGACTTCCTGGACAGCGGCCATGGTGAGTCCAGACCACTCGCTTCTATTAATCCTGCCATCATGGGCCTTTGATTACAAGCCAACTGTCATTACACACCACATACTGTACCACTAAAACAAGAGGGACCACACAATATAGTTTATTTTAGTTTAATTTACATGGTTGCTCACAGAAGATGGCATCAGGAATGGTTTCATGTGGTGACAGCCATATTCATGACAATGCGTTTTTTTTTTTTGTGCCTCACTAGAAAACAGACCAACTTAGTGTAGTTAATCATCAGTGTTACTAAGGGCTGAGGTAAAGTTACTGTTTTAAATATCTTTGTGGTAGAGATCAAATGGACTGCTGTTAGTAGAAGATGTCATGGTTCAGTAACACTTTATTGAAAGACATTATGTTTAAGATCACATGACATTTACATGATCCTTTCATATCATCTAATGTAAACCTACATAAATCTTTAAAAATCCTTAAATTAAAAAAGCAAAAGTGTAAATTGTCGTAAAGTGTTTTAGTTTCTGTGTCTTTCCACCTCAGCATGTGTTTTGACAAATTACGCTTATTTCGCTTGACGGGAAAGGCTTTTGTAGGTGTCAAATAAGGGCCTCAGGAATCCACTGAAACTGCCCTGGTGATTTCTTTGTCAGGGCTGTGAGTGGTGTGGCCACCATGCTAAAGTTCTTCATGAAGCACCAGAAGAAGTTGGCAAAGACCAGGAGGCTTTGCACCAGCTGAAATGAGGAGGGATGTAGCAAGTCCACCAGTACTGTCATGTTGGCCAGATCTATGCTCAGCCAGCCCTTGGATACTAATGCCAGAAAGTTGCCTGATCAAGCATGGAAGACAGATTTCTCCAGACCCCATCCAGCCCCATCCCCCACAGTATTCCTGTGGCATCTTGGGCGGACGGGGTGCACTGGATGGGGGAGAAGGAAGACGATGCTCAGGCATCCACAGGCAGGCTCTTGACAATGGGGTCCCTAACCAACCACAGACTGCAGGACCCAGTCACCCTTTGGGTTGTGGTGCTGTGATCAGGGGAACACCAGTGTCAGGGATTCCCACTCACTGTGCTGACTGATGCACAGGACATATGGTCGAGTCTGCTGGGTAACAACCCCAGACACCAGAGAGCAGTTGATGACAGACAAGGGCAGCTCTGATAAAACCATGGGCAGCTTTCGAGAGGTGGCATCTAAAAATGACCTGAGACAATTCTCAGGCCCACATTGGTCCTGGTTCTCCATGATAAGCCCAATCTTTTCACACAAGCTCAGGATAGGTGGAGTGTTGGGAGTAGACAATTATGAGGTTGGCCAAATTCCTATCACTCATATCTGCTAGAGGGCGGAACTCAACCAAGTTTTGGGATATGCAAAAGAAACAGAACTCCCCCAGCAGGTGGGAAGGTTTAGCATCTAATGGATGGCTTCACACATATTGAAACAGTTCTCTGAGATAGAGGTCGCTTACACCAGGGCTCATCCTGTAAGTAAAAAGATTGTGAATTACTATGTCGGTGGGAAACCGCTGCTCAAAAGCTAGCAAGTACTGAAGTAGAATGGCTCTTTTTGTGGAAAAGGAGGTGTGGTTCTGGCCCTGGGGCTGATAGGGACCCGCTGAGTCAATAAGGACCTGCAGAGCAGTAATAATACCTTGTAGCTGTGATATTATTTGCTACAGGGCCAGCCCATGCCAATCAGTTGCTGACCTCTGACTGGCTAGGCCCACATTCCCCTGCAAGACTCTGAAGCAGCCAGGCCCAGGCTGGAGAACTGAGAAGCCACATAAGTGCCAAGTGTACAGGCCTCTAAGGACAAAACCTGGTGAAAAAAGACACAGGGGAGGAGAGGAGTAGACTTGGGAGTGAGGGCACTGGCTTTCAGGATCTGCCCACAATTTTGAGTTGAAGTTACCTTCCTTCTCATTCCATCTGGAATGGAGGCAGTGACCTTAGGTCTCCCCCAAGTGGTGGGGGAAGGGGCCGGCCCAGGTCCAGGCTGGCCTCTTACAATGTAGCCCTATAAACAACCAATGTAGCCTTTTGTTGCCAAACAAACAATTTTTTTCTACCAAATTTGCTATAATTCACGAATGATAAAACGGATGGATCTGATTGGATGTGCTATGTTCCACACTCTTGTAAAATAGCTAAAAGCACGACATATTTGACAACCAAAGCCTTTTGTTAACAAACTACCTTGATTAAGCAGAGGAACTGTAATGATAATTCTAATGTATACACATATTGGTATAGCAGTTGTATCCAAACATGCTGAGTGGCCTATTGTGTAATAACACAGCACTTCTCATTCTCCCTAAGGTGACTGTTTACTGGACCAACCTCAAAAACTGCTTGCTCTGCCCGATGACCCTCCAGGACTTTCTTACAGCCTTAGCCGCCAATGTGAGCTGGCTTTTGGCTCAGGGTCCAAGCCCTGCCCTTACATGCAAGCCTGTTCCAAGCTGTGGTGCACGGGACAGGCAAGGGGACAACTTGTGTGCCAAACTCGTCACTTCCCTTGGGCTGATGGCACCACCTGTGGTAGCAATAAGATATGCTACAGAGGAACATGCACAGATAATAGCAACACAACTAAAGCCAAGGTGAGAGCACACAGAATTATGATATTAGGCAGAATGCCATTATGCTTGGATTGATGATCTCATTGCATTTAAATGTGCACTTGATATGAGCTCTTGGCTTTCATTTTTCAAATAAATGCCTGTGATTTTTCTTGCCCTGTCAGATATAAAAAAGTTTTTCATGACCCATGGAACATACATTTAATAGGTGGAATCAGGCAGTTATTCTTCATAGCAGTCACTATCAAGATGACACAGTATGTTTAGTCTGCAGCGCAGCAGATGCATGTTTAGTTTGGCTCCATGTAGAGAACAGTTTATTGCACTGACTGTGATACAGATAAACCCTCTAGACCTAAGTGTTTCTATGTACAAAGTGTTTCTACTTAATAAGTGTTTCTATATACTAAGGGGTTCTATTTCTGTGCAGCAGAATAAGTAAACCACAGATATTCCAGAAAGTATCTATACTTATAATACCTCATTCAATTTTCTCATCGGTCTGGAAAAACACTGAATACTGAGTAATGAAAAACTGTAGACAAGGTTTTCACATAGTTTTGTAAATATGCCAGAAAATAAAAACTGACATGATATTTACAGCGTTTAGACCTTTTGCTATGACACATGCTCCCATTTTGACTCATGTGGTAAATTCTTATTTGGAAAGGCGTATATGACTATACACAGCCCCACAGCTGTACAAAAAAATCTGCTGCTTAGAAGGTACTGAAGAAGTTTGGAATCACTAATTCATCTTTGAGTTTACGGTCCAGCCAAACTGAGCAAACAGGACCAGGGTGGTGATACATCACATCCTAAAGGCTGTAGTCATGGCCAAGTGTGCTTCAACAAAGTAATGAATAAAGGGCCTCAGTACATGTGTAAATGTAATTATTGTTATCTGCAGACTGTGGAAGAAATTAATGTAATTAGTGGTGCGAATACTTTCTGAATGCACTATATCAGGGGGGCATTGATCTGCATTTGATACAGTGATAGGCTAGGGCCCCTGTCACATTCATGCATTATTGTAACTCAGTTAGTTCTGTGTTTTCCTTGATCCAAAATTCATCTGCTCATTGTGAAAATAGTAAACTAGGTAGGCCAAATGTACTCCATCCTTGAATTGAGTGCCAAAGGAGGTAATGCAGTCACGGAACAGCCAAATACAAGGTTCTTGAGAATGCATGTAGTATGTGCTGGCTCTGAATATGGGGTTTTTCCACAGATAGATGGCAAGTGGGGTAAGTGGGGGGCATATGGATCATGTTCTCGGACGTGCGGAGGAGGGGTTCAGCTGGCCAAAAGAGACTGCAACAACCCTGTTCCAGAAAATGGAGGCAAATACTGCCAAGGCCTGCGTATAAAGTATCGCTCCTGCAATCTAGAGCCATGTAAAAATTCAGGTAAGCTGACTATACTTTCACATGTACAAAGGCAAAATGATTTACATATGTCTGTCCAGCCCTGGTCTTGGAGGGCCTTAATCCAGCTTGTTCTCAGGTCAGTGTTTCTCAGGTCATAAAGGCTTTTAGAGTTTAATAGAGCTGAGGGATTGGAATTGACCTATCCATGATCTACCCACAAAGGTGTCCAACTGTTGTAAGTTTGGATTGATTGGCTAGAATAATTGCAAAAGCACCCTCTAATGAATTTTTGTTGGAACCATCTTAACAGCATGACTTTTCACCCACATACAAACTATATATCAGCTCAAACTTACAATGTGTTTTAAATTTCCCACGTGTCTGAATGTAATTTTTATCAGTGTTCTTTAAACTTTCGCTACAACAAAACACAAATGTGCAGTCCAATTTGAATTGGACACCCCTGGCACATGTTGATATTTCTGAGTCAGAGTGTGTCTGTGTGTTATGCTAATGTCGCACTGCGGTTGGCAGGAAAAAGTTTTCGTGAGGAGCAGTGTGAGGCTTTCAATGGCTTCAGTCTCAATACCAACAGGCTCGGCTCTTCTGTGGTGTGGGTCCCTAAATACTCTGGAGTTTCTCCAAAAGACAGATGCAAGCTCATCTGCAGAGCCAACGGCACAGGATATTTCTACGTACTTGCTCCAAAGGTATGAAAAATCCCGTAAATAACAGCCATGTTCTGCGGAAAATGCGTGACTCAACCATGAGCGAAGGTTGAAGTAATGGTTGATGTTTGGAGCTTATCTCATCAGATATGGATGCGTAGAGTGAGAGGTAGCAGGGTTGCTGGTTATGTCAAGACTGCATTGGAAGTGAAGAGAGAAACATCAGTCACACAATTACATACAGCTGTAGCATATCAGTTCCTAATGTTTACACAGCTGGCTTAGAATAAACCAGTTACAAGCTGAACCTCTCATTTGCACTCCTTTGATACCTTCTTTGCACAACATTTTGGTTGAGTGGTTGGTATGGTATGCTCAAGCTTCTATGTTCAGAACTATTGTATAAATTAACATCTTTGCTCCATGTGTTACTGTTTTGCAAGAGGTATTCTCTGTTAGTGAGGTGTGAATCTATTAGCCATTAGAGTAAAGAAGAATGCAGTGATAGTCTTTTATCTGCATAAACAGGTCATGGATGGAACACTCTGTTCTCCTGACACCTCAGCGGTCTGCGTTCAAGGGAAGTGTATCAAAGCAGGCTGTGATGGAAGGCTGAGCTCCAACTTGAAGTTTGACAAGTGTGGAGTGTGTGGAGGAGATAACCAGAACTGCAAGAAAGTCTCTGGGGCCTTCACTAAACCCATGTAAGTTCCATTCTGAGGTATAATTAAAGCATTAAGAGTGAGAAGATAAAAAGAACATTTAGAACATTGTGTATAGTGGTTTTACAGAAAGTCAGCACTAATATCAATGTCCTGAAGATGAATAATGATTTGTGTGACAGCTTATTTATTCACACAGTGACTTTGAATGGTCAACCTGTCAAAGACATGCTAATACCAGATATGAATGGTATAAGCATGTTTGCACAGACTTTCCTTTCTGCTCCTGTGTATCAAGCAGTTTGTCATGTTTTCAGAATCAGAACTGTAATGAACTTTATGCCACTGTGTGGAATAACAGTGATAAGAGGTTTGTGAAAAGTGATGCAAACCAATGGTGTTTTTAAGTACTATATCTTAATTTCATTAACATAACAGTTACTTTAATGTTTTAGAATTTTTTATTGTAGTCAAAAATGTTTTTCTTTGAGTGAACACAAAATCCAAACATCAGTCCTAAATTCTGCAATCAAACTAGGACTGGAAATTAAGTGGTTTTGCACATATTTGACTGATAAACATTGTTTTGCTACCTTTGGTAAATCTGTATCCAGTATCGTTAGTGAACATGCAGTTGACTTCAACGGCTATGTAGATCACATATAGCCTTGATGCCATTGTTGATTAATTGATTCATGGTTTATTCGGGGACTGCATGAGCTGAAATATCTAAAAAAATAAGTCTGACACTGACAGCATAACTAAAACCGCATTTAGTATCCTAAAACATAATCAGATTAAGAGCTGATCTCATTGATTTAAGTCATGCCTTTGTTTTCTCTCATTTAGATCACAATGCATTGGCTTACCTTAAACAAATGCAGAAAAAAGAATTCCTATTTTGAAGAATGTACAAATTATTCCAGTACTGGCAATTTTAAAAAGTTTAAAGCATATTATTTTTACTTTAGCTGTTCTGTAGTTTTAATTATTATTATTATTATTATTATTTTTTTTTTTAAATAAAAAAACTAATTCTGAGCTGGAATTCCTTTTTTTCCCATTCTGTTTTACACCTTTATCCATTTTACCCGAGCCAGTGGTACCCATCAGGAATAGTTTAATTACTTATTTGTTATTTTTTAACAACATCTTGTTTTTTCTTTTATTTTTCTGTTTTTATTTTCCATCTTCCTCTTATGCTAGCTTGTCTGTGCTAAAGCTGCGTTTAAAATTTATGACAGGTCAAAAATTAAATTTTTGTACTCTAAAACCACACAGGTCACACTGATGCAAAACTGCATTTGAAAACAGTTACAAAATGCATCATTGGTGTGAACTGGGGTTAAATAAACCAATTACTTTTAAAATCATTGTTGTTTTTCAGACATGGATACAACTTTGTGGTCACCCTGCCAGTTGGAGCATCAAATGTGGACATTAGACAGCGTGGCTACAGGGGTTTGGTCAATGATGATAATTACCTAGCTGTCAAGAACATTCATGGCAAATATCTCCTCAACGGGAACTATGTGGTGTCGGCTGTAGAGAGAGACATCATTGTGAAAGGGAGCCTGCTGCGCTACAGTGGAACCTCCACAGCTGTGGAGATTATGCAGGCCACCAGACCTCTTCGGGAGTCCCTGACCGTGGAGGTTCTGTCTGTGGGCAAAATGACACCTCCTCGCATACGTTACTCCTACTACCTGTCCAAGGATAGCAAGGAGGAGAAGATCCTGAAGAAGGAGGAGAGAAACCATGTGCAGAACAGCATTCTGGAAGACTCCAATAAGGTGGAGCTAAAGAAACCAGCCTACCAGAAGCCTGCCAGTAAATGGGTGACTGGTGGCTGGGAGGAATGTTCTGTGAGCTGTGGGAAGGGCTTCCAAAAAAGACTTGTCCAGTGTCTGGACTCTAATGGAAAGGCAGCCACATATTGTGATAGTACCCAACAGCCTAACAATCTCAGGGTCTGTGGTGACCCCTGCCCCATGTGGAGCATCGGTGAGTGGTCTGCTTGCTCAAAAACCTGTGGGAAAGGCTTTAAGAGGCGGCCTCTACGCTGCATCACTCAATCAGGAGTCCACCTACCCAGAGACCATTGCTCTGGGAAGAAAAAGCCCCAGGAACTCGATTTCTGCACAGTTCAAACCTGCTAGAGACATGTTAAGACTTGTTATGACTCATATGTTCAGTTGTAGACATTTTGTGGAACCATTTTTATTCCAGCTGAACAAAAACTTTTTTTTGTTACTTTTGTGTCTCATGGTGCCTTGCTTTTGCAACACGGAGAATGGAGATGGACATAAATGGAGAAACCAAGGTACAAACTTTGGTATCATTTATGTGATAAGTCACACACAGCCTACCTCGAAAAAGATGCTGAACTACACGTATCATAATACAAGGTCCCATTGGTAAAACCACCCTCCTGAGTAAAAAAACACCAAAAGAAAGGCATTTTAAATTTACAATACCTAGTTAAATGTTAAATGTGATAGAAGTATTAAAGATGATACAATGCAACTTTTCCTTTTCCGAAATAACACCCATATTCAAAACTTAAGCATCAGCTATCAATACCTATCCAAGATGGTTTAAAACAAGCTGTTTTTAATCACTTCACAATTTCGAAATGCAGTTCACCCTTCCGCTGTTAACTTAAGATCTTAAGAGCAAGTAAAAGGAGTCCATTCTGCTCAAACTACCCACAGGAGGAAATACGCACCTAACAGTATAACATGACTGCTACACGACTTGGATCAGATACACTCTTCCTTAATCCAGCAGTTTCCACAGATATCAGTCCAATCCAGACGTGTCATCTTAACGAAATATTGGGCTGTATGGCTCTTGCACTATAAAAGTTTTTTAAAGATACTAAAGGTCATTTTAGTTATACATATTAAGATGCAGTTGAGTATGGTTCTACACATAGTTACACATTTTGAAAGAATTTCAAATCATTGTAAATAATACAAAAAGAATTTGTGATTTTATTTAAGTTTACTAGAACTTCAGAACCCATTCTGGTGCTACAAAATCTGAATGAATGAGCACTTAAATGTGTGCCAGATTAGTCAGTTAACAGTATGGCACAGTAAATGCCTTGGTACTGCAAAATATGCTTCATCTTTATGCTCTGACGTACAAGTAAAGTTCAGATGGAAGAAACTGAATAAACAGATGGAATAGGCCTAAAAGTAGATATTAGTTATTGTTTTTGGATTCTTCAGTGTTTTCAATGCCATGTGAACATTTTTCCTCCTTTTTTTGTCTTGCAGAAACCAATTCATACAAAAAAGATGAAATGGTAATTGCATTTGCTTTTCAATCGTTCCAATAGTAAGATATTTATAATCCAAAACATACCAAAAGCTGTAGTTCAATTTTGTTTTGATAAATGACCCACTTGATAGTATACAGTAGCTGCAGTTGACATAACATAATGCCTTTTGAACCCAATGCTCAATTATGTTCCTCCTTCCAAGGCAATTGAGCGATTGCCCTTGTGTGTACAACATCTGTTCCCTGCTGTATATGGAAAGAATATACTGTGTCTAGTGTAGAGTATGCCTATACATTTGTAAATGCTGTTGGGGTCTCTGTTCTGAAAGCTGACTCATTTTGAGGACTCATTTTGATGACGCAGCAAGAGGCACTTATTTTTTATTACCATTTTTTTTCCTTTGTATACTGTGTATACATTCATCTAAGTGTGCATAAATAAACATTGACATTTAAATGTAAACTTCTTTCACAACTTTTTTCTTCCAGCCGTCATCTCCAAGCATTTAGAGGTCTCAGGGTTGGGTCACTTTGCCATGCCATGTTCGCTAAGCTCCCTGACAAACAGCCTCACAGAGCGTTCACTAGCGCTTCCACTGCATTTAGTCACACTGGAATTCTGCTGATGCAACCGTTCTGCCTGTCCAAGAAAAACAGCCGCAGCCCCACTACCTCATGCCTAATAATCCTCGTCTATTGTCAGGAAGAGCTAGGCTCTCTCCCGCATTTCATCTGTCTCACTGCACATCAGGCCAGCATCTACACTTGCACTACAAGCTGTCCAAGCCTGAAGCCAAAGGAAAGCATTGTGAATGAATGTAATACAGCTAATGAATTTTGGGTCTTTTACATATTTAACTGTCCAAGGTTATTCTAAGCAGCCCACGGAGTTTAAGGACTTTTTTCTTTGTGGCTGTAGCTTGAACAAATGAAAGGACTCAATAAACTTCTGAAATGTTTAAACCAAGCATAGCCTTCCAAAAAAGTGCAGTATTAAGGAGGCAGATCTGTTTTACCATAATAAATAGCAGTATGACCTGTCTTTGGCAGCTCCCCACTTCACCAGTCTATGGAAAAGCCAGGTGGTGGGCAAACTGTTCTCAACTCAGTGATTTCATAACAAACAAAGTCTCCCACTGACAGGGATTAAATGGAGACTAGTTCACTGATTATGAACTGACTGTGAGTTCTTTGCTGGGAGAGGTCAGCAGACTAAGCCTGCTGCACATCATGTCTGGCCAACTTGAAACTAATTATGATTGAAGTCAGACTTTAACATTAATCTAAACATTTACTGGGATTGCATACACTTTTAAATGGACTATATTATGGAAAACGGCATTGTTGTAGTAATAAATAAGGTTGATGTAGCTTGATGTAACAAAGTATTCTTTGTACCTGAATCCAAACATTCCACAGAAATCAAGCCACAGAACCCACTCATTCTGGAGATGCTGATGTCATGAGAACTTGCTATTAGTTATTTACTTATTTACATTAACAGATCAACAGGTGAAGTGAATAATACTCACTTTCTTGTTGCAATTGCATTGATTAAGGGGTGGGAGATATTAAGTACCAGTTCATTCTTGATGCTGATGTGTTGGAGTTCAAAGTGTTCACATGGCCTCCAGACTCCCTAGATCTCAGCCTGATGGAGTATCTGACGGATGCACTGGACAAACTAGTCCAAGCCATAGAGACATACTGCTAATATCTTGGTGCCAAACACCACAGCACACCTTCAGAAGTCTTGTGGAGTCCATGCCTCGATGGTGCAGAGCTGTTTTGACTGCCCTGTATATCAGGCAGGTGGTTTTAATGTTATAGTGTTTAGCCCGGCCCATTCATGAGGTGTTTCCACCTGAACTGTTTTTAAATATTATGTGTACATTGATACTGTATAAATATATGATATTTCTATAGGAAATGGTCATTCATGGTGGGAACTGTGGGGTTATTTTAAATGAATCAGGGTTGCTTTGGTAAGATATTTCTTCATTGAAAGGGTTATTTGCATGATGCCATTTTTGGTTCCTTATGAACCTTTTGGTAACACTTCACCGAGGGTCAGTATTTTAAAGACTACATGGATTCTTTTATAGTCAACGGCATAGATTTACGTGAACATTTATGAATGCTTATTCCAGTCAGGACCAGTTATCATAAAAGATGTTTTAGTCTATTTTAGTGTTTTTTCTCCTGTGAAATGACAGTTGACACTTGTTTGAATTGGTTAAACCTTGAAAGGTTAAAGAACTTTCAATTAATGTAGACATAAAATAACATTATATCAGAAAAGAACCATTTTATTTAGTGAAAATTCTTCATATTTTTAAATTTCTTTTCTAATAGGGAACAAAACGTGTTTATTTTTATGGCACTGCTATGGCACTGTGGCTCAGATTAGTCAAAGTGATACATTTTGAAATAAGAAAATCTTCAGCTTTTGATTAGAATGCAGCATGAATGCTTAAAATGCAGACCATCTGCTTAGAAGAGCACAGTGTGCTTGAAGAATTCGGAATATTATAAGAATGTGGTGTTATTTAAGGGCATGGCCAAAATCAGAACTTTTTTTCTCTTGCAATATTATATCATTCTGCTTAGAAGAACATTTCCATTCAGTCATGCCTGCTACTAGTAAATACCACCGTTCACTTACTTTACACGAAAAAGCAAAATCAGAGTGAAAAGAACGGGATAATGAAGAACAGGTCTGTTGCTGATCCACTACAAGACAGGATTCCATATCTGTGTGCCCTTTGGAACTAAACATAGTATTTCTTGTAAAACGAGCACTTCAGTATTGCAGCATAGGAGTCTTACAACTATCATACCATTAGATAAGCTTTATTGTTAAAGGAGTGGAACAAAAGTGGAGGTAAATGGAGATCAGAAGCTCAGAACAGGAAGTCCCGTAATGTCTTTCATTCCCATATCAAAATATCTGAATGACCGCAGTGACCTAGAAGAGGTGCTTCCCCACATTTCACCCTTTGTAAAAAAAAATGGTCGCTCTCCTTTTCAAAAAGCAGTCAGAGGGTCTTTTAACCCTGCTGGCTAGATATTTTCCGGGGCTTTGGATCTATTGTACCCTCGAAATGACCTACCCCACTGCTCAGCCCTGAAAATAGCCATGAAAATCTATATGATCAGCGTTGCAAAGGGTAATGCTGCTAGAAGGGCATGTTAGTGACTTCAATAGCAGACTAAAATTTAGAACAATTTTGGAGTAAAAGGCCTGTCCATCTGGCAAGTGTACAGGTGGGTGGGTTTCTGTGTGTGTGTGTGTGTGTGTGTGTGTGTGTGTGTGTGTGTGTGTGTGTGTGTGTGTGTGTGTGTGTGTGTGTTTTCTCTGGGGGCTAAAGTTAAGGGCTTGGATTTGTGAATCAGGATTGTCTTGTCTAGGTCTACTGTATTTACATGTTTATTCAACATATAAACTGTAATAAATGCAAACATTTGTCTTCATAGAACATCAGTTATGTACTCTAAGCAGAGGCCAGCACATGGCTTTTGTCTTTGGTTTACTCCAAGACAGGGTGATGTTGGCCCATTCTCAGTTCCTAGCTCTTTGTTGTCCAGTAATTCTTTGTTTGGACCACCAAAGAATTCAACAGCCAAGCATGAAAGCAGCTTTCTATAGTTTTAGTGATGGCTGAGAAGAAGGATGATCTTTTTATCTTGTGTGGCGGCTTCAAGTGATGTACAGCTTTTTGAAGGATTGTTCAAAGGGCCAAAGTTCTGATGGGGGGTCAACTCTGGTAGACGGATCTCACATAATAATGAAGGCCTATAGACTCCCCAAGAAGCAAGATTAAGCCTGAGCAGGCAGACCTATCCAAGTATGTCATGTTTAAACACAAGCCCAGTAGGTGAGGACCTCAAGGCCATTACTTCCGCACAGATACCTAA
Source organism: Hemigrammopetersius urotaenia (assembly GCA_037974485.1). NCBI lineage: Eukaryota > Metazoa > Chordata > Actinopteri > Characiformes > Alestidae > Hemigrammopetersius > Hemigrammopetersius urotaenia. Next base: position 16,415,734 of record JBBPDC010000001.1, on the reverse strand, counting down.
GACATCTGTGGTTCACAGCCAGTGATTTATTTATTTGCTTGTAATAGGGATCGGAAAGTCTTCCCACAAATCCCCAGAGTTCAAAGGGGAAATAAATAAAGGCTGCATATGTGGTTGGCGCTCATCTTGACACACTTTTGAAGAAAGAATGGACCAATTTACGGCAGCCTGAATATACACTTCTGAACATATAATAGGAAAAAACTATTAAGATAGCACTCGTAAAAAGTAGTTTATCGCAGTAAATTTAGCATAATTGTTAACTGCGTATTATTTTTGAAAACTGGTACATCTTGCAAAAACATCACTTCCCAGGTTTTGCTTACGGAATGGTCAATGCATTTAGCCACTATGGAGGCTTCAAAGTCAGTAAACTTAGCATGTGTGTAACTAGTTATTCACTAGTTCCATACACATAAAAAGGTCATTGTGAATTTCCTTGGACTCAATTTGAGATCCCACTAAATCATTGCAGCTTGGGAAATAATAGGGAAATAAGAATTCTGTACTCTATAAATAATATGGATACTTCAGTATTTGTATTATTGTGATTCAACGATTAGAATAAAAGTAAAGTGACAAATCTAATAATACCTATAAAGACCAGTCTTAATAATTTTTGAGATGAGATGGAACAACATGTTATCAAAACAATGGGTGCATTATTGCAGATTACTATGTAATCTGTCCTTTGTATTTTTTTGAATCAGTAACATGATATTGTTTGTATCAAGGTACAGAATTACTAGGTGCAAACCTGTTATTAGATACGCACTTAACTGCGATCATAGGATCTTTGGATGACTGCAAGATTTAGTTTCTATGGGCTACAAAACATGTTAATGAAGTTCTTTGCACAAAATTATTCTCGCATAAAGAAATCTCACCAGCTTTATTCTTCACTGTTTCAGGCCCTTTTAAAATGAGCCGTTTGGACGGCGAGCCCATTGTGACATAATACTGGGCCAATTTACATATTGTTAATTGTGAAGAATAAAGCTGGTAAAATCTCTTTATGTGAGTTTTGCATAATATGTCCCCTGTAGCAAAGTTGCGTGCATTTAGGGATATGCAATCAAACACTCTTCAAAAGTCAAATGAACAGCCATAAAAACCTGCCTGTATAGGAAATAGTCTTCATCTGGCATGTCATGTAAAAACAGATTGTGCTATCAACCCAGCCAGATTACACGGGCAGAGTTTAAGATGAGAAAATACTGAGAGGAAAAGTTTTAGTGGTTTAGGTGACAAAGAATTCCACAAGATCACACTGCATGTGCATGTGTGCTAAATCATATGAACCAGCAATGTATGATGCTGATGTCTGAAAAATAAGCATTCGGAATATAAAATCTAATAATCGGGAATAGGAAACTAACTAATAACTTGATTTGACGTAACAGAAGGTGACTTCCATAGCTGCCTAGGGTATCCACTTTGGTTTGACTGCTGTGCACACATACTGTCAGAAGGCTCGCCGCACGGCCAGCCCTCTGAGCTCCCTCTGAGCATGGAACGAGACACAGACAGTGGATCCATGCAGACTTGTGGGTTTTTATT
>JBBPDC010000001.1:16401581-16414074 GCA_037974485.1 Hemigrammopetersius urotaenia | reverse complement strand
GGTTAGTGCAACAGGCCGAAAGTCGTTAAGGCAGCTGGCTTTGTTCTTCTTGGGGACAGGAACAATGGTGGTAAGTTCTTTATAGGCTTTCCACACGATTTTGAGTTTCTGTGTGAATTTGTGCCCATCCAGTCTGTAGAGCATTTGTGAAGTCAGGCACTGATGTTGGATGAGAAGGTCTGGCTCACAATCTCCCTTCCAGTTCATCCCAAAGGTGTTGGATGAGGTTGAGGTCAGGGCTCTGTGTGGGCCAGTCAAGTTCTTCCACACTGAACTGATCCACCCATGTCTTTATGGACCTTGCTTTGTGCGCTGGGGCACAGTCATGCAGGAATAGAAAAGATTCTTCCCCAAACTGTGTCCACAAAGTTGGAAGCATGGAGTTACACAAAATGTCTTGGTATACTTGATTTTATGCATGTGGCAATGGGTTTGATTGAAACACTGTTTTTTTCCCCCAATGCTTTTGTTCATATAGGATATGCCACTGAAGGTTACACAGACATGCTTTACATACAATGCAGTTCTCTTTTAAAGGTCTGCAGAAATAAATGGGGCAAAATTCCACTTTATTGATCATTTATAATCAAACTGAACGATGAAGATTTGAACGTCCTGTACTCACACTGCCACCCAGCGGAATTGCACAAATCTGGTCCAAAGACAGATTTGAGACAATAGCGCCCTCTGCAGGTCACACAATTACAGATACCTCATTTTTCCCTTCTTCAAGGTAGCAGTGGAGAAATGACCCTGTTGACCATGTCCAAGGTTTGTCAGAGCTTCAAGTTTTTATTGAGTAGTAAAACAACAGGCAATGAAGTGACAGGAGTTCAAACAAGGTCAGTTCTGTCAATAAAAATCCTACAAAAAAATATGAGTCAGCCCTATCCCTCACCTTTATGTGACCTGCATGGCTGTATAGTTTTAACATGAGTATACCAAAATATATTTTGTGGGATTTAAAGATATTTTAAACAATAAAAAGGAACGAATGCAATTGCTGTGACGACCAAATCAGAGACAGAAGACCTGTAGGGGGCACTTGGAGAGAGATAGTGAAGAACACACATACAGAGACATTGCTGTAGGGTTACAGAGTTTTTTTTTTATTAGTACTTTAGAATCAAGGCTGGACTGGGACAAAAAATCGGACCGGGCATTTTGAGACCGCCCCCCTGGGCTGACCATCTCGCTGACGGGATTCCGGCCCAAAATTACCATCGGACCATCGGGCATTTGCCAGGTATGCCCAATGACCAGTCCAGCACTGCTTAGCTGGACCCTAGATCTAGGATACATTCAGTCAGATGTGCCCAAGCCTTTGAATGGTACTAATTTAAAAAAATAACAGAATAATGATAATAAATTTGTAAATGATGAATGACTGTAACTCTGTGTCACACATGTTGCATCACTAGCCTTTCACTTATATTTCATAACCAAACACCTGGGTTTCCAAGCTAATGTAATATCTGCAAGCCTACATGACTTTTATGTAATGTTGGAAAATATCTCTATAACAAAGCACTGCACAAGACACTACTCTCCATTTAACCATTTTAACCTTTTATTTGTGCAGACATTTAGAAAAATTGGTGGAATTCTTCTTAAAGTTTATGCTTGGCCTCAAATACTACCGTTGCAGTAGTCATTGCTATCCAGGACATCTGTTCTTCTCAATCTTATTGTCTGTTGAACCATATTTGTTGTCCTTTTGTTCTGGGCTAGTTGTTTGCCCACATTGTATTGTCTGTGTAGAGATAAAGTTGAACAATCTTCTCAAAAGTACACCTAATCTATAGGCTCACTGTTTTGAGAAAATGAGACCTTTTCCAAGCCAATGTAATTTCTGAGTTCAGGGACGTGAGTTAATGTAATTGTACCTTTAAAAAAAGAGAAGAGTTTGCACATAAAAATGCTGACAACAGATGAAGTATGTTTCAAACACTTCTAAAATTGGCCTTCTAAGTTGGAGGATAAGGATAAACTGATGGTCCTATCTGTCTTAGCTGGGAATGTGTCCTCCTGCATCTTATTACATAAGATAGAAAAGAAAACAGCAATAGCAAAAACAACGAAATGCCTTGCGATAGTGCCAAACTCAAAGCATGTCAAAAGCTTTTGTGTTTTAGAGAAAACGCATTGAGTAAATGATTGCATAACGACAGTGAAAACATGTGTTTTCCATGTAAATGAGGCCACGAGGGTTCACGCTAATCTTCAATCATTTAGGGGGGGGCAAGCTATTAGCAGGAGTAAGAGAGAATATTCAGACCTTGTGAAATCAGTTATCAAATGTGCATATGGTTGAAATTTGCTCTGGCCGTGATGCAACAAACGATGAACCAATTACGAATATCATCAGTCTCCAAGCTGCGACTGATGACAAATATAATCCAATCTGATGCCACAATTCTTTCACAACTAGAACCAAATTTCACTTTTGAGAAGGCTAAAAATAATCTTTAAAAAAAGGGAACAACAAAAACAGAAAATTGGTCAATCAAGACTGAACTTTACAAACTCCAGGGACAATTAAAATACTTTTATTTTTTGTCATTCCACCAAGTTCTGAATGTTTTGATTCTTGAGAGTAGAGTTATTTAGTGGTTTGATATGAATAGCAGAGAAACAGAGATTTCTTCAAACTGGCTGTGATACAAACTAGGATTGCAATATCTACAAACTTCATTTACTGTACAAAATAAGCAGCAAGCCTACATGAGTTTTTATATGTAATGGAAAATATCTCTATAACAAAGCACTGCACAAGACACTACTCTCCATTTAACCATTTTAACCTTTTATTTGTGCAGACATTTAGAAAAATTGGTGGAATTCTCCATAAAGTTGCTTTGCCTCAAATACTACCGTTGCAGTAGTCATTGCTATCAGGGACCTCTGTTCTTCTCAATCTCATTGTCTGTTGAACCATATTTGTTGTCCTTTTGTTCTGGGCTATTTGTTTGCCCACATTGTTGTCTGTTGTATTGTCTGTGTAAAGATAAAGTTGAACTATCTTCTCAAAAGTACGCCTAAGCTATAGGCTCACTGTTTTGAGAAAAAGAGACCTTTTCTTTCATTACTAAACCACTGGAAGGCTTTGAAATGTAAGTGGCCTAAAAGTCAGCCTCTCCCATCAAGAGGCCCTCTGTCTCACGGCCCTGGGTGTACTTCATTAGGCCTGCTTTTCCAGCCTGTGGAGAGAGGGAGGCCACTTTCACCCCAGTAACCAGCACATACGCTCCAAATATGTGAGTCAGGCTGAGACCTCACTTCTTGTGGACTTCATACGAAGTCACCTTGTCTCCCATGAAGGCAGTTGCCTCAGTGATCACAGCCCAGCAGTCTGTAAATGTGCAGCTGAACAGCCATGTGCAATTTGCCCTCACCTAACTCTGAAGTGTTAAATGCATTCACATCATAGTGTTGGTCGAGTCTAGCAAAGTTGGGTCAAATGTATTTATAAAGTGTGTTTTACAACTGACGTTGTCACAAATCAGTGAGAAAGTCAAGGGTGGCAGGAAAGAAAAGGGACCCTAAAGCTCTAAGAGGAAATCTGGGGACGAAGCGGGACTCGAAAGGAGAACGTGTCCTTCTCCAGTAACACCGGATAAGAAGAGAGAATGAAAGAAAATTACTATGGAGAGGACTAACAGTTATATTATAGGTAGAAGTATCCAGGCTTGACCACTGCAGAATCTATAATTAGCAGCGGTTGGATCAGTTAGTCTGTTTATAGTAGCAGCAGCTGCTTTAGCAGACGTTCTGGTTGGGGTAGAGCAGCGTGTGCAGGTGATCAGTGGTGTTCACACTGGTTTTGAGGCATATACATTAAAAATAGGTCTGTAATGTGATAGCTTACATGGATCAAGAGGGTCCGAGTGTTAATAACTATTTGTATAAAAGTGTGGAAGAGTTTGAAGATTTTACTATATCAGAGCCTGGTATCAGCTGTACCTGACAGCAAATATTTGAGGTCAATAGTGCAGTGCGGATGTCTTGTCTACTGGCTTCAATTTTATTGTTTAAAAAGGTCTATGAAGTCATCCTTACTACAGACTGTGGGTATCTGAGGCTCGGTATTTAGAATTTGTTTTAATGTAATTACGATTTCTTTTGTTAATGTAAATGTAGAGGATGAGCTGAATCTGCCATAGTAAGATCTTTTCTGCCTTTAAAACTGTCAGTTTTGTCAGAACTCATTCATGCTTAATTTTTTATACATTTGGCTTACTTTGTACCACTATTCTGTGTAATGCTTTTGGTTTTGTTTTGGTTAGGTTATCCAAGTCTGTAAGGCCAGATGGAGAGCTGATGCGAATAAATAACTTTGGGAGGTTTTTAATAAAACTAATAGTTGTGGAGGATGTTATTGTACAGGAAAGCGAGAGTATATATGTATGTCATGACTAAGATGAAGCATATGTGATGAGGTAATGATCTTATTACTGTGGTCTGAACAGCTTAAAATATCTATGTTATCTATATTAATAAAAAGTCAGAATTAGGGTTGGCTATATCCAGAAGGTTAGACACGGTTTTCTAAGAGGTATCAGATCAGCGTTAGTGTTTCCTTGAAAATCCTTTCCATTAATTCATGAACAGGAATGAACTGGAACCATCATTATCTCACAAAAACAGTTCTTGTGATGAAAACAAATAAAAACCCTCTGTTAGCACGAAGTCAAGAAAACCAAGTGTACACACATGAGATTAATGACTGAAACATGTCAAACACAACTTCTTTTATTAATAACCCAACACTTATGCAACACTTTTTTTGCAGGAATTGAAATTATAAAGCAATTTTGTCACTCAATGTCAGATGGAACCTTCTTTGGGGGGAACACAAAGTCATTGTAAACACATTGTAAACAATGTCATTAGTGTATTACTTAGATACCAAGAGACTTTAATATGGAATTATATATATAGAGTTATTTATATGGAGTCGGTCCTATTTTTGCAGCTATAACAGCTTCTGCTCTTCTAGAGATTGTGGTGTGCAGTATAAGAATTATTTATGATTTCTGGTGAGGTTTGTGATAGATTTTATGAATAGATTTTCCATTTTCCCTAGCTATGGCTAGCTTGAAATAGTGCTATGCATTTTTGATAGGCTATAAAAGAAAATTGTGTCTTGGTAAACTGGCAAAAAAAAACTGGCCACCCCAAAACTATGATTGCCTCACTGTTTAGGGAACTCTAGAACCCTGGTCAGGAACCAGGGTCGATTACATGAACCGATATGTGAGGAGATTACCAATAACATCACCACCAACCTACCAAGCAACAAAACCCAAAGTTAGCTCAGTACATTCCCTGATACTGTGGTTCACTAATACTTCATGGTATGGAAGCAAAATGTGCTATGCTTCTCATTCATCCCATTCATGGTTTCTATCATTTGCTCTAGATACATAGATAACTTTAGTGTCTGTTTTGTAGTAAAAAAACGAATTTTGTCGTTGACACGGCTCCATAAATAAAAGTTGCCTTTAGTTTGGGAACTGCATTGCTGGGTGAAATTGAACCAGTTGGGCTTTGTCTCACACACAAAGCCCTTGGAGAGCGATAACATAACCAGAATAGCCTTCCTGGAATAAATCACCCTCCCCTTTTGCCCTCACAAATGGCCACCAAGCATTTATACGCTGCCATTCAGATCTGTGGCCAGAATCTGGCACAGAGAGGCTTAAGGCATTTGATAACTTGATTCTTATTTGTCCTCAAAATTTTGCCCATTTAAATCTGGATTTCCTCAAAACACAACCATCAGAATGTATTTGGCCCAGAGGTAGCGATGACCTAGTAAGATGTAGATCCTCACTGCAGTCTGAAAGCTAAATAAAAGCACAGATCCTGAGGAGCTTTAGTTGATGAAACGAGTTACAAAAGCTCATAATAGAAAACCCTGTGTTCTTGGCCACATTTTAATTTGCACACAGTTCTGCAGCGTAAGCCATTCAGTGTTGGTGTGCCAGAAATGCCCTCTAATCTTCTGAAACTTATGGGTCGACTGACATTATCGGCCGTTGATTGCTGGAGAACAACTTCCATTCCAGGGCTTCAGCCTAATATGGAAAGATTCACTGGATTCAAATATGTTTAGGCATAAGCCACGTAACACTTAAAAAAAACTGTATTCAATCCTTTTTTGAGCCACAGTAACCTTTCTGAAGTCACTGCTGTAGCATGTCACATTTGGACAACTCATCTTTTTTTTTGGGATAAAATTACAGTCCAGTAACATAAACAGACTTTAAGCCAAACCTCTGTTTGTCATAGGAGTCCCAAAAAATTGGTCCCAGAGACTTGATCTGATTTTAATAATGGGAGGTCTGTTTTATCCATTTTTGTTGACTTTGGACAGAGACCACCATTCCTCTGGCAAAAGGAGGGCTTGGCAAAGACACTAAGAAATGTTTTTCAGCATCTGCTTAGAAATGTTATGGTTGTTAAAAAATGTGCTTGTATGGTTTGTGTTCACATATAAACAGTTTGTGCTCATCAAACATTTTGTCAATACTGTTAAAAAAAATGTTCAAATGTACAGAATTTAAACAATAAACATGAAACGTTTCTAACTTGAGCAGATATAAATTAAGAAAAAAAATAGGGAACCATTTTTGCATTTCTAATTAACTTTCAAGTACAAGGCTCATATATGAACCGTTTTTACACATTTTGAAATGTAAAAACCTTCAATATAAAAATAAAGGCGCTTGGAAGAACGCTTAAAGGGCCTATTACATGGAAATGTTAACTGCCCTCATTTTAAAATAATGTAAGAATTTAATATAGTATGTAAACACTGCTAATTGAAAAGTGTCCATTCAGTCCATTTTTAAAAACTAAGCTTCAAAAAAGCTGTTTTTTATTTGTGGGTTTTCTTATAATGTTGTGAACAGCAATACAATTACATATATATGGCAGTTTAGCACCACCCATTGACAATAACCATAGAATGTTATGTCTGAACTTGTTTTTAAATAATAACAGGGCAGCCAATCAGAGCTCATTTACATGTATCAATCTTAAAGGTGCAGTAACAAATATTGTTAAAAAGGGATTAAAAAAATTCTAAGGGGTATAGGGTAAATTCTAAGAAAGTGAATTATGTTTTTGATACATAAAATCTTACAATTGTTATATAGGCTCACTAAACTGGTAAAGGGTCTTCACAGTCACTTATTTCACAGAAATCAGACTTAAGGGAACCAATATAGTTCTTTGGCATCACTCATAGAGCCCTGTTCTGGAGCCTTCTATTTAAAGGATCCACTACACATCCACTTCTGCTCCCCCTGAGGCTGGACCACTTGAGGAAGCAACTGGCTGCTCTGCTCTGTGCGTGAGAGGAAACGGACAAAAGAGCAGTGTCCCCATCTCTGCTATCATTATTCAAACAACTATGTTAACAGTCCTACAATGTCCTGAGGCTTCAACAGTGCTCCATCAACCCAGAAAGTCTCTCACTGACCTTTACAAGGCTGTCAGCCATAAGCATCCTGTCGTTAGGATTTTGATGAGCAGCTGAAAAATTCTCAGGGATGTGCAGTGCTCCCTAATCTCGAGTCCAGCCAGGCTGTGGTCAGGCAGGCAGCAACGTGCCGTGGAACAGCACCAACTATCCTCCAGCTCAGGAAATAGCAGACTCCAACACGAGGCCTCCAGCAGATGCAGAGAAGTGAGTTATCACTGATAACAGTCAAGGTAATTAAATTACTTAATTTCACTAAAGAGATTAAATCTTTGTACGTGTGAACTTCAAAGTCTCAAATCCCTCAGTTTCAGTACCACAGTCAATAAAAAAAAATATTGCCTTCATGCACGGCTAGTGTCCTGGTGGTTAGGGAGTTGCCTGCAATCAGAATGTTGTGGGTTTGAATCCCAGGACAGCTAGTGGCACCACTGAGGTACGCTTGAGCAGAGTACCGTCCCCACACAGCGCTCCACTGCCGCAAATGGTAAATGGGCCAGGAGAACAATTTAGCACTCTGTGCTGTAACAAAAATATCTGTAAGGAAATTAACACTAAGTTGATTTGATACAGTGCATGTATGTCTACATAGTAGGGCATTAATGACTCCAGATTTTTTCAAGTTGACTAGTCGTTCAGCAAAGTCGAAGTAGAGTCGACTAGTCGTTTGATGATGTCATCACACATGCAGTGGAGGAACACTGATGTCCAACACTGAGCAACTTTTATTAAAGTTATCTGTAAATGAACAGTCAACATGACAATTCCCCTCACGCCAACGTTATTGCCCTTTTAATTAAGGGACTATAATAATTGGTTAAACCAAGGAACGCGTGTCAGCATAAGCCAATCAGAGGGAGGGGTTGCATTGTGTACACAAGCGAGCGCACAAGTCGACTTCTCTCAGGGACTTTCGACTCATGGACTTTTGTGCAGTAGGCTGCCACCTGGGGAGCAGTGTGTGGGGACAATACCTCATTGGTGCTACTAGCAGTCATGAGATTAAAACCAACAACCTTCAGATCACAGGGGCAACTCCCTAAGCACCAGCCCACCAGCTGCCCATTATCTGAATAACTTTCAATTTCAAGAGACCAAAGTCATATAAGAGTTCCAATGGCATGATACTAGTGACCAGGTTCTTCATAACAGACACAACTTTACACCACTGACTCCAAAGAAGACCCACTATCAGCACTGAAAGTGTCATGATCACTTTAAACAGACATTTTTCCGTTGCATGTTTTGGATGTTTTGTGAAACATAAAACACGACAAAGATGGCTCAGATATTCAGATATGGCTGGGAAGTATGTATTATACATTTTCAGTCATTTCATACATTTGAATGAAGTATTTTTATTAGTAGTAGCTTTACAGAGTTTGTCATATTTGAATGTATGTGCATTTTGAACCAAGGTCATTTCTGAGGTATGTGCCCAGCTCTGTGAACTCAAGACTCGAAAACTTTTAAGGATGTAAAATATTTACAGAACATTATCTTGCTCCATGAGCACATAACTCAATAATACTACAACAAGCAGTGCAATGATCACTTCAGCAGAGTTCTGGAGGCTGAATCTTCATATTAGTTCAAGAAGTGCGCTGTAAGCATGTTTCAACATCCGCAAAACATGTGCAGTATCTCAAGTTAGGGATTCACAACTTTATTTAAACCACTGCATACATCACAGAAATATACCTCCAGCTGCAACTGCAGACACAATTACAAATAGTGCAACATTCAAGGCATACATGGACATAAAACTGACCTCTAGGTCCGCCATCGAGTTTGTGCTGCAATTATAGCATGTACAGATCGACACCAAATAGTTTATAGACTGTGATGGACATTACAGGACTAACTTCACACAGAAACTACTCACACATGAAAGTAAAAACAGCGGTACCCAAGTAAGGAAAACGCATCAGTGCATAAAAATCAGACAGTTGTGGAATGTTAAAATCATTAAGTAAACATTATGAAATGAATTATGCTTTTTTTCCCAGTTTAATGGACGCAATTTTTACCGCGTTACACTGACAAATATTCACATAAATGTTAAGGCAGTTGAGACATCTAGTATTGTTTTTAGAGGCAAAGTGTGGAAACAGTATTCACTTTAGTATTTATATCCAAATAAATAAGTTAACAAACGCACAAGAAACTAACAAAATGCGGAACTGAGATGCCATATTATTAGCTACCTTGACTGTGCTTGGGCCTAAACGGATCAGCCATTTTTTCAGAAACACCTACCATATACAATTACTGATAATAGATGTTTTCCTTCATTGTATTGTTTCAACTATATTCTAACATGCTGCCCCCTTAACCATTTACATTGGTGCATCTGACCCAGCCAGTTATAAACTTCTGAAGAAAAGAAAGGGTGACAGTTTGTGATTGGAACTAGATCCTGCAAGAAGATGGATCTCCAGAACCAGGGTTGGTGAATACTGTAGACTACTGCTTCTGTTCCATACACCTCAGTCTCGCTGCTGGGTTCGAGAGTGTTCCACCAACCACAATTATCCAGTCAACAGTGGAGGATGGCTAGAATGATGGTCACTAGATTATCTACCATTTTGCAGAATTCCAACCACAATTTGCCATCCTCAAAGAACTTCAGAACGCCCTGATTGGCTGAATCAAACGCATTAGTGCTAGGCAAAGGGGACAGAACATCCGATACTTAACTCTATAGAAAAGCAGATATCCACTGGGCTAGAAGACCAACAGCATAGAACAGTTTGTCCTTCACCTCTTCTGTACCTAACAGACACTGTAGCATGTCTGTGTCACTGCTGAGCTGAAAATTATCCATCACTTTCTGATAAAATGAGTGTGGGTACAAGGCAGGAATGCGTATAGTATGGAAAAATCTATATATGTCCATTTAATCTGGAATATATATTTAGCATTATTCAGAATAGAAAGAAGACTGGTGAGTGCAGTGTTAAGACCCAATCGTTAAGACAACCTGTGTTAAGACACAGGTTGCCCCCTTCTTTGAGCTATTTAAAGTCGTAATATGCATAACCTTTGCTTTAAGGCCAACATTAAAGACGGCAACATTAAGAAGGTATCGAAGAGCCGAGTCAAATACCATGCACAGACAATTAAGTTAGAAAGAGTTTGAAACACAGCTGAAAGCCCACAAAGCACGTACTGTCTCAGCATGACACCAAAAACACATGTCACATATGTAAACGTGCTAACTGCAAATCACACTGTAAAGCAGAATGTCACGGAAAAACACTCCTCCCTAAATGCTGAGGAGGGATACCAGACGAGAATAGGCTAGTGATAACTGCTGAGGAAGGCTCCTAACAAGACTGGAATCAAGTACTTCGCAGTGCAGCCCTCATGGCAGAGAGGGAAGCAGGTGGCCTGTAAACTTAGAACTGACTTAGAAAGGCCAGCAAAAAAGCATAAGACAAGAACAAGGTGAGGAAAGTATCAACAACAATTTCCCAATTTGTTTTGGCGTTATCATGTTTAACATGGCATTTCTAAGATGGACTGAGGCCACTGTCCATCTGTAAAAAGTTTGCTTAATAGCGTAGGAAGGATAAATGTGGATAAGAGCTTGCGAAGGCGGCTGAGGATCCGCCTATTCGAATCCGTTACAAGGGTGTTCTGGAGATCAGGCTCGGTCTGATAAAACAGAAAACAGGTGGACAGTAATCAGAGCTAGGCCGGATGCGTGTAGTGTGTTTCAGATCAAGAGACGTCTGGGCTAAATTAGAGCCAGACCCAAAACCACCTACCAATCCAGTGTCTGTTCGTTCACTTGAATGTACCTTCGTGTCTGACTACTGACCATACTCAGCAAGACTGTGTGATATGTTTGTGCAAAGTGCATGTGTGTTCAGTCGTGATGCCTTCCAGAGCTCCTATGGTGGTAGTTTCTCTGCGTTTTTGGAAAGGCTGTGGAGCAGGGTTTTTTTAAACTCCTCATCAGATGCCTCAGGGATGAGTAACTCGATAAGCAGCTCCCAAACACAGTACACCAGATGCCTGCGCAGAATCACAGTTACGAGTCAGATGCACCAGCACATGCAGACAGTCTAAACAGCGCATACTCCTCATAGCCCTATTTGCTTCACCTGCCTTAACTCTCTCAATATTCAGCCACCCTGTTTTTTTCCCTCAGTAAAGATTTTCTGTTTAACTAAAAATATGACAATAGTGAACCTTTAAAACATTATCTGTGATAAAATTTCATATCAGTCAGACTGTGGTGACTATGGGCCAAAGAGATATGGTACAAAACAGACTTCTCATTTCTTTTAAGTCCTTTCTAGCAGACTAAAACTACTGAGCAGATTTCTTAATTTTGTGAGAGAATATTGTTTTAATGGTTGTAAAAATGAAAATATATTAACTGATATGACTACATAGTACAGTTTTGAATCGGAATCTGATTCCTAACTTTGCATAGGATCAGGTATCTCTCAGTTATCTGATCACTCTGTATGTGCAGGATTTTAAAGGAAAAAACATTTGCACACATTGCGTAATGCAACTGATTACAGTATTGATTGTTCCATCTGTGTGTGTGTGTTTGTGTGTGTGTGTGTGTGTGTCCTGAGACAGACCTGTTTATGTTAGGGTCCTGGATAGAGCCCAGCACCGTCTGCCAGGAGAGCTTGTACTTCTCAGAGCCCAGCATATCTGAGAGCAGATCTGTAAACACAGCAGACAGCGCTGTCACACGCTCGCGTAACAGATTTAGAAGTGCTGAGAGGAGAAGGCAAACTGTTTTAATGTGATAGAGATGATGGAGACAATGTTATTGTGAATTCACAAACCTGTGACCTAGGCTTGGGAGTTTACTTTTTCCGATATCAGTCATACAACTAAAAGAATTATGCTGTGCTGAAGCTAGTCTGTAAGTGGGAAAAACATCTATATATGTACTTCACAAAGTTATCAAAGCTATTTGCTGGAGTATTTATGTGTTCGCTCTCATTCTCTCTCTCTCTCCAGTTATAAATA
>JBBPDC010000001.1:16379267-16395494 GCA_037974485.1 Hemigrammopetersius urotaenia | reverse complement strand
AATTCAAATGAGCCATTTTAATTTAGATTAATCTAGATTAATTCCAAGATTACAGTGAGATTAATCTAGATTAAAAATTTTTTATCTATGCATACATTTTTATCTATGCATATGTGTGTGTGTGTTTCCAAACATTTTATATAACTCAGATAATGCACGCTATATGGTATGGCCCTGTAAATGCTTTTACCGCAAAAATGTTTGCATTTGTTTGTAATACTACCAGTTCACAACCAGGATATGTCATCCAGTTCAGTGTGGCAAATTGGTTCTGGTCTGTAGTGGAAGAGAGGTCACATCAAATCAATATTTTGTGCAAGCTCATCCTTTTTAGTCAATATTTAGGTTTTGGTTTTATTTGCATGTTCTTCAGCACTATTTGCCAAAAGTGTATTTATGAATTTTCCATGCAACATACAGCGCATACATGTATAATTACACTATTTGTTATTATTGAGTTCAATGTTTACTGTACACATTTTGGAACTTACTATAGATTGCAATAATGGCTAAAGAATGGCTAAATAAAGGCAAACCACCAAAAAAAATACACTTGAACAACAGCAACACTTTAATTAGTGTGAAATTCAATAATATCAATTATCAGCCCAAAGCTAGTAATAACCAGGTCTGCTTCATTACGAGCTGGACAGTACCGTATGGATATGGGCTGCATCCAAAGGAAATGTTTTTCCTATCTGTTTCCCCTTTGCATGATCTGTAGCTTATGGCTTCATTTAGAACATTAACAAAAGTTGACTATAATGTGGATTAACACAGTAATCAGATCAGGCAATATCAAGGAAAGCAGAAAGAAAAGGCGTTCATTAAATTATTCTGATGCACCGTGGTCTCTAAAAGAAAAAAATGCACTGTGCTGTGTTTGCAGTTATTTCCAAGTGAATCCGTTTTTTTTTTTTAGGTGATCAAGACAAGATTTATTGTCTTTGACCTTCAAGCATGCTACACACAACCAACCTCAATGGCAGTCCTCAGTGTCACAGTGAAATTAGACCAGACCTGATGTCAACACTTGCCAAGACTATGTTGTGCGAGTCAGAGGTGCATGTGAAACATTCCTGAGCGGTGCTGAAATACAAGTAAACCATTTAGCAAAAATGGTCAGAAGGCCTCACTGTACAAAAGTCCATCAGAGTGGTCTGATGTGAAGCATCCAATTCTAAGGAAACCTGCAGATTTAGATTTGTTCCCAGTAGTGCTGATAGTAACCAGATGTGTAAAGTACTTAATGCCTCTAAAAGAATTCTCACTGGATGAGCACAAGATGAAACGGTTATAAATACACTGTCTGCTGCCTACAATAATGTTTTATGATAGTTTTGGGATATGATTTTGGCTTAAAACATCAAATGGATTTTTAGAATAATATTACAAATTACATGTAAACCATATATGTATGCTTATAAGACAACACCCCATCCCCCACCACTGTAAACAGTCGGCACGCTTCTCTAAAATGTACCCTCATATTAGATTTGTAAAATCAGTGGAAGTTTTCTTCAGTTTGCTTTGCATACTCTCTCTTTGCAGATTTCTTCAGATAATCTTTTTCCTTCGTCTTCCAGATCTTTCCTTAACATACATGTCTTAATTTACAATGTGGAGAGTGAAAATTACAAGCAAGAACTGTTAGATGTATTTTATATCTTCTGTTGCTTTTTCCCCTTCTTTCATTTTCATTGTCCTCAGACAGTTGCTTAGATCAGTCCAGGGCTTTTTTTGTACAAGCACAACACAACGATCACTGTTGTACCACACACGCTGTGTTAAATCTGCTCAGAGCATTGGGAACACCTCTGAGAAGTACTGGGGTCTGAAAAGTAGGGTCCAGTGTTTTATGTTGGTCTGCTGCAGTTCGCTAGGAAAGTAATATGGGAATCGGAGTATAGTCTTATACATAGCCAGACACAATCACTATATTGAAACATTTGGAGCTATAGGGTGGTGCAGGGGTTAGCGCTGTTGCCTCACAGCGGGAAGGTGTTGGGTTCGACTCCCGGGTTGGGCGCAGAGTCTTTCTGCGTGGAGTTTGCATGTTCTCCCGTGACCGCGTGGGTTTCCTCCGGGGACTCCGGTTTCCTCCCACCACCAAAAACATGCGTGCATTGGGGAATAGGTGAATTGTGAATGTAGATGTGAATGGTTGTCTGTCCCTATATATGGCCCTGCGATGTACTGTTCAGGGTGTACCCCGCCTTCGCCCATTGCAGCTGGGATAGGCTCCAGCCAACCCACAACCCCCCCAACCCTGAATGCAGGAATAAGGGGTGGATGGATGGATATGACTTCAGATCATGCGGTTAGAATATCACTGCATGATCTAAAGTCCATTCCCCAAATCAAAATCCCCTCTCACGCCCAAAAACTATAACTCAAAATGTATGTACAGTCACAATTTGAGCTTTTCTGTGACTGTAGCCTCTTACTCGCTGTCTCATTCCTACAATTTGTGGACTCTTGTAAGATTAGGCAAATGAAACTCTCCGTTTTGCTGTTTGTTAGTTTCATCCTTGGCAGTGTGGGTGAACTACAGGGGACACAAGCAGACTGTCCCCTGTAGCTAGGGAATGAAAGTCGCTTTGGATGAAAGTGTCTGCTAAATGCCATAAATGTAGTTAAATGTTAAATGTGTACAGCATAGCTTGGATTAGCACATTATTAACATTACAGTCCAGCAATAAACAGTTCTACAGCCAAGCAATATAATTCATAAACAGACAAGCACAATAATACAGAATTGATATATGTGGTCATGTGTGTAGAGAGTATTTTACAATAACTATTGCAGCTTTTGCAATACATAGCCTGGATTATGCATTACATTAAGTTACAAGAAGTGTGCCAAAGTCGATGTTAGTCAAATCTGGACACACCTCGTCATGGGTGTTCAGAGTACATTTAATCCCATATATGTTTCCAATTTCCTCCTAATGATTTTCACATTTAAGAACTGTAATTGGTACATTTATCACATTTCAGGTTTTTAATAACTCAATCATCTAAGCCTCAGCATTAATCCAAGGTTGCCTGTCCACATCTTGCACAACTTGACTGACTTAAGACTCTGATGTAAGATGATGCAACAGTCGCGATAAACAGTAGTTTAATTTATTCCACTTTTGGTATTACCGATTATAAAGTGCAGTTCGTTTTGACAGGCACGGCCTTTGAAAGGGGACACAAGGCATTAGTGAGGAATGCATTTCTCAAACCAGCAGCAGTGGAAAAAAGTGTTACTATGAGCAGAACCGAGCCAACACAGTATAAAGAGCACTTTTCAAATGTTAATGGAAGCCTTGATTTCTTATGACACTCCAAAAACATAAACATGATAAGTATATTCCATTTGGAGCCTTGCCTAATTGGCATGTGAATTTCTATTGGAAAAAATGATACGCTAGTGTAGTCAGATGGGTGGGCACCAGAGTTGGAATGTAGGCTTAATTTAGAGCAGCAGAGACAACAAAGTCATTGTCTCTGACATTTCAGACAGAGTCAAATGCTAAGAGGCAACTGCAAATCCTACTGCCCATTCGTTTCTCATTAGTCAACAGCTATTTTCACATTAATGTGTCATGCCATACCCTGGCCGAGAGAACCTTCTATTTTTCACTCCAGAATACAGCCAGTTTCATCACTCTTTTCTACTAGCTATTGAAATGAATTTTGTTTTCTTTAAAAAATTATTCATGCAGCTACAGAACACATGCCAACATTGGTTTTTACTAAACCTATGTGATTTTCAAAATAACTGCAAGCTGTCCAGTGCCACCAAATTCTTCAGCCCTATAAAACAAATATGTTTGCCTAAAATAACTACTTTATTGCAATGAAATGGAATATTCAGTTGCTCTCAACATAAAATCTATTTACCCTGTCCCACGCATACTTTTTGTTTGCAATGCCCTTTTCTTCTGTTTCTAGCTTTAAAAAGTGTTTTTAACTCTTTCTAAACACAGAGCGACTGGTTGAACTGGTTGATCTATTCATCAGTTCAACCACACAATACTGTTTAAGAAAGTTCATAAAATTCCCAAATCAAAACAGTGCAAAGCTAAAAGAAGGGATTTTCCTAAAACAAAAATCCTGTTTGTTAGCATTTTCCTGCCTGTTAGTGTTTTCCATGCCAAATTTTGGCAACGTGACACAATTCACTCGAGGCAGAAGATTCCAACTTGATTTTATTTATGAAATTGTGGGCCTTATAACCCAAACAAAGCTGCACAAAGTATGAGAGTGTAAAAGTCATTCAGTGGGAGATGATAAATTTGGTGCTCCGGCCGAGTGCAGGTGTCTCCAGCAGGTGCCTATGCAAACTAATTACTCCAAATACATGGAATAAGGCATCTGATTCAGGCCTCAGCCCTTTAGCGAATGGAACATGTTGGTCTGTCTGGGCAGCCAAGGGTTGTATTGCATCAATTCATCTTGCAGAGTAATCAAACTCTGAAAAGAGTCTGGGTCACGAGCCAGTCTTTAAACAAGCCATTACCTACTAGCAGACGGTTTCAAAACCCAGAGGAATTGCTGGAATAAAACAGAGCGCCTTTCTAGGTCCAGCTGGACTAGTTGATTTCAAATGCATCCATCTCCATCAAAAGTGAATCTGTTGTAAAACAGCACAGGCTTCAGACTAGCATTTGACTTTCTAGGTAGAATGTGAGGCCTGTGTCAAAGACACACCGGTATGGAACATGCTATTCGTAACAAATGCTCTCTGACGTGTGCAGAATAAAAACAAACAAATGAGAATGGTATACAGACATGAACACACACGTAGGTCTGATAAGCTACATCTGTAAGGAAGTTTCTCCAGATGGACCTGCGAAACAAAATAAATCCAGCCATCAGCAAGGACCTACAAAATCCAGAGGATAGCATCACCTGGAAGTCATTTTCACCAACAAAGTTCAGTTACACAGAGCAAAACAGCACACTGGGGTGTTTTCACTATTCACATTGTCTTAAAAAGGTCCATCAAATACATTTTTAATTAAAACATGGCAAAAAAAATTAGACATGTTTAAACTGTTCAATCTGGAAAATATAAACTGCACAGAATAACGGCCAAGCATAAAAATACACGTAGGTTTAAGTCGAGTGCCAATGAAACAGAAAAACAGACCCACCCCAAGAGGGAACAGAGCTTGAGCCGTGCAGAAAAGCACCATTCAGCAGTAACTCAGGTTTGATTTTCAGCTGTACTTTTGGTGTCCATGGCCAGGGGCCCTGAGGATGCAGCATTCATATTTTACTTGAGTGGAATTAAAGACAGAGTTGCTCTCTATGCAGCACTATGGTAACACTACTGCTTGGCAACTTTAAATACATAGGTCAAAATGTAGTAAGCCTTCTGTCCCAGGTTTCGCGTTTCAACAGATATGAAACAAAAATGGGTCTCTCCCAAGTGCACATGCATTTGAGGAAGGATCACGCAAATAAGACCAGGAGATATAAGTATAGCTGATTCCTAGTTCGTCTGAATTTACTAAAGTTTGGTCAACCAGCTGTAGTTTTGCACTGAATGTGCCCATCACAGTTAATATCGGCAGCTCTCAGGAGTAGGACTCAAAGATGAAATACACACACACACACACACACACACACACACACACACACACACACACACACACACACATCTCAATATATCAACAGATATTTGACTATAGTTTTAGCATTTACCAGTAATTCAACTTTTTTGCTTCATTTTCATTTTCTTGTCACCTGCTCCACTGCTTTTTCATCTTTTGCAACTCCTCACAAGCATACCACACTCAGTAGATGGATCTACAGACTGTTTATGTAATTACGAACGTATTGTAAGAACACTATGGCTTCCTAAAGTTTTGTGCTGCACATTCTCACGTACGTACATTTGGTCCAGACTGTCAAGCTTTATTTACGCTGTTGAAAGGCATGTACTTTGCATTGCCCCTCTCTTCCTGTGTGATGAGGACATATCCACTCATACACCAACAAAAAAGGCATAAAATAAATAAAACCAAACTCATCTTTACTTTGGTACAACATATCCTTACAGTGATCCTATCTGATTACACAAGAATGTAGAAGCTGTTTACCCTCTGCCTCAAATGGCCTTGCCCAATCTTGCCAAATGCTTTATTGGAGATATTTGTGAAGGCCACTGCGTGAGTACCCAAAGACCAGAACATTCTGTTGCGGGTCTGCAAACAATAAGAGACACTGAGGGGTCCTGAATCACTCCTCATAAGCTTCCCTGGATGTTGTCTTTACCAAAGATGAGACTAATTTACCATCTGTTTTTTCATAAACGTGCCTTTGTGGTTGTTTGACACGGGAGTGATCGAGCATGACAATAGCACAGGCTGCTGGAAGTGTGGGTGGAAGCCCGACGTGCTAGAAGCCACGGCCAACATCTCCATGCTGGAGGATCAGAGGCAGAAAAAGACAGCAGGGATCTAAGTCCCAGCGCCCAGCTCCTTTTTTTGTCCCTGACCAGGCTGTGGGAGGCTTTCAGTCAGTGGGCTTTTCCCAAGCTCTCACTCCGGCCTGAGGTAATTAAAGACCCAGCAGAGGCTAGTGCTTGAATGGAGGAAAAATAATGACACAGCAGAGCTGAAGTATGTCAGTCTATTATGAACAGTAAATTAGTCTCTGCATGGGCTCAACCCTTCAATATGTCAATAGAACGCTAGAGGGGCAGCATTATGAATTCACTTCAAAAGCTTCAATCAGCAACTGCCTGAATGGTGTCATAGTCTCCCCAGGACTAGAGAGTAAATGATCTCTTTATCTAATCTCTTTTCTTTAGTTCTTAAAAAAAAACAAAAAACCTTGATTTATTGAAAAAAGTCTGATTGAGGCTAGCACTGCACAATATATAATCTGTTCATCATTACGGCAATTTGCCGGAGTTCAAATCGAAACTTAAGACCCACCTATTTCGGCTGGCTTTTGGCGCCTAAGGCACGATACGATCTTTACTCTTTATTCTTATCCTTATCTTACTTATTTAATACATTTTTATCTTTTTACTTTTTGTTTCATTCTAGGTTTTCTAGAGTTCTTGTATTTTCTTGAACTGTAGTATATGTGTCCTTGTTGATTTTTAACGCTGTGAAGCACTTTGGTCAACTCTGGTTGTAAAAATGTGCTATATAAATAAAGTTTGATTGGTTAAATGATCTCGGCCTATCTTAGATAATCCAAGTGAGCATTATGTGGGTGTTTTGATAAGTCAAGGCATCATAAATTATTTTGGTGGAAACAATGCAGGTCAAGTGTTATTTGTACTACATGACCCATTAACCATCTACCTCAGTAAAGGCTGAAAGCAATTTGATTAGTACAGCGAAGTGCAAATACACCAAGTAACCCCTCATGACCTTTCCTTGGTCATCAATCTACATTTAACAGTATCTGCTGCCACCATGTGGTTTCGCAGCACTTTCAATTCTACATGATGTATTTCAGCTAGTAAACATCATGTTGTCGAGCCTTTTTCTAAAAACTCCACCTAATTTCATACACAAGAGGGGACATATTGATTCTTTCTTAAAGCTCTGATACCATGTAATCTAGATTTGTTGTCCAGATAGATTTTTTTTAATGCAGGTTAAGTAGACTGAAACAGTTTACTATTTAACTGTTACAAATGAATGTATTTGTTTGGTCTGTCCTGATCATAAAATATTACAATTAACTGTGGTGTAAATAATTGTGGGCAATGATTTTTTATTCTTTTTATGCAACTATTAGAGTACAGCCTTAAAGCAGCTAAGGTTTCAAAGCCACTGCTTTCAAAGCTATTAATGCTTAGGAGCTAATATAAGGCTGTCATGCCAAAAAGCAATATACTGCACTGCTGTGTGTAAGCTAATGCACAGGAAATATCTGTAGTCACACAATATTATGTTGTTTCTCAGAAGCAAGCATGTTTTACTTGTTGAGTTGTATATATGGTGGTCAGAACAGAGCAGCCCATAGTGTTCTCATTACACAATGCTTCATAAAGTTTAAACAAGTTCAATTATTCAGAGAATAACTGTGTTGTTTTAAATAGACAACAAACAGCACTTTAGTAGCAGTCCATAACTGCTACTTCTCATAGCTGAAGTAAACCTAGATAAATGTAAACAATGCACATTTACAAAAAGTAACTGAAAATCATTTAACTCCTACCTCAATTCCCATTGAACATTTAGGGGAAAAACTTCTATACAAATGTAACATGATCCATTGAAATACACATACAAGCCAGAGAAATATATTTTGTTAGTAGCATGTTAATATCAATGTGTTTCTGGACTTTCCTACTGACTATACACCCCTGATTTACTTTTCACTGATGACTAGTCACAGGTGGATTTATTAATCAACTAATTTTTCAACCCTGACTGCAAAAGGTAACAACTGTGGTAAATACTAGTGCTCAGGTATTGTAGAATAATTCTGACGGGCCTTGCATTGGCACATATGTTGTACAGTGCCTGGCCAGTTTGCTCGAAAGATCTGTCACAAATACACATTGGCATGAGTGGCATAAATCAAGTAGCCCAACATAAAAAGCATGTTGTTCAACTGACCATAGGAACAGGCAAACTGAATGACCCTAGAGACTATAAACATGACGTAAGTGTTGGTTTTAGGTGAGCCAGTTTTTTCCATGTCAGACTTTGTGTCAAACAGCAAAAGAGCATAAAAACTGGATTCTGGAGCATCAGATGATGGAGTGTCAGGTGATCAGAAAAATGCTGCTCCTTGTGTTGCATACATCAATAGTACATAAGCAGCACAGTGATGGTACAGGGAAGGTTTTCCTGGCTGCTGATTTCCAGAGGAGGACATATGCGTGGCACTGATGATCTGAACTGGTGCTGAACAAGTTCTTCCCTTGATCACTGTGGTTTATTTCTCATTCGAATGGACACTTCCAGAATAATTCCACCAGTCACAAGGCACATATTTCCAGGAACAAGACAGCAAATTTAATTTCATCAGTCAAATGCAAAAGGCCCGAGATTTCAACTATACCCAGACTCTTTGGGAGAAGTTGGAAAAAGCTGGTCGCAGCAAGACTGTGCAGCTGTCTAAAGTGCAATGCAATTTCCACAAAACCCAAACTATCCTGCATGGCAAAGCCAGTGCATTTTAGAAACCATGCCCAGTTGAATTCATGCTGTTCAGAAGAGAAATTAAACACACTACTCAGTATGTGTACCTAGTTGCAGAGTTGCATGTTGCATTCAATGTAGCCTCCAACAGGCAGGACAGAGACATTCCCATCATAAACACACTGAAAACTGGGAAGCTGAAGATTGAGAGTAGAGGAATACAGATGATTACAGGCTGAACACACTGAGCACTGGGTAAGTTGTTAAAGCAGACTGATAAAACATGGGTTTAAGTCAATAACACATGCCTCCTGCCCTAGTTATACTGGCATCCTACTCAGGAGTTTATGAAACGAGCTTCCACATGCTAAAGGTTCCATTTTGAAACGCTTAGTGTCAGCTCTCCAGGGGAAACGGGGAAACCCAGAGGCCATAGTGCTGGACCAGCGACAGACACTGGCATCAAATCAATCGTGTAGTGAGACGCTGCTGGCTGTGTGTGTCTGCTGTGAGGCGTGCACAGCACAGAACTCAGGTTTCAATCTCCAAGCTATCGTAGGGTGCCATCTCAATGGCGTCCCATTTAGCACGTCGGGTGGTTTCATCAAGAGTGCCATGGCACGACTAACAGTGGCTATTCGCAGCAGTGATCTAATGTTTGAGGCAGTAAGCAATAGGTAGAGTTCACATTTAAAACGCGTCCAAACCAAAGTGCATACCCAGGACTGCGTGAGGTTTCAGCTAAATTCTGACATTTTGTGTCAGCCAGCAACACACAGCAGAGTGAGTTTTGCTTTATTTCACACGTCTGACAGTTTCTTGAATTCAAGCAGAAATAATGAGAAGTTCGATACCACATAGCCAATTAAACCATGCTTTGGACAGCAGTGAGAAATTATTAATGTCCATCAGTATAAGGTTCTTTCATGCATTGCACAACAAAGTTATTGAAGTCGAATGTACAAAATGTTCCCTTGACCCCAGTCGCAGCCGATCAGTCAAAACATGTTTGCCGTCTGAAGTATGCTTCTGAAGATACATGGTTAATGTAGCAAATAACTACTGGATGCTTTTACCCTAATACTTATGAAAACACCCAAAATATACACTTGTCTCAAACCACTTTGTGCTTATAAGTACCTCATATAGGCATGTTTATGTGGTTTCTAACACTGTGGTGTATGGTGTATTATGGCCAATGAAAATGGATGCTGCATAAACGGCAGCTGTTCTAGTTTTTCAGTCGCTGTTTTAAGCAAAAAACTTTTTACTCATTTTAATTAAAGTGACAAATGATGAATTGGTCAAAGGTGGCCTGTACATTTGAAGGCCTGCAAGAAAAATGTTATACTGATCTTCACTCTGCAATGTTTGAACTGAGGTACTGTTCAGGATGAGTTAGCAGATAAGCAAATGATATGAGTGAGAATGACTTAAGCTAATTAACCAGTTTTATGTAGCTAACTAATGTATTTAACACAGTGACGGGATTAACTTTTTTTTTTTTTTTTTTTTGGAAGAACCTGCTAAATACTTCAATTGAACAGAACCAATACAGCTTAAAATATCCTAGAAGTGACAAGTCACAAGTGTGAATTGCACATCCTCTGACAGTAGTTTGGTTTGCATGGAGGGAGAGTGTTATTTACTGACCATTCAGTTACTTCAGAATTTTAAGAATGTTCCCAGACGTTCCTTATATTTAAGTTTTTTGTTTACATAAATACATCTTTAATGGCATTGCTCTCTTTGGGTTAAATCATGACCTCAATTTAAGGTGGAAGTCACTTTCAACATTTGTATTATTTTACATACTCAATCTGAATTTTTATTGTTTTAATTACTCCATTTTAATTGTCAAATTTAAAAAATAGATTCAAAAATCTCCTGGAGACATTTGGAGCTAGTGTGTGACAACAGACATTTCTCCTATAGCACTCCTACTTCTTGCACTACTCTTACATACTAGCACTTAGTACTCTCCTCTGGTTCTCACACTGTCCTGAAACTGTCATCATATTGTTAGTTGCTTTAGATAAAAGCATCTGCCAAATTAATGTAATGTAAACATTATATTTTCGTAGCATACTGACTCAACAAATCACTACCTGGTATACATGCACATTGAGCGAATGAACATTAGATTGTATCTGTTGTGTAATCATATTCTATTCACTCCACATTACTTGAATAGCTGTTTGAAAACGCGCAGAAGCATTTCTTTTTAAATAAATCGGTATGTGCTCGGTATAAATCAGTTTATTCACTAAAGCGCCGGTTTGGCGTGGGGGAAAAAATTATCATGAGGCAGTCAGCATGTCTTTGGGCCAAAAATCCAGCAGGATGAAATACACATCTTCCAACACTGGTGAGCAGGTAGAGCAAGTGAAAACAGAGCTTCCAAGAAGGCAAGCCACAAAAATGAAGAAAACCCACTCAAATAAGATTATAAACAACTCAAGCCGTTTGGACAGCATACTATGTAGATGTTTCTAGCATTTCTGACACTGGATCCTGAGTCATCTGTGTACTAATTTAAATGATGAATGTCACTGGTGTCTTTGGAGTAAGTACAGCCAAAATAACTCCGACTGTAAACTGTAATGGTCCATGATTGAGCAGTTCCTAGAAAGAGCAGGCACAAAACGAATGGACTTGCTGATGCTCCTTGCAATGTTAACATAACTGAAAAGGCCGTTTTAAGGAAACACGTTGACTATCTTACTAACATCTAATGAGGAGAAATTAACAGCAAAGTGAGTGATTTTAGACAAGAGGGACACTTGGGTTACACACTCCAGACAAACTCTGACAGTGCAAAATGTAAACAGCGTAAAGGAGTTAGCAGAGCACAGCTGCAGACATAAGTGTCTTCAGACTTTATAACAGGCTGTCTGGGTTTCTCCAATGAAAGTCCAACCAGAGGAGACTAACCAGAACAAAAATCATGTCAGAAATGTCATTTAGGCAACGTCCACAGCTTCAAGACAGTGGATCAAAACCATCAAAACATGGACTAATAGCAAAGCCATAGTTTTGCACTGGGTTTGAAAAAGAAAAGAAAAACACTAGCAAACTCGCGTCTAAGAATCTGAAAAGGCCCTGCAGCTTTTTTTTGGTTATGCTTCCAAACTGTGGAGCTAAATTCCAGAGTCATGCTCAGTATACACTAGAAACATTTGGGGAAAACTGCTGTTAAATACTACATTTGTCCCATTAATGTTTTTGCACTTTATTTTGCACCGCATTGCCTACATTGAGTTTTTCATCACAGTTTTAGACTTTCACGGGGGTTATGTAAACCCTAAAAATGCTCCCAGAACATTTGAATGCCATTTTAAACTCCGTAAAGGTAAACCTGTATCCAAATTGAAATTCCCCGCCGAGATATGCAAGTCAGAAGGTTTCGGGACAAAAGTATTGGGACACCACGGCGAGGTGAACGGTTTTTGGAGAATAACACCTGATCTACTCAGGCTAAAAATACAAATGAGGGCTCATTGGAAAGGTCTCCTGGAGATCAATCGAACTGTATGAAGTGTCTGAGTGCTTTCCCCGCCGAGATATTCAACTCGGAAGATTGCGGGACAAAAGTATTGGGGTCTGCTTGTGTGAAAACATCCAGAAAAATATATTTATTGCCAGAAAAGCACAAATAAAGGCAGAGGACATAAAGGTTCTCAAAAAATTGTGTTAAAATAAGAAGAAATTGGAAAAACAAAGATCTGAGCAACTGTGACAATGGCCAAATTATGATGGTTAGATGACCAGCATCATTTTCCTGGTATGCAGTGGTCAATACCTACCTAATGTGGTCCAGGAAAGGACAACCAGCTAAACCGGGAACAGGATCATGGGCACCCAAGGCACAGTGAGGGGAAGCAAAGACTGGCCTGTCTGGTGCGATCCCACAGAATTGCTACAGTAGCACTAACTGATGAAAACATTAATGCTGGTTATGATAAAAGTTATCAGAACCCACAGTGCAGCACAGCTTGCTGCATATGGAGCTGATAGCTGCAAACTGGTCATGATGACCATGCTAACCTATATCCACAGCTAAAAGCAACAGGCATGTGAGGATCAAAACTGGACCATGGAAGGTGGCCTGAATTTCCTTTGCATCATGTGGAATGCTGTGTGTGTGTCTTACATGGGAAAGAGATAGCACCACAAAAGAAAGCGTGATCCTCTGTGTAAACCTTGTTCTGCTGGGAAACCTTGGGTCCTGGCATTCATATGGAGGTTACTTTGACATGTACAACCTACCTAAACACTGTTGCAAACAAAGTACACTTATTTGTGCCAATGACAGTGACCTCTTACAGCAGGATAATGTACTTTGCTCCACTGCAGACATTTGGTCAAGATTCCCAAACAATTCCTGAAAAAATCCAAGCTGGGTTCCAAACCTCTAGATCTCAATCTGATCGAGCATCTGTGGAATGTGCTGGACAATCTTGTCTGATCCATCTAGGGCCCAACATGCAATACGCAAAATTTAAATGTTAGATCTGATTTCTGTCAGTACTTGTCAGTACTTATTACACCAGACAGCCAATCAGTTACATCAACAGCTCAGTTAGTCACCAGTGACGAGAAGACTTTGGCCTAGAATCTGTGCTTTAGTGAAGTGGGCAACATGGCCATGTATGGTTGCTAAGATCATTACACCTTAAGACTGCAATCATTTGTAATGCAGCAAAGTATGTAGGTCAAACAAATTGGTCACGTGGATGAAGGCTTTTGTATTCTTTTAAATCAACACTAAATACAGCTACAGATTAAATATTTGTCTAGATGAGAATACTTTTCCAATTATGCACATAAGTCACTTTCTCATACCTACAGCACATCCATTTTTGGCCAAATTACCTCTGTCAGTCCCACAGCAATGACTCAGCATCTCGCTGGATTACAAATGTTAGAATAAAACAATGCCTTTATAGAGAAAATGCCTAAACATTTACATAATATTAAATCTCTCTTAAGCTAGTCAACTGAGGTGTGGGCAGAAAGTACACTGTTCGTGGTTGCCGCTGCAAATGAGGATTATAGCATCAAGCTAATTTTGCTCAAGCTCAAGTAAATTATATGGCTAAAATGATATGCTGACTACATTAAAGGGGACATATTATGCAAAACTCACTTTAGTCAAAATATGCTAATGAAGTTCTTTGCACAAAATTACTCACACATAAAGAGATCTCACCAGCTTTATTCTTCACAGTTTCAGGCCCTTTCAAAATGAGCTGTTTGGACGGAGTGCCCAGTATGACGTCCCACGGGGACAATTTGCATAGAACCACCCCTCATCTGTCGAGCCCCCACCCACTAGATTATTTGAAGTTGATCCGCCATTTTGTCTACTAGTTTTACGAGCACTGATAAGCCGAGTGCTGTGGCTACAGGCAAAGGCAAGTTAAACATGAAGTGTTGTATTGTTGCTGCAAAGCTTTCTCCCAGACAAAGAAAACAGAAGGACTGAGTGGCATTTCATTTTCAATGGCAATGTCCCAGCAACAATCGATTTCGAATAAGGGGCGATCTTCAGCGTTGTGGAAGATCTGTATCTACTGTCTCTGACAAGTCAGCAGATGAGGGAGATGCAAGTACTTTCAAATAATGACTTTTGTGTTTCAACTGAACACATAGGGCTGGATAGAACACACAGGGATGGCCAGCAACATCTTATTTGCATGAAACTCACTGAGCCCGGAAAGGCTCATTTTGAAAGAGCCCCAAAATGTGAAGAATTAAGCTGGTGAGATCTCCTCATGTTGGAAAGATTTTGTGCAAAGATCTTCATGATCATGGTTTGTATAGCCCTTAGACCCATTATAATTGGTTTCTTAAAAATGAATTTTGCATAATATGTCCCCTTTAATTAATGCCCATGGTTTTGGAAATTGATTTCCAGCAAGCTAAAAAAAGTGTGCTGGTCAGGTGTCCATATACATTTGTCCACAATAGCGTATGTCTTGTAATTTTCAGAAATTTAACAAACCTCATGAAGCCACAATTCTGTAAAAAGCTATGAGAAAGTGACTTCTGCAAACGGCATTTGAAATGACGCTTGGTTAATGGACAGTTTCCATCTGAATAAGCATCCACGTCTAACAGATGACAGGAAGATGGAACTCTGCCACTAGCAAGACAGCTCCCCACAAGATTTACCGCAGCAGTACTTCTGATATCAGCTCAATCCAAACACAGCAAACGACTGTGCTTGAGAGATTAATGCACATTCTGTACGGAAGCTGACACCGCAGCACGAGCAACGACAACGTTAGGCAACATTCTTTTCCATTCCTTTGCCTCTTAACTCTAAACCCTAAGGGCAGGTCTGTACTGCTGTGACTCAAAACAAAAAGCCTTTACATCTGTAGGAGGTTCTTGAGGGTTGGTCGAACGCCACTCCTCCACAGAGTAATGACCCTGCATAACTCAACCACCACGTGCAGAAAAGTAGGATTGAATATCTACATGCTCTGAAAATGCCCAGCTCAAAACTCTCTGTGGTTGATCAGTGTCTGTTCCAAACTACATCATTTAGACAGATGAACTACACTGTCAGTGAAAAGTATTAGCCATTTAGTAATAAGTCTGATGGAGCAGTGAGACCTCACATCCTTTACCGTGTGCTCATTTCACCTTTCGAAAAAATATACTCTAAAAAATGACCTGCTCAATTTAGCGGAAAGAAAAATAGTTCTTAACATTAGTAAATGAGCATCTGAACTACTGTGAACCAGTACACTGGGACATTTAGTTTCAGGGCAGAAATAATTTTGAACTTATTAATCAATCATCTCCGTGTAAACAATATGGCTTTCTCATAAGTTCCACTCTGGTGGTTCTGAATCATTAAATGAAGCCTGTCTGGCAAGATCACTAAGTTTGTAATAAAAGAATTTGTTTTTAATATTCTTAAGTCATTTAAAAAATGCTTGAATAATTTTTTCCCCAATCTGTAATGTTTTGTCATTGTCACTGTGTAGAACTGTGTAGAAATTAATCTATGCCCACCTCTAATATATATATATATATTAGAGGTGGGCATAGATTAATTTTTTAAATCTAGATTAATCTCATTGTAATCTTGAGATTA
>JBBPDC010000001.1:16343744-16375946 GCA_037974485.1 Hemigrammopetersius urotaenia | reverse complement strand
AAATAGTAGAATAATGACTATATATTTAGGGTGGCTTGGGATCATTTTGGGGGGCTTCAGACCTTCGGCAGAATTCAGATGATCCATTTTAATCTAGATTAATTCCAAGATTACAGTGAGATTAATCTAGATTAAAAAAAAAAAAATCTATGCCCACCACTACTGTATATATATATTTTTTCATTAGTATGTCTCAGTCAAAAGAGATAGTTATCCCAGTCTTTCGACAGATTTTTACTACTGTTTATGTCTGGGCTCAGACTAGATCACACAACGACATTGATCTTTTTTTTCTTATCTCACACACACTATATGGACAAAGGTTTTGGGATGCCTGACTATTACACCAACAGGGACATTAAAAACAGTTTCTGTGGAAATCTATCAAGCATTTATGAGGTCAGGCACTGATGGTGGACGAGAAGGCCTGGCTCACAATCTCCATTCCAGTTCATTCCAAAGGTGTTGGATGTGGTTGAGGTCAGGGCTCTGTGTGGCCAGTCAAGTTCTAACACACTGAATTCCTCCAACCATGTCTGGACACAGTCATGCTGGAATAGAAAAGGCTCTTCCCCAAATTGTGTCCACAAAGATGGAAGCATGTCCTCCAAAATGTTTTGGTATATTGAAGCAAGATTGTCCTTAACTGGAAGTAAGTGGCCACCTGAATTCAATGATTAAGAGCTATGTCCCAATACCTTTGTCCACATAATGTATCTTTCACTTGGGTGCTATAAGTGGCATTTAGTAAATACAGCGTCTAAATTGTTTTTTCAAGTGTCAGAGAAACACATTGTGAATATAAGAGGCTGTTTATTTATTAAATAACGAAATCGCCTTGTCATCTAGTGATTAACAAAATGTCTAAGTCTATGATTTTCGATCCTGGTCTTGTTATCCCCTCAGCAGCACAGTATGCTGCATTCACCTGCTCCGACACACCTGTGCCAACTCAGCTAAATAACAAGCCCTTTCTAAGGTGAAGGGGGATTAATCAGAGCTGGGAAAACACTAAAATAAACAGGGCAGGGGACTGGGAACCACTGGTCTAAGTAGTGTTTTTTCAATAGCTTGTCCCTTGTTCACCAGTAAAGTTGTCCCTTATAGTCACATGTCAACACAGCACACAGTGTGAACAATGTGAAATTCTTTCTCTGCGTTTAACCCATTCACCAAACGAAACAGGGACTGCCACCAACGAGGGGCCACCAACTTGATTTAGCCAGGACTAAACTATGGGCAAAATAAAATAAATTGTAGAAATATGTTTCAATTCATGTTTATTTTTAAACCATCAGTACCAATTAACAAGACTGACAAGCCAACACTTTTTATTTGAATATGCTTCCCTCTAGTGGCTGAAGTAAAATTAGGAGAGCTGAACTTTTGAGTATTTTGAAATGATAATACTTTTACTTGTATAATTTACAATCTATTTCATTCAGTTACATTTGTCATTCAGTTATCAGTTCTCTCTACTGTTAATGCAGCGCCCAGTGTGCTTTGAAAACAGAAAATTGACTTCCATGCTGACAAATGCTAGCTAGTCAGTATGTAAGATGTTTGTCCTGTTGTTGTTGTTTTTTTTGCAAGGCTTCATTTACTAGCACTGGAATCATCACTGGAGTTGAGGTTTAGACTTCTGTCCTTTGCTGAACCTATTTTTTGAAATTAAAGCCATTAATATGGAGTTTGTCCTTTCTTTGCTGCAGTAACAGCCCCATGTTGGAAGATTGCTGTGAGTATTTGATTCGGTTTGTGATCATTTGTAAGGTCAGGTATTAATGCTAGATAATACGTTCTGTATCAGAAACCAATCCAAATCATTCCAATTGACTTGGTGGAGGTCCATCACTTCAGAGAACTGCTCCACAGCCAAATGCTGGGAGGGCTTTATATCCTTTTAGCCAAAGTTTGAGTGGTCAAGTGGCCACAGCACAGCACACAGTGTGAACAGTGTGAAATTCTTTCTATGTATTTAACCCATTCACCAAGTGAAGCAGTGGACTGTCACCACCGGGGGTGCCTGGGGAGCAGTGTTTGCAGATGGAATCTTGCACTCAGTGGTGCCACTGGCAGTACTGGGACTCAGACTCACAACCTTCTGATTGCAGGGGCAACACCCTAACCCCCAGTCCACAAATATCATTGTTCCTACTGGAAATCCACAATGTAAGCATCATTTGGTGACATATAACTGCTGTTAATGACTTACCTGGATCTTGTGCCACTCCATTCTGCAAATTTCTTTTCACGCACGAGCAGGGCTCTGTATCCTTGGCAGCAAGGCTAATGTCCCGCTCTCCATCTGAATCTCTGATTGGTGGCTTATTAACAAGATTTTCCTGCTCTGAAATAGCACCCTCTAGGTCATTTAAGGTGATGCCATTGAAAACCTGAAAAAAGAACATCTGTGTTTTAGATAGGGAACCTGTGCTCTAGAGCACACTAAGAAAACACACTCATACAGTAATTGGCAGCAACTTTCCATTCCCCAAAGAGCTACATCAGCCTAGAGTAGGGAACAGGACCAACAGGAACTGCAACAGAACTCTTCACCCTGAAGAGTGCATAGTCTACCCTCTAGAACACACTTTCAGGCACTAAAGTAAGTTTGATGGGTGGGTAAATTCAGTGGATGGTAGATTGAGTGGGTTAATTGGTGAATGAGAGGGTGGGTGTGTGAGTAGATGATTAACACGTCAAAAATGTTGATAAACATCATTATATGAAAGCTATTTCACTTACACTACTACATTCACTGAAGCAGTAAAGCACTTTGGGTCTCACATCAGACACACTAAGAGCAGGAGCAATTTTACTGGAGAAACGCATCTTGTTCCTGAAAACAAACAAAGGCAAGTTAATCAGAAGTGGCATCGCTGTACAGAACACAGTTCAATAAGGAGTCTGATTATTTTGCCGTTCAAACAAATTCACATACTTCGTTTTCTTGTCAGCCAGTAGTTTTCCATCAGGCTCAGTGTCCACCTCATCAGTGGGGCTCTGAGGCTCTGAGCGGGGGAAGGCTGTCTTCAGGGTGTCCACAATAACATTCACCACAATCTGCCAGTTCACACAGAAATCTCTCATTTAGGTCAAAGCAGCAGGTACAGTGGGTATAGAAAAGAATTCTTCAAAATATTCACAATTTGTTGCTTTGCAGCCTGAAATAAAGATGTATGCAAAAAAACACCTGCTGTATTTACAAAATACATTCAAGTCAAATATAAGTGAAAAATCACTGAGATGGATAAAGGAACACCAAAACTTGTAAACTCAGTAAGGTGTAACAAATCAGCTTCTCTACTTCACAAGTTAATTGCTTTCCAAGAGTGATGAGCTGTATTTGTTCCAGTACTTGGTAGTGCAACATTAACTACTGGTGGCAAGGCACTGTCAAAAGATCTCAAGACAGGCACATGTCAGGAGATGGATACAAAAAGTAAAATCAAAGGCTTTATAAATCCCTAGGTAAAATTTACATATAGGAAAGTAGAAAGTGTTTGGCCTGTATCCACATCAGTTCAACCCTCCAAACTGGACGAAAGAATGAGGAGGAAACTGGTCGGAGAGGCTACCAACAGGCCTGTGGGAACTGTAAAGCAGTTACAGGAATTTATGGCAAACTATTGTTATCATGTGACAGCATCACACATGATTACAATAGTTTGCCATAATTTAGTAGTAAAAGAACAATAGTTTGCCACACAGGGTTGCAAGAAAAACCCACACCTCAAGAAAGTAACTTCTCGAATGAGCTTTGTCAAAACCTACCTTAAAGATCCAGGGGTCAAATGGAAGATCAAAAACCAAATAGCGGTAAGCCAACACAGATCAATATACAAAGAACACCACGCCTATTGTGGGGTGTTTCTCTGCAGCAGGGACTGGGGCACATGTCAGGAAGCAGAAAACTTGGATGGGACAAAATACCATCAAATTCTTGAGAGAAAACCTGATACCATCTGCCAGAAACCTGTCAATGGGAGGACAGTTCACACTTGAAAAATATGTGCAGTGACTTGCAGTCCACTGGTCATTATCCAATCTGAACGGTACTATAAAAAAAGAGCGGGAAACACTGCAGTCTAGAGGTGCAAAGTCAGTGAAGAAGTATCCCAGCAGACTCAAGGCAGTAATTATAGCAGAGGGTGGTTCTACTGACACAAGTGAGTGATCCTTTACCCATCCAAGTGATTCTTTCTTATATTTCTTTCTGAACTGTTGATATCATATCTTTTTACTTGGATATTTTAAGGCGACTTTGTGTCTTTATTTCAGGCTGCCAAGCAACAAAGTGTGAATATTTTTGAAGGGATTGATTCTTCTCATACCCACTGGAAGTACAATCAAGTGGCTTTTATGAGAAATGATTAATAGAACAAAGAATAGTGACACTGTGTAAAGTACAGTAAAAACAAGAATTTATTTAACTGACGAAACTACAGCTTGTGTGAAAAGATCAATGTTTTTATTGGTGGAGCTCCTTTCTCTGTGCTACTGTGCAGCTGGAGAACCAAGCAGCGGAGCAGCCAGAGCAGGACACCAAAAGTTCCTCGGGGATGTTGTTCTGAGAACTCTCAGGAAGTAGAGTCTCCTTTGAGCCAATATTTGCATTTCTTGCTTGATAAGACTTCAGCTGCTCAAGAGTCTGTTGTCTGAGACAGATCTGGACTGCTGGGAGGCCAGTCAAGTAGCAGTCTAAGAAGCCACGTTGTTCCAGAATGTAGCATATGCAGAATGAGGCCTGGCACTGTCTTGCTGAAATGTACACTCCTCTGATTACAGCACACGTTTCCACTGTCTTTCAATCCATCCGAGTTGAGCTCAGGCAAACTCAGCAGCACTGTGTTAAGTGACAGCAGTTTCTGAAGCACTCATTCACCCATGTGGCTATATTTATCACACAAGTTAAATCGTTTCTGTAAAATCTTTTATAAATGTCCCATCAAATAAAAAAAGATCCTTTTTATAATAGTATGTACCGTTAGTATGTACTAAATTCTGTAAAATCTTGGACAATTGCATCATGAAGTTTCCACCCCTGCTAGAAAAGACTGCGCCTTAGATTTATGCTTCTTTTGTATCCAGTCATGATGATTTACCAGTGCACCTGCCTAATGTGAAATGTTTCAAGTGTAATATAGAGTGCTATTTCTAAATATTCTATAAACTTCCACCTTTTGAGTTTGTATATCAAATTTAAAAATTGTATATATTCACCAAATGCAACTGATTTTTTTTGTATATTCATCAGTTACATAAAGGTTCAAGAGAATTTACAAATGGCAGACCTTTGTCTTTATTGTATTTTACTAAGCGTCCGAATTTTTTCTGAACTGGAGTTTGAACATGAAGAGGTGATGCAGGTATCTCTATATGAACGTTTTTCACAAGCAAAAATAACAAAATGCCTCATCATGTTCACAATTACGTTTGTTTATAAACACATAATGTACTTATTTAAATTCTACAATAAATAAAATTGTACCTTGTCTATACGTGAGACAATGCACGGCTTCTTCACGAAAGCAATTCTTGCGTCAGTGTTGAGAGCGAGGAACTCTTGCATTTCTTCACTGTTGGCGGTTT
Organism: Hemigrammopetersius urotaenia; assembly: GCA_037974485.1. Lineage (NCBI taxonomy): Eukaryota > Metazoa > Chordata > Actinopteri > Characiformes > Alestidae > Hemigrammopetersius > Hemigrammopetersius urotaenia. The sequence continues at coordinate 16,370,351 of JBBPDC010000001.1, read as the reverse complement.
CAGGAATGGCACAAAGTTGCTGCACAAGGATCATACTTTGGTTAAAGTACCTTCATACACACAGTGTCCATTTCACAGTATAACAGTAAGTTGAAACAGTTACTGACCACTCACCTTAAGGAAGGTTTCTAGCAAACCTTTTCTGGCTTCAACTTTGTCACTGTCCATATTTCCAAAAGGGAGATCAGGAAAGATCTTCTTGGGTCCTTTTACATCTAAAATTACATTAACACAATTAAAGTACCACAGCTATCTGACAATGAAGAAAGCACTGCTGTGTTACATTGTTATGGAGCAGAACTCACGTTTAAGGATTTTGCGTAATTCAGGTTTCTCCTCCAAACGTGTCTGAAGGTTCAGAAATTCGCTATAGCGCCGGCTGACAGTGTGATAAGCCACTGGCTGCAAAGTGCCTGGATTCTCTGAGTCCATAGCAGTTTCATACTGTAAATCATTACCACAGAAAACAAAACATGATAAAGAAGGAGAATGTTATATTGCTCTATTAAAAGAGAAACCCTATTACTCTGTTGATCCATCTCTCAGATTTAACCATTTAAATCTCCCATCTTGTGAATGAAAACCAGGAACAATGTGCTCTGCATGGTTGTATGGACTATATAATATACTGGGAACTGCATTCACTCATAACTGTGTATATGTGTATACACACACAAAATAATTGTCAGCGTTAAGTAAATAATGCAAACGCATTAACATTCACAGCACATATACTGTATGCATATATGTATACACACACACACAGACACAGACACACACACAAACTACAGACTCAAAAGAAACTACATTCCACAATTAAAGAATCTTCCCATGTCCTCTATTCTGCCTTTTATCACTGCCTGATTATCATCAAGTGTCATGTGCTGACACAGACTGACTTTCATGTCTAAGCTATCAGGTTGATCAGTGACCAATCCCGAAGAAGCTATGCGGCTTCTTTGAGCTGTTTGTTTGTTTGTTTTCTTTTCAGATCAATGAAATCATACATCAAAATGAATCTAAGCCTGCTGATTCACTACATACAGAGTAATAGGAAAATAGTGAACATTTGATTTTCCTTTAAACGTGTACACGTGTATAACATGTATAATTCATGTTTGATGTTCCTGGTTCCCTGCTATTTAAAAAAAAAAAAAAGCATTCCAGCCCTACTTCTAAGAACTTCAGTCTTGCTCCAGCAAAGCTGGCCTGTTCATTTCTAAATTCATTTATTGACCGGCGCATTTTCGCTCCTATAGAGCATAATGGTAACAAGTATTGGGACCCATTTTGGTCATAGTCTAGGTTATTAAACACACTAAGAACATTCAGTCATGGCTACTTTGAAGGATTCAACAGCAGATCTTTCTGAAAAAGGCAAGTGATATTCCTTTCGCCTCTTTAAGCAGGTACTGCAAGTCTATTTCACGAATACTAATAAAGGCTGTAAAAGCAGATTGTGAATGCATATTATAACATTACTCAAATTTCTGGCTGAAATGAAAGTGTCGAGCCCTTGTCCTTCTACAACAACAGTTTTTTAGTAATGTGTGTATTCTGTGTACTGACAGTGCATTCAAATTTAATAGTGAGGAAAGCTGAGATGTCATGATGCCCCGTTTTTTTCTGAAGAACTGTAATTGAATTTGTTTAGAAATTCAGCTGTGATTCTTCATGTCCTACACTTTGCAGATAAGATAACAAGTACCAAAGTCAGACACTTTGCTGAATAGTTTTCCAAGGCTAATATGTGAAGGCTCACCTTCACAGTGTAGAGTGTGTAGGGATGCGATCCGGTTCCTCTGTGTTCCTTTGCTGTGATTGTACCCGTGATGCGAAGGTTCTGAATAACAACTGGACCCTCTGGGCTACTGAGGGGCTCAAAAGCGAAAGGAGAAAGAGGCATGGCTCCAGCTGAAGGTGAGGAGGTCTGCAGAGAATCTGTTAGGGGAAGCTCACTGGGATTCAGAGGCCCCGACTGCTCAACACCTGCATTCCCCATATCCATTTTTGTGTCACCTTTATCAAGGTCCTGGAGAGTACAAAAGCTGGACAATTCTTCCGCCCCTTCAGCAAAATCAGAAGGTTGTTCTTCTATCTCCGAGACCACCACCTTAGGGCACGAGCTCTCTTCTGCATTCGAATAGACTTGTACCTCATCCTCCAGGTCTAGGGCAGCATCTACTGGTGTATGGCACTCTGTGAGCCTTTCTGACATCGTTTCTTCTGGGCCTATCAGAACCAATGACTCCAAAGAGCTTCTTCTAAAATCATTCATAGGCGACTCCAAGTCAGAGTCGGTTTCTTGAAAGAAAGGGTTGGATTTCCCAAGTTTGGAATAATCCCCAAAACCAAAACCTGGATTGACTGAAGAAAACAGTTCAACGTGTCTCGTTTCCTCCTCCTTTGGGTTCTGCATACAATAAAGCTCTGCAGTGTCGATGACATCGTAAGCTGCCAATTCTGGCGTGTCAATCACAGAAGGGATATTGGGCTGGACTTTCAAGGTTAAAGATGGAGGAACCTCAGCATCCTGCTGTGAATTCCCTCGATTTAATACTGCCTGGCGTTTTGGAGACGGAGTTTTCGATTTTCTTGGGATTGGTCTGGACTGTGGCTGGCTAGACTTGGTAAACACATCCACAATCATCATGTTTAACCAGTCTGGATCAGAAAGTTTGGCAATTAAAGGCAGGAGAACTTTGCAGGTGATAAGTTCACACACTACAAATCTCCCTGTTCTGGTTTCAAGATGTGGAGGAGGGACAAGAACATGTAGAAGCAAATCTACAATCGCTCTTCCGTAATTGACTTCTATGGCAGGGCTCTGGAGAGCTGGATGAGGTGTGCAGGTTGTGCTGTATGCTTGCCATAGGCTGTCATCAGCATCCCTGCTTTCTCCAGTGTCTTCTTTTTCAGACATTATTTCTTTGGCCCTTAAGTAGCACTGGAGATGGCATCCACAAAGGGCCATCGTCCTCAGGGTTAAAGTTTTCCTGTCAACTTTCTCCGCTCGGTGCTTGAGCTCCATCGCCATAGAGATCATGGCATTGTGTACCTCCTCCTCAAACTCATGCTCTGAAGAAACGGTATTGTACCATGATGAGACAAAGTCTCGTATGATGTTACTAATCGTATTCTGGATCTCCAGGTCCAACTCCAGGTCGCTCTCATCATTAGACTGGATCTTCTCCAGAGTAACAAAACGTTCAAGATGAATTAAGCTTTCAGAGTCAAGAACAGCCTGAGATCCAAGCCAACCGCCTATAACCACCAAGAGGCTGGTGAACACACAGAGAAGCCAAACATTCACCAGTAAGTGGAACAGGATCATCCAGGCCAGGAGGGCCCCAAATCCAAGAAGCTTCCGTTGCACCATAAACTCAACCATGCCCCCAAGAGACGTGCTAGGATGCTCAGGCTCAGACATGGCAGAGGCGGGGCCCTGTGATGGATAAAACAATATCAATTTATCAATAAAAATGTCAGTCAGATGGCTCTAGCTTTATAAGATATTTGAACTTATCATTAGAGAGAAAAACATAACCAGAATGTAAGGTATTAGTTCATATTCATTATTACTCAATAACACTGATGTCATATTTATGATGTACGATTAATGTTATTTGAATAATTTACTGATTATTTGACTAAAGACTTGGAATAATTAACCTCATATTTTAAGTAGTAAACTATACAATAGGATATACACAGTAGACAAACAAATAGATAAATAAGTCAGTTAACTCTAAATAATGATTTGCATTCTCCATTTCTTCTGAGATATTGAATGAATAAAACTTTTCAATAGAGTTAAAACACTTTATTAGAATAGTTCTGTTCTCTATATTAAACACTGACTACTACCATTAATACTATTAATATTAATAGTATACTAACATACACTAATACTACTGCTAATAATTATAATACAATAAAATACACTGCTGCTACTACTACTATTAATAATAATGTAATAATTATACTATATGAATCAATAATAATACACTAGTAATAATAATACTACTAGTAATACTGATCATAACAACAACAATAATAAACTGCATCATGTCAGTAAATAAACAAAAGTAGTCAAATTTGTTTTTGACACTGAGATTACAGAGACAGGTGGATGAAAAAGGAATGAAAGCGAAAAAGGAGGAAATAAGAAAATAAATGAAAAGAGAAGCCAGTCTTGGCTGTCACTGTGGTTTCTGTTGCTCTGGGCCTGAGAAGTCTTTCCTGTTTAAACTACTGAGCAAATATTTTCCTCTTCCGTTTTTGTAACGTTTAATATTCTATACTTGCTGCTGTTATTCGCTTCTCTGTCGTTTTAAGTGTTAAAACATAAATAAACTAAAAAATCGCTGCTATTGAGGTTTACCGTTCTCCTCTCGACCAGCTGTCATCCACCTCTATCAGCACTAACACCGTCAGCAGAGCACATTCACTAACTTCCTAGTTATGACACACATTTACAGAGAAATACTGTTTACCTGGTCACAGGAGTGCAGAGAAGCTGGTGTGTATAACAGGAGGATCAGACGAATCTTCCCTAAACATCACACACGAAACGTCTTCGAAAATACATGTTTTGATGCCGTTTCTTCACTGCCCACTCACACGGAGCGGCCGAGCCCTACCGCCACCCTCAGCTCTCTCCGTGTATTCAATTTACACTATGTGGACAAAAGTATTGGGACATACCGGCTCTTAATTCAGGGTTTGGGCTAGGCCCCTTACTTTCAGTGAAGGGCAATCTTAACGCTTCAGCACTCCAATACTTTTGGACAACGTCGTACTTCCAACTTGGACGACACAGTTTAGGGGTGAACCTTTTCTATTCCAGCACGACTGTGCCCCCGTGCACAAAGCAAGCTCCATAAAGACATTCATTCTCCATACAGAATGAATGGGCACTAATTGCTATAGTAACTCTCCAAAACCTTGTGGAAAGCCTTTCAAGAAGATTGGAAGCGGCTACAGCTGCAAACGGGGGAACCAACTTCATATTAAAGTCTATGTATTTGAATGCAATAATACACTAAGTTCACTACTGCTAATAATAGCAACAGTAGTACCTGTTGGTATCCCAATACTTTTGTTCATTTAGTGTCTAATGATTAAGAACATCTAATGATTAAGACCTCTATTTATCCAGTTATCATGAGTTTGTGTGCATGAAAGTGTTTCATTATGCTGATCTGACTGCAGTCTGTAAGTTTACGCAAAATGCAGAGCTTCTTAAGCACAGTCTAGTTCCGCACCATGAAGCAGTCACACCGTATCCACTAATTTCAATACACTAGACACGGCTCATACAGAATGTTGTGCATACTCACTCTTTCCAGCATGCCATAGGGTACTCACACCATTAATCAGTGAGTCAGTTAAGTGATTGGAACCCATCTTCTTTCCTTGAGAAGAACAGAAGCAGCTCTGCTACTGGTGAGGGCAGGTAAGCCTGCCTTTACAATCATTGAGGGTCATCCCATCACCTTCTGGTGCTCCTTTTGAGAGGAAAACCACGATTTTTTGCCCAGCATAGTTGAGGAGGGTTTTAAACAAAATGAAGTGCCTTCTTTCCCCAAACTATACAATAAATGAAGCTATGAGGCTCCCACCCATCACTGCAGGCTTTTATACAAGTTATTAAAGAACAAAGATTCAAGTCCCATTTGGCTTAATCAAGAATGTAAAAAAACAAAGATTCAACTATTCTTCACAAAAGTAATTGAAAATGTGAAACAGGGCCAGTAGACCTTTTGTCCGCCCATCACAGACATCTCAGAAGCACAAGTACAAGATCATCTGAAGTAGGTAGGAACCAATATGCATAATTCTCGGTCAGTGCAGATATTCATGTTTTTTCCCGATACACACAAACCTATAAAAGGTGGAAACTGGTACTATACCCACATGTTAACATTAGGCAAAAATGCAACTTTTATTTGTAAAGTGCAGTAACTGCAATACTTTTTTGCACCGCAGTCCAGCACCACCTAAATGTTCAATTAAAGCACCTAAAATCCTTAAATCCTTGGATTAAAATGTTGCCCAGATTGAATAATCTAATACTGTGCCAAAAATTTATAAATATTTTGATTTCATTTTCACCCACCTCTGTGTATACTATTATACTGCTATTGGAACACATCCGAAAAATAAAGACAACTCAGAGGTATTTCTAAATTTAAAAAAAAAAAAAAAAAGCCTATTCTGCCAAGCGAATTAAAATGGAGCAAATTCACAATTTTCTTTTTTTTTTTTAAAACTTTCAATGTCACAATGGACAGATTTATTCCTTCCAAGTGTGCCACTGCCTCAGAGACAAACACAAATGTGACTTTTGTGAATGAATGAGGGGGACAAAAGAAGAAGAAAAAAAAAAACAGTGGAGTGGTTTAATGCAGGCAGTTTTTCCAAACTGTCTATATACATTTCCAAGTCAGTCACATTTAGTTTACTTTGACGGAAAAAAAAAAAACACTTGGTAGAAGCTTTTCTTGTTTTGAAACGTCCCTTTGAAATGTAGCTAACTACTGGAGGTTAACTTCAGTCATAATGCTCACAATACTCATGAAGCAATCAGACTTCACTAAAGCGTTTTAAATTCTTCTGTAATCTCCTCCAGTCTGTGCCCAGCTGGAATTTAAAGTTGCATAGTTTAGCACGGCCTGAAATACACACCGCCAGTTACACAAATATGCACCTACTCTATTCCCACAAACTCTGTGTTTACATATGAAGTAACACTAAGTCACATATCGCAATTTTAAATTGCATTCAAAAATACACTGTTACACCACTGAGTCAAGAAATGTAAAGGCTGTGCAAAGTGTCACTGATAAGAACCGGGTAATAGCCATGTGGAAACTGCACAAGAATTTTAGCAGCAAAAGGTTTTGCGGAGTATGAATCAACACTTCATGACAATCCCAAATTCCTGTTTTTGCTCAAATTTTAAGGAGGCCTGCAAATTCCATCTGAGATCATCCAGAAACAGCAGACATAAGTGATTAAATTTACTGAGGTAAGTTTCAACCATGGAACACGAATGCATTATTATGCGCAACTGCAAACTGTTCTTATCCGCTTGCACATTAAAAAAAAAGGATTTAAAAGTCAATGTCTTTCTTTTTTATTGAGGCTCTTTTGTACTGACCCATCATCTATATATCACGGTGGGATGTACTTAATGTTCAAAAAGAATAAGACATACACCAGCTTATTAACCTCTGCATGGTGGAATCCCCCCCCCCCACAAATTCCCCTCTCCTTTGAATTAACAATGATTTCATTCAGAGAAGGAAAGCAATTCTGCTTCCCAAGCAATACTGTCACAACACAAAGCATCCCATGGAAGCAATTCCTCAATAGCACTTGATCATCTTGCAGGGAGCACCACGTCAACTAGTCTGCACATTTCGCAAACAGTGCCAAGTCATATTTGATTTGCTTTGTTCGTGTGTTTCATATTCCTTTTTATGGTACAATCATGTAAAAAAAGTCATTAATCCAAAAGAAGGCCCAATCCTGATAATCCTTCTGATATGTCATGACAGGAAGCATCTGAGAACAATGTGGTCTGAGGATTTGGGACGTGAGGAACTGAAGTAGTTTCTCAAGCTCAGTGAAGCGCACATGCTCATCAGATAGTGAAGGACAGTCTACAGTAGTAGAAGGTTGTGTGGTGGTGGGGAATTTCCATTTTTCCCTAGTATTCATATAAAAGAAATGGAGAAAGTAAAGTAAATCTCTAGGTCAAGCTAATGGTCATAGGTTCATACGTAGATGCTCTGGCCTTTTGGATACGACAGGATAGGCTTGTTGTTTAAATGGGCCCATTGTAGAGCCTGCAGGTTGCCTGATTGGCAATGGAGCAGTGACTTCAGCACTGGCTGCAATGTCCATCTGATCCATAGTGGACACTTCCATAGCAAGTTCTGTAGGAGACTGGAGTGATGAAGCTCCAGGCATGGCGGGGCCTCGTGGCCAGCAGTCCCCAGCAAACTTGACCGGACTAAAAAACAGGAGGCAGTAGAATGACATCAAACACACCCTCATATTTAAACAGGCATAATTCAGTTTTGTGATTAAACCAGTTATATTCTGATTACCTCACAGGTGTCCTTGGGCTTCCTAAAAAGCGGCGAGGTGATCGAATTTTTGGCTCAAATGAGAACTTCTCTTTAACGTTTTCCAGCACAGATGGAGCTACATAAGTAAAGCCCTTAAATATAAAGAAATATAGGGGTTATAATGGGTAAAAAAGTGATTTAAAAAGTGTGAATTTTTGATTACATGCCTATGAGGAGAGAACACTCCCTTACCAGGAAGACCTGATTTGCACTTTCACTGAGTGTGGAGTCATCAGGACTATCGACAGGAGTCTGGCTGGTGAACTTGGAATCAAATTGGCTCACATCCTCAGCAGATTGCTATGGAAACAGAGCAGAGGTCATGTGCGCTCAGTGAGGTTTACTTAACTCCTAGTGTGCCAGCAGTTGGGGAAAAAATTACTCACAAGGAAAGGCTTAAATGGTGGCTCGACTCTCCGTGCAAGCAGGTCTTCCCAGTTAATAAGCCGGAAGAAAGGATGAGTCTAAAAATGGAGCACAGAGAAGAAAGTTAATATTAATCTGAATTAAAAAAAACCCTGATTACCAAAACACTTTTCTTTATTTATTATGGAACTTTAAGAACTCTAACAGAAGTTCATGAGACCAACTGACCTGCACCTCTGTTGCATCTCCAGGTCCAGCTCCGAGCCGAGATGAGGCACTTCTTTTCAGCAGCTGGAAGTTTGATATTTTGTAAAGATTTTTAAAAACATTAAAAGCCATATTTTTGATAAGTCACATGCATAGTAGTAATGGTCTACCTTTTTGAGCAAGTCCCTGGCTTCTTGTGTGAGGTAGGGTGGGAGGCTCAGTTTGCATTTAAGAATTTTGTCAATGGTTTTCTTCCGGTTCTCTCCAGTAAACGGTGGCTAGAAGGGCAAAACACAGGTCTTTTTTCACAACAGCTCATACACAAAAAAAAAAGTAATAAAAAGAACTGCTAACTAGAACATACTAGAACCTCAGCAAAAATAGTATGCAGCTAATGTACAGTAAAATTAGTTTTGATTGGTGCTACCAGTAAAAAGAAAACAATAGAAAATCAGTCAACTTTTTTTTTTTTAAACAACTTCCACAATGTTTTTACAGCCCTACTACTCATCACACTTAACACGCAAAATTACAGAATGTGCACTCACTGCCCCAGTTAACATATCAAACATCAAGGCTCCAAGACTCCACCAATCAACTGCCCGATTATGTCCACTTCTCATCAAGATCTCCGGAGCCCTAACATAAGAAGAGAAAACATCAAGCCACTTAGATCCACAAATTAGAAAGGGTGGCAATTACATTGGAAACAATTAGAAACTCAGAAGAGATTATTTAAAAAAGTAAAACGTGTAATAAAATGCCTCACATGTACTCAATAGTGCCACAGAAAGTGTGCGTGACTGTGCCATCATGAATGGATTCCTTGCACAGGCCAAAATCAGTCAACTTCACATGACCTGTCCAAGAAAAAGATAACTATACAAACTTTGCTTTGAATTGGTTAAAGAGGAAAGACCACCACTATAAGTTTGAAGCAAAAAGTACAGGTACATTTGTTATACTCTTTTACTTGGTAACACCCAGCTCTACCACTGTAGTATTCCCAAATTCCCAAAAGATGGTTTAATGTCCTAGTCAACAGGTGTGGCAGTCTTACCTTGGCTATTGAGCATGATGTTTTCAGGTTTAAGGTCTCTGTAGATGATGCCTTTCTGATGCAAATGGCCAAGGGCCATTGAAATTTCTGCCAAGTAAAAGCTGCAAGTAAAAAGCCTCCAGGATGATTCTGATCTTATTTCATGTTGCCCAATCAACTGATCTTAATCTAATTTCTTTGTAACCGCACATCCATTGATGGCAATTTTTTAAAAGCCAATTACTCATTTGAAATACTGATAAAGGTCCTAATTTCACACAGTTTCAAATACAGGTGAAACTCAAAGCAAAGAATTATGAAATAAACCAAGACATAAAAAAAGATCAAATCTATGCTTACCAAGCTGTGTCTTCCATGAAAATCCCCTCCCTTTCCAGCTGCATGAAAAGCTCACCACCTATTAATGAACACAGACACTGATGCACAGAACTGTTCTTTCCTTCACAGAGGAATATAAATGTTTTCCCAACAGCAATAAGTGATTAATAAAACAACTGTGGAGTCTAATCTACTGTATGCTGCATGAAAAACAGACATTAAAAGGCGACATTCCTTTGTGCTTTAATGAGGCAGCATATATTTCCCAGCAACTCTATAGCAACGGTAAAAGGCTGACAAAAATGAGGTGCAAATTGTCTTTTAGAACAAAAGTGGAGCTTGATTCACTGACCGCTTAGGTATTCAAGGATGAGATAAAGCTTGCCGCCAGTCTGAAAGGCATAGATAAGATCCACAATGAAAGGATGTTTCACTTCCTCCAAGATGTTGCGCTCAGCCTTGGTATGGGCAGTGTCCTTGGCATTGCGGACAATCATAGCCTGGGAACGGGGATGGGGAAATGAGAACGTGGGCAAGAAAATCCAGATCATTTAATCATCTATATTCAAAAGGCAGTAAGTACCAACACGCAACTTTCCTTAAATTAAAGTTTCAGCACAAACCTTTTTCAAGACTTTCATAGCAAATATTTTTCCCGACCCTGCACCGGTCACCTTCCGAACTTGAAAAACCTGGAAAAATAAAATTAAATAAAAAAACTGCAAAATTACTGATATTGCAGATTAAATAAAAATGTATAACATATATTAAAATGCCTTAAACTACATGCTCTTTAATGCACAAGTTACCTTTCCATAGCCACCTTTACCCAAAACTCGCAACAATTCAAAGCACTCAGGGCGTATGTTCTCTGTGCCTTGGTTTACATTGTCTTCAGAGATCTCAATCTTCTCACAGTCATCCATATTGCTGAAGAACAAAATAAAATGAAAATAATACACATGTAAGTTTATGTGCAGATGTCTTTTCTAAGAAAGAAGGAAATATCTGCAAATAATTTTACATAGTGATGTGCAACTGGCAATTAAGGAATTGCCCCTTTTTATCTTTTTATTGTGTTGCAGAAGGGTAAAAAGGTTCAAAAATTTTGAAAATCAACCAGTTTGTTGACTGAAACCGACCACAGATGAGCAGTGCAATTTTATCTGAGAGTTTCACAATATCATACTGGAACTGTATCCAGATATTACATTTGAATCTTGTTCCCCATTGAGGTGTAGACATGTGCATACATCTAAAGCTATTTTAATAAGACCTCATTTCTGTCAATTGCATTTAACTTTATTTCATGTTTATTTAAAAATTTGATTTCTAGCCAGGTTATATACTCCCCTTATTTTACACATCGCTATTTAACTCCTTTTAACCTAATTTGATATTACGATTGATCTAAAGCTAATTAAATGGCTGACAGTCTTACAGCAGAAACAAGTCAAAGCAACACACTAAACATAATGAATACTCACAATTCAAAGCCACTGCATTGATCCATGAAGTCATTGATCTGAGCCTACAAGAAAAAGCAGTAGACAAATTAGTCCGGCATGCCGAATAAATAGATCTGCATTCCCAGCTGGAAACCTGAGAGCTGATCTTTCATTAGAAGTCCTGCAACATGGAAGCTAGCTAAATATGAAGGAGCTAAATTTGATGGCAATAGCAATTTTTACCTGCATAATCAAAATGAAGCGTCTGCTAAACGAGCTGAAATCTACATGTAACTTTAAAAACCTTCTGCAGTAACTCTATCCTGCAGCGCAGGTAACGTTATACAGAAAGGCTTGTCAGGCGTGTATCGAACATGACAACTTCAGGAAAGTGTGGCGAGGGATCTGCTCGCTTGGAGAGGGTTTCGAATTACTTTGCAGGACAGTAAGGATGATAAGCCTGCAGGACAGCGTAGATCGTAAGTCTGCAGAACAGTGCAGATCACTGCCAGCCCCAGTGTTCACTATCAGGTCTGCAGGACAATGCATTCAGTCAGTCTGTAGGACAGTGCAGATAGGTCTGCAGAATAGTGCCGATCATAGGTATGCAGAATAGTGCAGATAAGTCTGTAGGACAGTGCAGATGACTGCCATCCCCAGTGATTACCATTATGTCTGCAGGGCAGTGCTGATCATAAGTCTGCAGCATAGTGTAGCTAATACTTTTGTAGTACAGTGCAGATCATAAGTTCGCAGGATAGTGCTGATGCCTGCCAGCCCCTGGGATCACAGATAACGGACAGACAGCTGGCAAGTCACAACACGATACAGCCAGGCTACGCTTTAGTTAGCTAGCATGGAATTAAAAGATTAAACAAACGACATACACTACCACACAATGGGGCTTTTGTGACTATCCATATTCAAACTATACATTAATGACAGAAGAAGTTAACATGAACCCCAAAACGCCAGCAGAGAGAGAGTAAATCCCCCCAGAGACCGTTAGCTGGGCTGCTTCTGTTTCAGGCCCAAGCGGCGCGGCGAGGCCTGCTAGCAGGGCGTGGAGGAGAGGAGGAGGAAAATATTAGAAATTACTCACCTCCTCCAGTTCCTCGTCGGAGACATTTTCCTCCGGCTGATCCAGATCGATGTCGAAAACCCCGGCCATCGTGTATTTGGCTGCGTTATTCCACCCGGAGCGAGAGAGACACAGAGAGAGGACTGCTCTTCCCGCCTCATGGACCTGAACACACCGCCGCCATGACCGGCTACAACCCGAGCATGCGCAATCCGCTAATGACAGCATTTATTTATTTACTTATTTTTACTTATGTTTATTTGATTTTATTTATTGTAAGTTATTATTTATTTGATTTTTTAATTGAATTGATTGTTTTTATTATCATATTACTTTATTTGTATTTTATTTATTTGATTTTATTCACATAACAATAGCAAATCATTCTAAAAGCAATATAATAAAAATCTTACGTTTTGTAAGTGTAAAAACAACAAACCATACACCAGAGGGTACTTTTACTGGGAAACCAGAAAGTTAAATGCTAAATAATAAATTCCAATTATTTATTAACTTGATTTTCATTTGATGGAGAATTCAAAAATTCACAGGGCAAAATTAATCGTTCTTCTTTTTATGTTTTACACACCAGTCATTTTGCCACACTAATAATTGCCATTAACTAAATTTAAATACTATAAGCCATACACAAGACGATATTCAATTTTTTTTTTTCATTTTTCTGTAAAAACCAAAAAGTGAAATAATAAACTCTATTTATCTATTTAGAAGCCTGTCTTGACAAGTTAGGTGCCTGTGATTTGATACGCACTTCCCATATTTTAGGTATTATGGATGTAATTGATTAAAACTGGTAATGTCATGATATTTTTATTATTATTTTAGGAAACAGGAAACAGTGATAAAATGATTTAACACCAGATAATAATACACATTAAATACACACATATATGTAATCTGAAGCAGCTTATTTCATTTCTAAACCATATAGTAAAATACAGTCAGAGTTACAACTGAATCAATTATATAAGTGACAGACAAAACAAATAAATAAACATCTCCTCCACTACTTAAGATTTCAGTAGATCCAACTTCTCTCACAGCTGGAGTAATACTGTTCTTCAGAACCGAATCAATACACTACATTAACAAAAATATTGGGACACACTTGTCTTTTTTAGGCTTAGGCAAAGCCCCTTACTTACATTGAAGGGCATTCCTAATTCTTTAGCACGCCAAGGCATTTTGAACAACGCCATGCTTCCAACTTTTTGTCCAATCTTTCTATTCCAGCCCAAAAGCACAAAGCAAGCTCCAGGCATGGCTGGATGAGTTTGGTGTGGAAGAACTTGACAGGCCCGCACAGAGCCCTGAGCTCTAAACCCCATTCAACACCTCTGAAATGAACTGGAATGGAGACGCGAGTCAGCCCTTCTCGTCCAACATCTGTCCCTGACTTCATTATTGCTCTACAGAATATGGGCACAAATTTTCACAGAAACTCCAAAATCTTGTGGAAAGCCTTCCAAGAGGAGTGGAAGAGTTTAGAGCTGAAAGGGGGGACCAACTCCACGTTAACATTGAATGCAATGTCATTAAAGTTGGTGGAATGGTCAGGCGTCCCAATACTTTTGTCCAGAGAGTACGTGTGTACTGTTCTATTAGTACTGTTGTGTACTGTATCAATTTGAAAATCTCAAACTTGAAACCAGAGCGTGTTCTCGTATATGGGAAAAACACAGTGCCTCTAATTTCTATCAGAAAAAGCGGAATTAGTCTGCTGAAGTCCTTCAGTAATAGTTGTTCAGTAAAAGTCACCGTTCAGAAACTTTAAACATTTGTTCAGTGTTACGCCCAGTATGACTGAAGAGACGTCCCATCCGGAGGAGGGAAGTTTGAACAGAAACGAGCTGCTAGCAACAGCCGGCTCAAATGTTAACTTTTTGTAATTTTTTGGAAACGTTAGATTAATATTTGCTGCTCCCCTAGTCCATTAATCAGAAATTCAGGAGAAATGAAAAGGCGCTGCGCTGTAAACTCTGAACTCACTCCTTGAGTTTGGACAGCAGTAAGCTAAGCTAACTCCAGCTCTCTCCGCGACCACCTTCTGAACCTCGGGGTTTAGTGTCTGAGGAGCCTGCCTCTCGGTGAACCGGTGGCCTGATAGCAAGCAGACAGCCATGTCAGTGGTGACCGTCCAGCTGGGTCAGTGCGGGAACCAGATCGGACCTGAACTGTTTAGCACTGTTCTCCAGGACTCCGGAGGAGCAGCAAGAACATACAGAGACTGCAGCCGGGAGAGGTTCTTCTGGGAGAACACGAAGGGAGGTAGGAGAAATAAACACCGGAGAGCTACACGAGAAATGTATTTACATACACACACATATGTGTATGTGTGCATATATACATTTATATATATATATACACACACACACACATATATATTAGTGCTGGGCCGTTAACGCGCGTTAACAGCGCGAGATTCTTATCGCGCGATAAAAAAAAATATCTCCGTTATCGCGCCGATTACAAACGGCGTTAACGGCGTTAAAAAAGTTAATCTATGCCCACCTCTTATATACATATATACATATATATATATATATAAATATATATATAATTTTTTAACACACACATATACATACACACGTATGTATTTGTGTGTAAATAAATGGGTTTTTTTTTACCAGTACTGCTTGTGGCTCCAATCAGGTCCCACTGCTTTACTTGGTGAATGTATTAAATACAGAAAAAGAGTTTCACATTGTTCACATTTTGTGCTTCGTGACGATAAGGGGCCACTTTACTTTACTTTTATATGCATGTATTTTCCTCCAGTGCTAGTGGCGAGGTCTGTCCTGGTTGATATGGAGCCTAAAGTTATTTCTCAAGCCATTGCAAAGGCATCAAAATCTGGACAGTGGACATATGGGGAGAAAGCACACTTTTGCCAAAAACAAGGTTCTGGAAACAACTGGGCAAATGGGTAAGAACGTGTTCATAGATGCATTTCACACTTCAGAAATCGTCCAGCTCAGGTGTATTCAAGAGCAAATGCTCAAAGTGCTTATTTTCCATTATTTATAGGAAAGATTGATTTGTATATGATGAGCAAGTGTTCATCTTTAGGTACAATTTATAAGTAGGCTACATACCAGACTACAAATTGTGCAGTATCACAGTGCTACAGGCTCGTTTTTTGTACTTGTCTGTAGGTACTGTGTTCATGGTCCCCGTCTTGAGGAGGCTGTGGAGGATCTTGTCCGCAGGGAGGTGGAACGCTGTGACCGTCTTGCAGGGATCTTTGCAATGATGAGTGTTGCGGGAGGAACAGGTTCTGGGGTGGGGACCTTCGTCACACAATGTCTGCGGGACATGTTTCCCCATTCGTTTATACTCAATCACCTGACATGGCCCTATGGAACAGGAGAGGTGAATGTTGTATTTCACATCAAAGCGCACTAAGCATCGATGAATCATGCCTTAAAATTTTCTCTTTGAAGGTGATTGTCCAGAACTATAATTCTGTTCTCATGCTGTCATGCCTCGTATTTCTCATATTTGGCTTTAATTCTATTTTAAGGATTAGAATTCTCTTGCATTTGGGGTTTTAGATTTTTGAATGTCCATAACCCTCTTGTCTAATGCTAAACCAATCCATACTAAATGGAGAACCAATTATTTGTTTCCATATTTCATAACTGTGTAAAAATAATGCAAAATATGCTGTGGGTTTTTTTTTTTTTTTTCGTTTTTTTTTCATTGACAGGTGCTTTTAAGGAACCCTAGACTCTGTGTGGTGTCTTCCACCAGATGGCATTTTCACTCTTGGGACCTGTCTTTACCTTTTCTCTTTTTTCTCTTTAAAGGTGATTGTCCAGAACTATAATTCCGTTCTTACGCTGTCACGCCTCTACCAGCTGTCCGATGCCTTAGTGGTTCACGAGAATGACACCGTTCACAAAATCTGCAGCCAGCTGATGAACATCAAGCACATCTCCATCAGTGACCTTAATAAAGTGATCGCTCACCAGCTGGGTAGCGTGCTGCAGCCCGCGTACGCTGCAGACTCGCCCTCCCACTACAGCAGAAACCCCTTAGGTATCTCAGTCGGAACCCAGTTTGAATGCATTTTCATGCCATTAAGAGCCGCAGTAATATTTTGGCTTTTCAGGTGAATTACTGAGTTCCCTGGTGTGTCATCCTGAATTCAAACTGCTAAGCCTGTGCAACATTCCTCAAATGTCTCATACCTCACTGGCCTACAGTGCCTACACCTGGCCTGGATTGCTGAAGCATTTAAGGCAAATGCTTATTGCCAACGCCAGAATGGAAGAAGGTGAGCGTTCAGAATGGACACAGCTGTTAATGGAGAATGACTTCAGACACGTTAATGTTGATGTCAAGATTTGCCCTCTTTTTATGTGCAGAAAGATAATATCTGTCATTGTCCAGGTTTATCATTTATAAAACTAAAACGTTCTTTCCTGCAGGTATAGATTGGAAAGTGTGTGTACCGTCATCTGGAGGGGAGAGCACAAGAACTAGGCAAAGCTTTAACAGATCACTCTCCAATCTTCTAATACTGCGGGGTAAAGATGTTTCCAGTGCTGATGCAGGCAAGTAGACGAGATCTGGATATTCTTACTTGTATTTAGCTTTCATCCTGTTTTAAAACTTCATGCGTTTGGAGTTTTAGATTTTTGAATTTCCGTGACCATTGTTTTGTACTTTAAGGTTAATTAATGCTAAACAAATGTATCCTAAGAACTAATTATTAATTTAGATTGTTTATAATTGGGTGATGGTAATGCTCTAAATGGTGTAATTCCAAATGTAATATACAGAATTTTTGATTGACAGGACCTTTTAAGGACCCTGCACTGTACGTGTCATGGCTTCCACCAGATGGCATTTTCACCTCATGGACCTCGCCTGTGCCCTTTAACGGCTATGAGAAGTCTGCCACTTTAGTCAGCAACAGCCAATCGTTGCTGCAGCCTCTGGATAATATAGTCAGAAAGGCTTGGAACATGTTTGTCTCTAGGTGAGAGTAATAAAACATTCACATGGTTCATGTAATGCTGAACATGTTTTTATTTTGCCATCAGATTAAGTAGTATTTCTTTTTCCTCCACAGGGCCTATATTCATCAATACACCAAGTATGGCATTTCAGATGATGATTTTCTTGACAGCTTCACCACATTGGAGCAGATCATTTCCAGCTACACACACTTTTGAATTTACCTCATCTGATTAAAAATTCCCAGCTCACTTATGACTATGAATGTATAAATTATTTTCAGTGTGGAGATATTTTTTGTTACTGTAACCCAATTTGTGCAATTTTTCTAAACCAAGTGTTTTTGCTATTAAATTAAACCTGTTCCAAAGAAACTTCATGAGAACAAAGGCCTAGATGGCTTGTCAGCAGTTATTTGATACTTTGCAAAGTCAGTTCACTTCCATTCGGTGAACTTTATCTTCCTGTTTGACAACTTGCACGTCCAAGAACTTGTTTTCTACAAATTTTTATATATGTAAAGACAAAAGACATTTTATACTTGCACTGTTAACAAATGGGGATAAATCGAGTATCATGAAACAATTATGCATGTAAATGTACTGGTACTAGTAGATAAGTTTTAAAACATAACCCCAACACCAAGTCTAATACTTTCAACTAACTCATGGTTTCCTTCACATGGAATGCCAGGGTCAGTGATAATTTTTTTTTTAGCATGTTTGATGTGCTAAAAAATGCCAGGGTCAGTGAACAGAAGTGTTCAGAGATTTTCTACATATGGTTCAACTTATCTGTTCATTGACAGGTTTAGTAAGTGAATGAGTAGAACCACCAAACTATTGGACAGCCTTCCAGGACCAGATCTGGGCTCCACTGGGTTTTTTTCCTAATACAGAACCATTCAATAGGCAAGATGTTGGGTGTGAACTGCTCCATCATGAATGATTCACAGTAGTGATATGAACCAGATGTCAAACAGCAGACATCTAAAAACTCCCTAACGGAGGTATTACATGAAAGGTCTGACACTTGAGACACGTTTTTCCATAATCGTTTTCAGATAAGCTTTTGGCCTTACCTACATTTTCCAAATCTACTCAAGAGTGTAAGACATGAAGGATGTTGTCATGTGCATTGCATTTTTCAGGATTTACCACAATTTTACCATTATATTGGTATTATATTATACATCACAGCCCCTGGCATCTTATCACCACCACTGTAAAGATTTGTTAAGGTCACAAGTTTCTCTTTAATGAGCCATTTCACATGAAAATATGTGCAGAAATTGAGAAAATCAACAGAAATCCTCTTAAGTTCAGTCTTAGACTATACTTTTTATATATTATCACAAGCCCTTAGCTGTGTTAAATGGATAACAACCACAAAAATACAAATCAAGACCTTGAAAAGACATTGTGAAAGAATTTTAACCAAAAAATCAGCTATATCTCTCCAAAAGTTAAGTTTCAGCAAGGCAGCCAGACTCAGTTCAAACACAGCCCCGTAGACATCAAACATGCTAAAAAAAAAAATTATCTTGAAGAAGCATATCTGGATACGAAGTGAATGTTCACAGCCTCTGAGGTGAGCAACCCAAAATTTCAGTCAGCCTACAGACTGCTGTCGCCTTTTTACTTTAGAGCCAACACCAGTCTGATAAGCTAACTGACAAGATGGGACAGCGAGGACCAGAGCAGCTGGTAAAACCAGCCTCAACAAGAAGCTGTGCAGATTTCCCTAACCTCTCTTGGGAAAGGGTTTACGTTTGTAATTGTTTTTTGCAACCGCATTAGGTTATTATGACCTACAGAATATATTCAACATATAATACAACATAGGACTAATTTAAAACAGCCACTTACTCATTGACTGTATTCCAGGATTTAGATTTTTTACTTTAACACTTACCTCGCCAGGTGGACGTGTTCAGCTACACCATCTTCCATCTTAAGTCCAGGAGAGATCTACACTTTATATGTATATAAAAGTGAGCCACTGGCACACATAACAGAAGGATGCATTAATCCAATTTTAATGTCAAACAAGTCAACAATAGCTATGAAAAAAGCTTTGAGTTTCCGTTACACACAACAAAGTTCAGACAGAACAAAAAAAAAAAAAAAAAAACAGAATGAGGCAACGTATGGGGTTAGTTGTCTATATGCACAATACGAGGCAAGGCTAGTTTTAAGATTAACAGGTTAAAATAACAGTTTGTTTTGTAATATTTCAGAGTTGAATAAGTCTATGCACATCTATGTTAAGTAAGACAAGTTATTTACACAATGTGCATTCTATTAAGAAACCACACCGATCGTTCAATATTGCTGTCTTTGTATAACAAATGAAGAAAAAAAATGACATCAGATCTGTGTTTTTTTTTTTTTTAAAGAAATGAAAACTTTCCCTGATAACAACCATTGCATCAGCACAAGACCCCCGACCCTGCTAATCCGTACTGTCTCCTAAAAATTAAATAAATCATTCTAGTGATTAAAAATGTATTCACTTCAATGGAAGCATGACCCTGCAGTGTTGCATAAGGCATTGCAACAAGTATTAAACTGCTCACAGTCTTTGCTAGACTGCTTTGTCTCTGTAGAGGTAAAAATCACACAGTTATAACATCTGATTTTAATCGTCAAAAGCTACAGACAAGTGAAAAAAAAGACAAAAAAAAACCAAAACATAATAGTACACATGTAAGCACAAATAAATTAGTGCCCATTTAGCCGTTTCAGGTTAAATGTTTCTTAGCTTCCAAAATGGGAGCCTGAGATGGTCTACTGGGAGTTATAAGAGATACATCACTTGGTTTTCTCCTCAGAGTACTTCCTCTGCTGGAGCCGCTTGGCATAACTCTGTGCCATGGAGTTTATAATAGACAGAATAAAATAGCAGACCATGATAAGCACCACTTTCTCAAAAACCCAGGAAAGCCAGTTCTCTCCCTGCACAGAAGAAGCAAAAAAATGTTTTACTTTACAGATACAAGTAACATGTTCCAAAAGACATTTACTGACTTTAATGACCATGTTAGTAAACTAGGAAAGAAGCCTCCCATGATTCATTTTACTAATACCCATTACTCTTTACTATTAGTAGTATTAGTGTTAGTAATTATGGTTCTATTCAAAACAGAGTAACTATTGAAATATATTAATATCTGGTTATTATATTAATATCAGAACAGTTAAAGTAATTGCCATACAAACAGTAGTAATAACCAGAAACATAAAGACACTATAGCTGAGCATATCCTCCCATTTCCCCATCCCTACTCCACTCCTCTCTTCCTCTCATTAGTCAGAGTGACCCAAGCAAATACCAGTTAAATGTAAAATTTAAATTGAATTTTTTTACCCCACAGAAACTGTAAATTAGGAACTAAACTGTTGTCAAGTACAGTTTCAACATTTCCCTTTAGCCTTGTCCGGCTCTCATGACAAACCTCAACCTGAAACATAAAACATTTTAATCTGAAAGTGAGAGAAAATCGTTAAAAATGTCCGGTTCTTACCGCAGGTGTGCCATCTGCAGGGTTATGAAGCTTATTTCTCTGGGCTTCCAGATACTGGCGGAAAGGCTTCTGCAGGGAAGGTCCCACACTGGGTATGGCACTGCAAATCACACCATATCAAGGTCAATTATGACTTACCAGAACATGAGGCTGAAGGCTGTCCACTTAAGATTGTCGTATAGCTCTCCTCTAGCTAAAGCTAAGTGAGCGCTCTGGCAGAGGTGCCACAGCACACTGGAGAGAGAGATCTTTGGACAGCCACTTATATTGCTGAGCTTCCTGTCAGAACGAGTCTGAGGCTATTAGTCAGGAAGTGAGTCGATATTGTGTCATCCGTACCCGCCCAGGTTTGAAGGCGTGTATGGCAGTGACACGCATTTAAAAGTGCAACACAGTTGTGCATTACAAGCTTTAAAAATGCCTTAAATGGGATTTTATTAAGGTAGATTTTTTTAGGATGTACCAACACACATACACAAATCAAGCAACTGTTAATTCTTGACTAATTTACAGCTAGATAGCACATGGCTATCTACAGGAAATATTAAAGGGCCAAATATTACATTTGCTAGGCTATTTATTTAAGAAGGCCATCCGGCTAGCAAATAAAAAGCTGAAGAAAAACAACTGGTCTAAACTTGTCTGGTGCACTCGCTCTGTTGATCTTTCCTAAGAAGTGGGAACTTAGTTATTCAAACCTATCTATAAGGGAAAAACCTATGACACTATTTAAAAGAAAAAAAACCCAGAAAAGCCTTGACTGGTCATGACATGACTCATTTGAGCCCACACTGCTGTGAGAAATAAAACTAGTGGTTAAGAACTTAAGAACAACACATTAGAAATATGAATGAATCGGAAGGTTCTTTCAGGGTTCTCGCCACTTTCCTTTTATCAAATTTAGTCACTGCATTCCATTACAGCAGTGAATTCTAGCATGAAAGATGTGTTGTCCTCATTATGAATGCCAAATTAGTGTCATTGAACTTCTTAGCAGTGCAGAAAGTCGAGTAAAGGCTCACCTTAGCTCTATTTTCAGCTTACTATGATGGATCACGTAACTGTCACCTAGGTCTCGCGAAACCACAAGCCATCGCCTTAAATGGCAATTCTTTTCAGTCAACTAAAAACCAGACAAGTCTGCACACAAAGCCATTAACGGTTCTAAAGGAAAAGCTCAAAGCTCTTCAGATGATTCAGACAAGCGTAAAGACTGACCACTGCCATGAGAAACTGGATCGCATGCGAAAGCAAACATTCAAAATGAAAAGACCTACGTAGCATTGCAAGACCTGATATGTGGGCTAAATGCCTTCAGTTTCCTCAGCATGTTGATCTGGTAAATTACTGAATATGGGCCACACCACAAAAATGACTGATCGATTTGGCTCACAAGCCTGTTCTTTAATCAAGAAAATTTCTCGCAACATGAAATTCAAACAAATCGTGCTGCAGTTCATTATTTTAGATGCTAGCTGTATGGGTAACAGCAAATAAAACCTCTTAAGAGTTAAAAGGTTATAATCCCCTACCAAAGGATTAACAAGCTTCTTAGGTTATTATTTTAATTTAGTGGGAAGTTTCAATCAAGATTCATCAGCAATAGAATTTAAACACAATATACTACTACAACTAATAATAAGAATAAATATAAGAATACAACTAAGAAACTAAACCATTTTTCTATTTAATCTATTTAATCTAAAATATATTAAAAGGATGAACATAGTAACAAGAGAAGCATTAAATGAAGGCATTTTGAAAGTTTGTACCTCACTTGAATGCTTAATAAGGGGAAATGAGTTCCACAGTTAAACATAACACTTAAAAGATGCAGGTCTAATATCACATGTTGGAACATAAGCAGTCAGACATGATGTGAGGTACCTATATGTCCAGCTACTTAAGTGAATCAAGTGCTTCAGTTTAGTTTCTTTACACTGCATCTATTGCATCATTACTTTCAAATCATTTTCTTTATGTCCATTTTGGACCTGCATCATCACTGTTAAAGAGCTTTATTATCTTTAAAAACACAGGTCAACAGAGTTTATGTGGGTTTTGTAGTGTTTTTCATGTTGATTTCAAATCTGTGTTTAGTTTTTCCTGTACGTACAGTGTTTGTGATGAAGCTAGTTCTATATTGCATGTTGGTATAATTACCATATAATAATAATATGCTGAGTGTTTTTGAAGAAACAGTGGTAGCTAACTGACTGATCATTATATCTATGCCAGAGTGTGGCCTGTCTGACTTCACACTGAAAATACTGAAGCAGTTACTTGATTGGTGCCTGCGGTTTAATAAAAAAAGGCATGCAAGTCTAATATTACTCATAATTCAAAAAGCTGATGTGAATGAAAAAACTGAAAGCAGATCTGAAATCAGCATGAAAAGTGTTGTGGTTTCCAATGATTACAATTTTTTTTGTTGAACTGTTTAATTAAATTATTATTTTAATATTAAATTAATATTTATGAAATGTTTTATATCTTTAAAATGATTCCTTAGAGAATGCATGTAAAACGGAATGTGTTTTAATGACATCACCTTTGCTGTTAAGTTTGCTCTTTTCATTGACCTTTTTAGGGCTCATGCTCACATTGTATTATTTAGAAACTCGGGCATTGCCTGAAATCATGGGTTTCCCTAATTTTCCTCAAGAGCACATGCTGCTATTACTCACCCGATCAGAGAAACCATCTGCTCCACTATGTGCTTGCTGAATGTTATGATAACAAACAGTTTCTGTGGAGAGATCAGACAAGGACAGAGAGTTTCAGACAATGAATCAAGAGCATGAGAAATAATGGATATAAGATGGGAAGGTCTGGGGGGGGTGCTGAGAATCAGACGAACACTAAGGAGGAAAGGATATGACACGCCAGGCCCTGGGCCGCATTGTGTCTGCAGGAGATGCTGGAACACTCAGAGGTGAGATCACACAGAATGACACAAGCTTATGATGTGCTGGCCTGCTCTGATTACTGAAACAGCACCTTAAGAGACTTCTGTGTGCTCTGATCGTATTCATCTTTAGAGAATAAAAAAATAAATAAAAAAATGATGAAGCACGTATCTTTGAAGCGGCTTCAACCAACACGTCTCATTAAAGCTCAGATTGGCCATGACTAAGCACTAATGTGGACTTTGTGGATTTTTTCCAATGTTGGAGCATAAACAAAGAAAACGAATTTCCTTTATATTTCATAAAATGTTCTCCCGACACACACAACCATTTCAGCGTACGGTTTTCTCAGCCTCTGTCCTTTTTAAATGAAAATCTAGCACTGTCTGATGTGATTTTTAAAACATGCGTCTTTTATGAGTCTTTTTTTCTAAGATAAGTAGCCATAATTATCCTAATTGTTCCAGGCCTAAAAAAATGAAGATGGGAAAAAACAGCCCAGGGTCACCCTTGGTACCTCAGTGGTCATGAAATGTGGAAATATGTTAATGGTAAAACAACAATAAGTAAAGTAGATGTAGAATAAGCAACTCAAAGAGTGAAAGGTGATGAGGACAGACTGCCGAGCTCATATTAGAGTTAAAATACAATTCGATTTTTTGGGGTAAAGCTATAGTTCACACTTGCTCTTTCACTGTACCTGGATGTGCATCTTGATAACTGCCTTTCCAATTAAAGTTGCTCCAAAAAAGGTCCAAAATGGAATAAGGAAATGGCCACAGGTAATGCCAGCCAGGTCAAAAAGAGGATTTGGGATCTGAGGAGAGAGAGAGAGAGAGAGAGGAAGGAAAAAGCAGCATGGTGTGTTTACAACAAGACAAGTCACAGTTGGCAACAGCATTTCTCTCCCACTTGTCTGTCACTTAAAAGTCATGACCTTAATACTGGAAATAAACATTCTCTGCTGCTTGTAGGTTTGAAAGCAAGCAAACAAATTAGTAAAGGGTTCTTATCTGCATTGTTTCCCAGGAAGTTCACTTACGACATTTGTGTGGGTTTAGGCACCAAGCCCAGTTCTAAATGATAATACTTAAATAAACATCACTTGACAATTTTCTAAACAGGCTGTTTTTGTTATTGTGAATTTAATACATATTAATTACACCTGTTCTAACCGACTCCCATGTATTGTCTCTCATACATCAGAAATCAGTAAAGTTGGGGCAAAAATGATACAGGCTGAATGGACAGATACATATTGTAGTGTTAGTTTACATATTTCTCCAATGTGAGCAAAATATTAAACTACAGCTTTACACATTTCACCATGATCCCAGCTGAACTTAACTGTTGAAAATTATAGCAGTTAAAGCTGGCTAAAAGCTGACTACACATCCTTGCTGTTGGACACCAAAATAGTAACATCACAGGAAAATAAAAACAATTTGGATCATTTCCATAAAATGGTCATGAAATGTAAATTTTCATATGACGTGAGAAGCTACAAAAGAAAAAAAGAGAAAGAAGGGTTTTTTGGAAGCCTTACAGTACGCCTTTATACTAAACCCTAAGGAACTAACACATATGAAGGGAATCCGCAAAAACTTACCGAGGCACAGGCTAGGATTCCTAAAAATCCCACTTTTTGCACCATGTTTTGAACAGCAAGTTTTGCTCTTGTTGCAAAGTCCTATAAAAAACAGAAGATTTTAAGATGAGGGCAAAATATATGTAAACAAGGAGTGAATTTTTTTAATTTAAAAAATTTCATAAATAAGTAAATTGTCCAGCAAACATAATGGGTCAGTTTCCCAGACAAGGATTAAGCGATTTTTAAGAGATTTTTTCGAAGAAAAATCTCTATTCATGGTGCTACATAATCCTGGACTGGTCTTAATCTCTGTCCAGGAAATCTACCCAGTATGTTTTGCAATATCCAGTCTAACACAATAGGTCAGTTTTTAAAAATATTCCAAATTTTGTTGTGCTCTTGCTGTATTGTATTTTTTTGAGTGAAGCCTTCACTATTTCTTACGTTGTACTATTGAAAAAATGTTTTACATACAGCAATGAAAACAAAAAAAGAGACGGCATAATTTTTTTCTGCTTATTGCTTTCATCATTTGTGTCTGTTTAAAATGTGCATGTCACTATTGTTTAATACACTATTCACCAGACTTGATTCAAAATTCCAAACAAAAAAATGTTTGGAGAAAATGAAAAAATAATACACATAAATTACCTAAATACCAACATAACAAAAAATCCCTGGAAATGTTAAACTACACAACACGCTTACATTATTTTACAATTAAAATAGTGATGGTAAGAGCAGAGTGTGTGCAAGTGTGAGCTTGGCTTCGTCTCATCAGCAAACTGCTGGAATACAGCACATAGAAAAGCTGCTATACAAACACTACTGCACTCACAACACATATGGAGGCATTTCTGATTTTTTATACAGCTCACACTGCAAGTTCAGAAAACCAGTTCAGAAAAAAAATAGCAATCTGTGCATTTTAGACACACAAACACACACTACCACAAATTATACGAGCTATTATA
>JBBPDC010000001.1:16325516-16337394 GCA_037974485.1 Hemigrammopetersius urotaenia | reverse complement strand
ACACACACACACACACACACACACACACACACACACACACACACACACACACACACACACACACACACACACGGAATTATTCATACCCCCTGGCAAAATTTGACTTAGTTACTTTTATTCAACCAGTAAGTTTATTCTTGATTAGAAATGACACAGGCGTCTCCCAGAAGATAAGACAATGTATAAGAGGCATCATTCTCAGCTTTTATTTACATTTGAACAAAAAGTGCAAAATTCATACCCTTCTCAATAATCAATAGTAAAACCTTTATTTGCTATTACAGCAATCAAACTCAGTTTGCAAAATGCATGAATAATGTTGGACATGCCACTTGTTTGTACAAATTACATAAAAGCTGAGAAACATTATGTTATTATCTTCTGGGAGACGCCTGTGCCATTTCCAATCAAGAAGAAACTTAATGGTAGAATAAAAGTAACTAATTCAAAATTTGCCAGGGGTATGAATAATTGAATAATTTCTTTTCATTTTTATTTATTCTCTTTATTACTAATTTTGAATAGTATTTTGCCAGACTTTGCTTTAATTGTTTCCATTCACAGAGTTTGTAAGTATATACAATCTATCCTTAGCTTCTGCAGTCTTTCTTTTGAGTACGGACGTTTTTTGGGAGGGTGGGTAATTTCAAAGGTCAATAAAGGGTGAATACATGGGCCAAACACCTCTTGTATATTTAAGACAGATTTATTCATTAATAGTAGCATATGTAAGTATCAGGAGTAGTATTTGTGGCTTGTGGATTTTTTACACTTTATTTTTGGCACAAATTGGACTGTACTGCTCCACTATGCGGCAATGTGGTAAAAACATGATTTCAAACCCATAATCACACATTCCATCCTCATGTCCACTGCCTAGTGTACCACACTGAACCAGAAAACCTGCTGAATTTACCAAAAATCACTGACTTTTTCTTTTCTCTTTAAGGCTATTGCTGCTATCGCTACTGTTGTGTGTTATTGTTGATGCTGAGAGATGTAAGAAACCATGTGACCACAGCAGAACCTCCAGAGAACTCTGTCTAATGTCCCAGGGCTGCAGTAACAGACACAGGTACTAGACCGGCATGCTAATAGTTTTAGATTTGGATTAGCAACTGTACTGCATGGTACCACACTGCCTGGAGGAAAAAAAACCTTTAGAATTGAATGTATTTCATTTTACCACCATAATATCAACGATCTAGTTTGAGGTTTCATGCAACTGCAGTGGAAAATTTTGTATTAGTATAACATACAGAGGGACATGTAACTAAATATTCCAATGAATTAAAATCAAAATGTTATTTTTTAACTTTAAATGTATGTGGTTAAAATGTTATTTATTTGGATAAAATTATGTGGTTATTAAATATTTAAATCTGATAACCACATAATGGTGAATTGAGGCTAATCTTTAAAAAAAATATAACAAAAAAACATTTATATGAGATTAAAAAAGGATGTTTGGTGTTGCTCTTCGGTGTAATCTGATGTAAACATTTTTGAATAATGCAAAGAATAAGAAATGCTTTAACAAATTAGAATTCAGAAGACAAAACAGAGGACTTCTTATTGCTAGTGGATGAACATCTTGCCCTACTTTTTACACTTTTTAATCAAAATTGTTTGATGTTACAATCAGTGTCCCATAACTGTGTGTAGGTTTATGCATTGTACATAAACCCACATTAATAATGCACTGATATTGTTTACTTGTACAGTACACTGACATGGTTCTTAAGGGATGCTTTTTTCATCTTTTCACAATAGTAAGTATATCTGAATCATTACTCAGGAGTTCAACATGGACTGACTAAAATGTGCGACAGTTTAAGTTTGGAACTGTTGCATTCATTACTTGCCTCATAACTCCCTTACTAAAGTAGAAACTGGGGATTAAATCAGAAAGTAAAAGCAAAGGTAACCCACACACACCCACACCCTGCTGGAACATTAGATTTTGTTTTCCCAAAAATGTAGCTTTATACAAAAAGGTCAAAACAAATTTCAAATCCGTTAACTTTAAAACATTTCATTCTAAATATTTATATACTAATTCAATGGTTCATATGGCACAGTGTTAATGGCCTTTGGTAGTTTCATATGTGAAAAAGAAAATGTCACCAATATTTAGTTTTAGGGGAAAACTGTGCACATTTGTTTTTTTTGCCAGACTCTTGGTTTGTGCGTTGCGTGAACATATACATTCAAAACTTCAAAAGAAAAAAAGGGCTTCATATTTTCTTATGAATGTCTCAGTGTTTCAGTGTCTCAGGCCCAATGCAGTTTTATATATAAAACTGAAGAAGTTTTAAAATACAAAACAGCTTTTAATCAGCATAACTTTTACGCATAACACAACCATCAAACTCACCACACACCAGAAAACACGAAGCAGACGTGATAATAGTTTTACTTAACCTCTCCTTTAACTATAAAAATCCACAAAAATATACACCAATCTCAGGCTTTGGTCGCTATTGCTGTTTTTAGCTACGCAAGATGCTTTAATCTGGTTTTATAGATATATCGTGTCAGAAACCACATAAGCAAGCCGACTGGTGGCAATGAGCTTCCAATGACGGTAAGTTACATTAGCCTCGTTCCTCCGGGGAAAAACTAAAGAAGTAGACTCCCAAATGTGTCTTGACCCATCAACTACCTTTGGATCGGATTGTGCAAATTAGTTGGTTTTTTTTGACAAACTTATTATTTAAAGTACTTTAGCATGTTTCATTCAGTGACTGTTTGATTTTGGGATGCTGACTGTGTGAACTCAGTTTCATGTTGACCCAGCAATGAGTGGCTGGCAACCACTTATAGCTTCTATTGCTTGGGCACACACACCAACCCAGTCAGCTTGAAAGCCCCCCTGCAATCCAAGTTTCACATCCCCATCTGTCAGAAAGCTGAGCATGAACTTTAACCACATGCAAGTCATTGCACCGCCCTGATGACTTCACCCGAAATCCAACGACACTGACTGCTGCCTGATAACTGTGACTCAATGGAAATGAGGGTGTGATTCCACCACGTGGACAACCGGAGAAGCGCTTCAAAAATATTCAACGGTTTCAGTTTTCACTTACAGAAAACATCTGGATATGTTTACACTAAAAACAACCGACATTTAAAAATCACTTAGTGTTTGAAAAGAACAGAAAACGGATTGACTAATCTACTGGGGTACTGTCCATGTTCTATATTTGTAAGTACTGACAGCTGATATGGGGAAAAGTTCAACTTCCATATTTAACACGGACACGTTGGTCCCTCTCTGGCTTAAAATCCTCTGCCATCATCAAATCGACTCAACGTTTCAAAATAGAGAAGGCAGAAGATGAGAAGACTGCTGACTTATGGTCAAGCAAGAAATATCATGTTTATTATATCCACCCTATTTAACATTGCTACTGCCTCTATTATTGTTTTTTATTAAAAAGCTCTTACCAGGTAAAGAAGGAAAGTGTGAAGGCCTGTGCCAAGGCCCACTGAAGATAAGATGCCCAAGCCTACCCAGTAGGCACACCACAGGATCTTCTTCTCCAAATACTGTACATACTGCACGTTATGGGGGGGGGAGAAAATTAACAGATAAGAATGAAAGACATCTCACAATCTAACAGGTCATTATTAATCATGTCATTAATATGATCATATGCAATCATTTGGGCACCACTGTTCTAAATGTTAATGCAAATTACAAGTGTGTAAGTAAGTAGGTAAGTATCGAAAGTTGCCAGTGGTATCCAAACGTTTGATCATAGGTTGGTTGGTCACCTTCTGATGTGAGCCTTCTATAGAGTAGGCCATTGAGAAGACTGAAAAAAGCGCTAGGACCAAAAAGGCCACGACTCTTCTCTGCCACAGTCTGCAGACGAGAGGAAATGTGTGGTTAATACAATCAGACATGTTCATCTTGCTGCTTAGTTCACCTCACTGAGAAAGTCAGTAAAACTTCTGTTCACATTGTTTAAACCTATTAACAGCTGCTTGCTCATTACTGCCGGCAGTGAACTCTGGAAAGAGAAAGAAAAAAAAAAAAAAAACCAGAGGGAAAAGCAAAGTGCTTACTTCCATGTCCACTCCTTCAAGGTGATGAGGGTTTCTAGGAAGGAATACTGCAGCGTGAGGAGGGGTTTCCTCCACAGCACCAGGGACAGACGCTCTTCTCGGTCTTGCTGTTTTCTCTCACGGAGTGACGCATCTAAACACACAGAGGGCATGGCATTCAGACAGATGGCAACATCAGCCATTACACCAGTTCATTCAGAGAGA
This sequence comes from Hemigrammopetersius urotaenia, assembly GCA_037974485.1. Taxonomy (NCBI): domain Eukaryota; kingdom Metazoa; phylum Chordata; class Actinopteri; order Characiformes; family Alestidae; genus Hemigrammopetersius; species Hemigrammopetersius urotaenia. Next base: position 16,333,113 of record JBBPDC010000001.1, on the reverse strand, counting down.
AACGCATGTTAGTCGAAACTTATCCCATCACCTAAGTAATTACATGCTAACTATAAGAAGTGTAAAGGGTGACGTGGAAGAACGGCCACGTGTATCTTAACAGACAAAGATGGCAGCTGAGCATGTCTATAAATAACACAGGTTCTCCCCAGGCTGCTTATCTATTCACAGCAGCTATATCAACGGACAACCTTTGACCAGTCAAACTGGAATTTGAAGCGTGTCTGGTTTAGGCAACATGAGTTACTCATCAAGCAACATACCAACCTGTGAAATTACCGTTACGGTTTTCTTTAGGCCCAGCTCTCTTCTGTGGTAAAACACAGTCCGCTCCATTTTCAGCCATCTCACACACTTGGCTTTGAACCACTGCAAGTAAAATAACTATTATTATTATTATTATTATTATTGATGACAACAACAACAATATTAATAATAATAAAATCAATAATATAATTGTTATCAATATCATGCTAATAATCATACTTTTAAAATGTAATGAACTCCCCTAGATATACATATTAACATATTAATTAACATAGTTATACATTTGTACTTTTCATATTATTTGTATCAATATATTCTGTGTACAGCTACATGTGCATAAAGACCATTCAAAAAAATAATGTAAAATCAACTCATTTTAAATAAGGATTTCTATAAAAATAATTCTATAAAAATCCTGGGGCTCAACATTTTTTAATGTCTCTTTGTTTTTCTGGTGTTGATTAAAAGCAAGACGCAAAATCCTAGTATTTCAGTCACTCCAACCTCGACCTTAAACCAAAATCTGCTGAGCGCTAATCCTCTAAACCCTGAGGACAACTGGGGTCTCAGTCAAAACACAGTGTAGTAACAAGGATAAAGTGGGCCCATCTGACAATCAGACCGTTTTACACACTGGAGGATGAGCCAAGTGCGCCGTGACACACTGTGGTCCCTCATACACTACATGGACAATAGTATTGGGACACACTTCTTTAATGACTGAATTCAGGTGTTTCAACCATACCCATTGCCATAGGTGTATAAAAAATTAAGGATACAACGACATTTTGTGTAACGCCATGCTTCCAACTTTGCTGACAGAGTTTGGGGAAGATCCTTTTCTATTCCAGCATGACTGTGCCCCAGCGCACAAAGCAAGGTCCATAAAGACAAGGTTGGATGAGTTCAGCGTGGAAGAACTTGACTGGTCCACTCAGAGCCCTGATCTCAATCCCATCCAACACCTATGAGATGCACTGGAATGGAGACTGCGAGCAAGGCCTTCTCGTCCAACATCAGTGTCTGCACCCATAAATGCTCTACAAAACGAATAGGCTCAAATTGCCACAGAAACAATACAAAATCGTGTGGAGAACCTTCCAAGAAGCTGTTATAGCCGCAGAGGAGTGTGGGGGCAAACTCAATATTAAAGTCTATGTATTTGAACGCAATGTCATTAAAATCCCTGTTGGTGTAATGGTCAGTCGTCCCCATACTTTTGTTCATACGGTGTATGTGGATGTGAATAAACCAGTCTGTTCTGCCTTAAAAAAAAAAACTGCTTTTGTTCCCAAAACTAAAGACCGACTCTCTGATACTCACACACTGCTCACATTAGCAGGTTAGCATGCCGGTTATCTGTGACCTACGAGCTAATAAATACAGTTTAACCAGGATAAAGGACTTTCGTCCTGGCTTCTGGAAGCTTCTAATTGTTTTCTTTTTACAGCTGAGAAATAAAGGGCACTCCAGGAAAAAGCTACACGTGAGAAAACGCAGTTAAGATGAGTTAGTTAGCCTGCTAGCTCACCAAGAGCTGTCTTGGGATTTTAGGGGCTTCATTTTGAACGAAAATAAAATTAAAAACGCCCTAAACAAGACGTAGATGTTCTGCTTCGTTAAAAAAAAAAAAAAAAAGAAAGAAAAAATTACTGTACCACGAAGACGAGCATTACCTTGAGCTCCAACAAGCTTCTCCTGCCAGTGTGCACCGGTATCTTCCTCCTGGGGAAGGTTCACTGATCTCTTTACAAGATAAAAGGTTTTTTACAAAATAAAAGTCACGACTACAGTCCCCCAACATCTACAGGCAACATCTTCTTCTTAGTGTTACCGGAGTTTAGTGTTGAGTTAATTGATTTGCACTATGAATGACGAGAACAGACAGGATCAGAAATGAGTTTATTAGAGGGACAGGTCAACTTGAGTCTTTTGGAGCAGGTGAGATTTTATTGGTTTAGACATATGCTAAGAAAGACTTTGAGCTTGTTGAGAGAAGGAGCCTGAGGATGGAGGGAGAAGGAAGACATAGTAGGTTTATGGATGTGGTGAGGAAGGACAGTTGGCATGAAAGAGGGAGATGCTGAGTAGAAAATGGGGACGGCTGATCCATTGTGGAGACCTCTAGCTACAGGAGTAGTTAATTCAGTCTTCATGTTGAGTCAAGGAATAATGAAACAGGACATGCCATTGAGTGTTTGGATGAGTTTTGATTTTAATCTGAGCTCAGTTTTACAATCAAGCCACCAAAAATGATCACAATCCTGTAAATTTCTTATCTAGGTTTCTTTTCTTTTTTTTGTTCAGGGTGCGTACAGCACAACTTACAGGACAAGCAAGGTATTCGTCTCTATTCGTTCTTCTGTACACTCAAAATAGTGGAGCTAGAACATCACGATACCAGGCATACACAAACCTCAATACAGGGAAGTTGCATGATGAGTAAATACACAGAGGTCAGAAGAATAATCTTTTTTTTTTTTTAATCCCTTACTCGTGTTTTCATGGAAATGGGAGCACAGAATAGCACTGTATAGAACACAACAAAAAAGGTCACTGGTTACACATGAGTGAATGAAAAGATGTTAACGTCATCACAGTTGATGGGAACGCTTTATGCTAAGGGGTTAAAATTGCTTTCTATAATCATAGGTCTGTATGCACTTAAAAATCCATACAGCTACATACCTGTGTCATAATATCGGATTATTACTTAGTGTTGCTAAATGTACCCATGGATGCATACGTTCAAGTTCAAATATTTTGTTTTTAACCTTCTTTTTTCCAGAATATACAATAATGAAATGCATTATAGAGACGGACAGTGTTAAGCTTTCACGCACAGCACATCAAAATTAAGAGATTCTACATTAGTTTTCCTCTCATGACAAGTGCAAATCAGATGCTTCACAACATATGTTAAGGTTAATTGCTGTTCTCACGATTTCACTTACATACATTACCCATTCCCCCTTAAAAAAAGAAAGAAAAATCAGGAACAAAAAAAAAAAAAACCTTGTTATATAGGTAGGCTTAAATATGGAATGTCAAATAAAAATGTGGTCCAATTATTTTCTATAAACAACACAAATAAAAATTAAAGTCCTTCAACACATAACTTTTTGACTTCGCAACTCCTATGGTGTGAACAGACCACAATAAGCTGGTGAGGAACTGAAGGAGAGACGCATGGAGAACAGGGCAGGAGTGCTTTACATGCCATAGCCGAAGCCCGGCTGTGCTGGCTGAGTGTAGCCAGTGGGGGCAGCGTAGCCATAGCCATAGGGTTGCTGGGGGGCAACTGGAACACTGGGGCCTGCAGTGAGCATCAGCTGAGGTGTGCCTGAAACAAACACAAACCCACAGAGACATTAATTACAAATGTATCACAGCGACTGATGTAAGTTCTGCTAAATATGTGCCAACATGTGCTGTTAGATGTGCTAAATAAGGAATTAGTGCAAGCAAGATCACAGTAAAACACTAAACTGTGATCAGTTCTTAGGAAGCTGAACATTTTGTAAAGAAAAAAGTTATTTCCTCCTTTTGTGCCGTGAAAAGGCACAATGTTTCCTCTCAGGAACCGGAGGCGCAGCATTGCACATCTTACTGTATTTGTTTAAAAGTGAAACTAGACAGCTATTCAAATCATTCTATTTAAAGGAACAGTTTGGAAAATCTAACTGACAAGTGCATTTCTGACTGACAGTCAAAATTATTTTTTTTTATTTTTTTTTTTTTACTCCTTTCAGGTTTCAGTATAACCGCAGCTTACAGCCAAGCAACACGGTCATCCAGTGTCATAAACCACAATACAGCTGTCACCTAGACTCAGAAAATAAAGTTGAATTTTTCCCTCGTTTCCCCAAGTTGTTAACAGGAGCTATCCTGTATCAAACAGATTGCGATCAGGTTACGGAAAAAGAAAAAATGAAGCGGTAGCTTGTGAGGTAAATAAATGATCTGCTTCAAATGGCAGAATGTTTGACAAGAGAATGCATTTCTGCATGTTACCATTGTCTAGGTTATAAAGTAGACATAAGAATGATAAAGGAGCTTTTCACATTTGGTGGCAGTAGTGTATGGTAAAATCAACTAAATCTGAAACAGGCATTTAATCTCAATTTGAGTTTTTCACTGAATTCTGAAACTTTGACACCAATACATTCACATCTATGTGTGTGACACAAATGTGTGACTATTTGAGCATGCAGTGTGTACAATTCTAGCGGGTAATTAAAGACAATTATTTTTTTAGTATATAATTGCCTTGTAGGTCCTGCACAAATCTAAGGAAGAAATCACGTTTTGTTTGATCACATTTGGAGTGAGGGTGTAATGGCTCACTACTGCTTAAAATTAGTAGTCAGAGTAGCAAAAATAAAAGTCCTACCGTAAACAATAGGTTGTGCCTCTGTGGCTTGCTCTTCCTCTTTCCTCAAAGACTCGGATGCATCCAGCTTGTCGACCTGAATAAGGCAAAAAAGAAAGCAAAAAAGAAAACTGAGTAGAAAGTCAGCTGCAAAGAGGCAAAACTCAAATGTCTGGCCTTCCTTGACAAAAAAAGAAATGACTGATGGATGGGACCATTCATGGGGGATGCTTAAAGCCAAGCTTAAACCAATGTGCAAAATGTTTTCAAAGCAGGGTCTAAGGGCAGGACCAAGCTCCTTACAATGACAATCCGTACCTGCAGGTAAACAGATACTGCTAGCATCAATTCGGCAAGGAATATCTACTTCCACTACTGGCCAACAACTTACCATGACATTACAGACAGCTTGGGTCTACAAGGAAGTGAACTACTAAACATTCAACCAAACTACCAGGTACACTGAGACTTGATGGTTCCCCCAATCAGCCACTGAGTGGTACGATTAGAAAATGCATATGTAGAAAACAGAACCCTGTCACCCAAACAGAGCTTCAGTGGCAGGGCAATTCAGATGTTGAAACCTATTGGTGTGAGGAGAGCATTACTTAATGAAATAGTTCAGTGACAAATCAAAGTTACAGTTTTCCATTTATCCCAGGCATAACTGATCAGCCAAGACAGGCTTGGTCCCCATTTTGGTTCAGTTTAATACTATTGCTACTCTAATAAATACTACAACTCGCTGGTCACCCAATCCTTTTTCATAAATACAGAATACCCTCAACCTACATCCAGCTCCTCATTAAGGTTATCCAGAATTGTGAATGTGGATTAGGAACATAACTTACTGAGAGTTGTAAAAGGAGTTGTAAAATTAAACAAAAAATCTAACTAATTGTGGGGAAATACAGTAAAAACATATCACAATACTTCAGTAAATTATTAAAATTTTCTGGCATCTGGTATGTTGAAATGGGCCAAAAAAGCCAGTAGTGTCAATTAAAATACACTGTCCAAAAATACAGTTTGGATTTAATGCGTCATACACTACATGAACAACCTAAACAAGACTAAATTTGTTCTCTTGGCACTGAAACGTGCAGTTGATTAATGTTTTTTTTGGGTGCGGATAAGATCACAACATGCTCAGAAAATAGCATAGCCAGACAATGAATCATGTTAACCATCATCACATTGCCCATCGGCAAACCGAATACCATGGGCAGACTTTTCACACATTTAGTGGTTCTTACAAAAGGCTTCAGGAGTAGCGTGTGGATCGAGAATCAGTTTTTGGATGTATTTAGCCAATTAAGGACAGCTGTACACCAAACATGTCTCGTCAGATCTGCAATATCTGGGGTAAGTGGGAAACTGTTTAAATTAGATTTGTTGCCAAACCATTCCTTTAAAAGAACGGGGTCTCCAAAGTTAGTCCTGTAAAATGCATCAATTGTGGGAGTTTAATTAGAAAAAGGAAACTTACAACTCTACTGCAAGTCATAAATAAAGAATAGACAAATATTTGTCCATGATAAGAGATTAAACAAGCATGTAACAATTAGAATAGCATATAACAATCTGTTGAGTAGCGTTCCTTAAAAACTCCAGCACAATGATCGATTCGTGTCTTGGTGAGTGCATGCTTTGTGACTGCATGTTGCATTGGGGTTCAGTTCTCTACATACAGCTGGTGTCGACACTAAGACGCTTGATGAGTATGTTTGTTGAGCAGGCTCGAAAGAGGTCAGCAAAAGTCAAAAGTTTCATTGAGGGGTAGAAAACATGCCAGAGGTGTTGCTGTTATTTGTTTAGTTAAGAAGTGTGCATGGAAGAAAGGCAGAGTAGAAGAGTGAAGGAGTGAAAGGGTGAGAGATGGATTCGTACTGCCATTCAAGGCTTCCATAGGCAGGCACAGCCAACAGCCATGTTTCCCTAACCTTTCAAGGGTGCCACTAACACTGTAAAAACACATGCGAGTAAAATATCTACGGCATACGACACAATATCTGCTTTAACAATGCTGAAGGACCACACTTTCCCTGTAATGTCGACTAACTTTAGCGTGAGGGTCAAGAGGCAGTAATAATTGGTGTAGTTTTAAATGATTTCTGCACATGATGTCAGTAGTAGTTACAATTAACAGAACTCTGAAAATGTGGTCACTTCGTCTATCACTTCACAGCTAATCACTTGCAATGCAGTCTACAACTGGACTTCACACAGAAACAATTTAAAGGAAATCATTGGGGGTAAAAGCCGTATCTCAGTAAACACAAACCAGCAAAATGTCAGGCTCAGCTCCTTTCATCATGATCAACTGCAGCAGCAAGGAGAGAGAGAGATATATCTGTGGCCAATAGTAGACTGCAGTTCAGTGACGTCAAGACTAGCTCATCATCTACAGGTTGGAGAGTTGCAAGTTGCTTGCTACAGTAGCACCTGCTTGACAGATGGTCAGTACTCTAGAAGAAACTTAAGGAAATTCTAGTCAAGGTGTGTTTAAAAGCAGCAGAGTGATATGGGAGGGAAAAAACTCATGCAGATTCCTGAAGTTTCAGTCCTCCAAAACTACAAGGGTTAAAAAAATGGAATAAGAGGCATCCTTCACCTTTTCCTTAATTGCATCAACCTGAAAGGGAATTTAAGAGTAGCAGCTTAAGAAAATAAAGCAAATTTAACAGTCCAGCATTGAAAATGCAAGAAGAGAACAATTGCAGAAATTAGCAGTAGTGTTAAAAGAAAAAAGTAGGAAATCATTAAAAGTCTGTCACTGGTTTAACCCAAGGTTTCGTTGATGTTCATGACAGAATTTTTATTTATTATATATATATATATATATATATATATAAACACTGCATCACATCTAAAAACAAGGTCTATTTACTCTCTCCATTGATTCAGGTGTAATGATGTAACTAGTAAGAACACTAACATACAAGTATGAAAATCTAA
>JBBPDC010000001.1:16303682-16318499 GCA_037974485.1 Hemigrammopetersius urotaenia | reverse complement strand
TGTATAGTTAATTTCTTAAGCAGGTAATTAAGTATTTATCACACTGCCTCACTAATGCTCCTACTTGACTTACTGATACTGTGAAATGTAATGTGATTTGCAATAAATCAGTTGTTTATTAAATGAATTGCTTTTAATTTCAATAAATTAATTAATATTTATCGTACCATTCCTTCCCTGTTAATAATCGTGGTCCAGTTTCAAAGCTTTCTTTACTATTTCCCTCCCACTGATCCTTCTCTTTTGCTAAATCAACACAAAGGTACCCTGTAAAGGAACTGCTGCCCTCTTCAGGTAATTTAAAACATTACTTTGAAAATCTTTAAAAACAAATAATCAAATGTCTGAATGCATAAATAAACCTCAAGCAAACACAAAAATAACAGTCAATATGAGACTGCTAGGCACAGTTCAAACAGAAAGGAAATAGCAGCATTACTATGATTTATCTGGTAACTTTGCAGGAGGTGCAAAGTGAGTGCAATGAGTACCTCAGGGTTGAGCAGGTGGGTGTGGACAACAGCTCGCTTGATGTCATAGAGGTCAGTGTAGTGCTCTAGAGCCCTCTGCAGTAATCCAGCCTTCTCACACAGCTGTGCCACATGGGCTCGGTCATAGTGGGTGAACATCTGATTCCCCAGAATAGCGTCAGCCACCTGAAAAGAACAAAACCTTCATACAAATATACTGTGATTTCCCCGGACATAAAAGTCTGAGCTAAAACAAAGAAACCTGAGCAAAACAGAAAGGATTAAAAGTGACCTGTGGAGCATGCATCAGGTTCATTTCCAACAGTCGTGTCTGCAGAGGACCCTCAGTGGGACGATTGTTCTTTAGAGCGTCCAGTAGAAAGGAGGTACACTGCTGGATTAGGTTATACTCCATGAACACATCCACAATCTGAACAGAAAAACAAAGCATGTATCTGTTAACAATGAACATAAACAAAAAGTTCTGAAAGGACACTGTAAAGTTGTACATGAACCCAAGAGAATTGCTGATAAAATGCAAAACAATTCTACAAAGAAAGGTATGGTGCATGACAGGGTGTTGACCTGGGTAATGTCAGCTAGTGGTTCTTCATCCTGCACAAGCATTTGGGAGAACTGCAGGCCCTGTTCTGGACTGATTCGCATGACGTTCCGCAGCAAGAAGATCCAATCTGGAGTGTAGCCAACCTGCAGACAAGGTGAAGGCGGCATTTCAGAATAAATCAGTACATTTTCATGTAGTTAATATTTCAACATGTATAATTTAAAGTCACACTGGGAATTACAATATATATAAATTTAGTTAATAATTGCCTAACCTTTTTTGCATACAGAACAATTTTCTGGAACTGGCCAGTTTCTGCAAAGCACTGGATGACTTTGTTAGGAACATTAGCCCTTAAGTAGACACTGAGGGCAAGGGTCGGGTCCACTGACTTCACCAGATCACCCAACTCTTCAGAGCACTCCAGCTGAAATCAAAACAGTTTTAAACATTAGTTTGCCTTTCTAATTTTTAAAAATCCACTGTGATAAATGTACCTCTATGCTTTTCAAGACATCACAGTATCAACATCAGTATAGAAATTGAGTGTTTTTACACAGTAAAATGAGAAGATTCTTATTGAAAGAAAGATTTTTACCTTATCTTCCTTCAGCCACTTCTCCAACAGCTGTTTGCGGCCCTGCTGCAGAACAGGTCTGCACAACTCCAGGGATTCAAACTTGTTGAGCTGGCCCTGGTCCAGGAGAATTCCAAAGTACTGCAGCAGAGGAGAGGTCTGGCCCGGCTGGGCTGGGACGCTCTGGAATCGCCGGATGGTGTCTGGGGTTCGCAGGATGCCCTGGCGAAAATAATAAATCGTAAGCAAAAACTACCAAGGAAATCGTGCGATAAGTGCCAATCTTAAGCCCGCTGTGCCAGAAGAAGTACCTTTGGTGCATTGGCAGCCACTTTGGCCGCTTCCGAGTAGTTGCCCCCTGCAAACAAAGTGTTGAACTTGCGTGCGAAGAGTTCTTCTGCACCAGCTAGATTGTTGCGGACAGCCATGCGTAGGGCCAGGTCAGGGTTCTGCAGCACATTAGTGATGTAGGGTATGATGTTTTCCTCTTCCACACACACAGACAACACCTAAATAAAGACAAAAAAGACAGCCAGAGTTACATACTGTAGGCAAGCTCTGCAACCGCTTGTATTTTCTATGCTGCTTCATGAAAGATAAAGGTACAAGCATTCAGCAACATGGAGGCAACTTCAAACTAAGTGCATGATTGGAAGCTATCCACCAAAGTGCAGGTGAATCTGTATTCACACCTTCGAATTGTAAATAATATGCATACAGAGTGAGCAATCATCACGGCTTTCATTGTGGAAAAACTCCCCTCTTCCCTTGATACTGTCATGATGACAGACAAAAATAAAGCACCACTACAGTTCCAAGATCTCCCAGGTCTTTCATCCTGAACACATCACACACACACACTATCAGGAAAAAAAATATTCTTTGAAGTAGTTTGAATCTTCCTGTTGCTTAAAACTGTTCAGTAAACACCTCAGCCACAACTTATGGCGAAGTTTATTGTACTGACTCATCTTGTGTGGCTCACCTTAAAGAAGGGTGTTCATTTTTCACATCTCTTTCTATAATCTGAAATACCTTCACGAAAACCAACGGTTTATTAAAACTTTTCACTAATAAGAACAAACAATGTTTGTTAAAAATGGTATTAATTAATAAAATTAAGTATACCTAACCAACATTACAATACTGCAGTTCATAGAATTTGAGGTCATGAGAACATGTCAAGCCACATGCTGCAGGCAGAATAAGCCCATCAGGCAGTGGCACAGACAGCAGTAGAGCTGGGAGCAATAAGAGGATTAGCGCACCCATCACCACCTCCTGCTGCTGGTGCCTGTCAGGTATGCACAGTGCCACAACTGTTGTTATTTACAGGGTTTCCTTGATCCTAAAGACTTAACATGTAGGCCCAACATTATACACAGACGGAGCCACACGCAGAGTTTAGACAGAGTCCTAAGCCTTAATGCTGTCAAGGGAAGGCCAGCACACATGTAGACTTAATGAGAAGGTGAACTGGAGCAGTAACATGACAAAGAGGAGTGATCGCCTTTCCTCTGGCTCACTGCATATTTCATGGCTGGAGCCTAAGTTAAAAAATAATTCATCACTTGGTAGCCTCCAGTTACAGTAAATAAGAGAACACATCCTTCAGTGATAGTGTGCCTCTACAGTTAACGGCATACCAAGCTCAATGTAATTCCTCAGGAGTATGTGACCACAAGTAAAAATGACATTACCTGACCCTTCCGGTTAACCCCAATAATGCCTGCAGTAGCCTCATGAGGAGCGGTCACAAAGATGGTTTCCCCACTAATCCTGTTCATGTAGATGCAGGTGCCAGTTTCAAGGTCATACAGGTGGATGTAGCCATACTTTGTGATGAGAAAGACCACATCCTGCTTAGAGCTGATCTACAAGAGAAAAAACAACAAAGCAAAATAACATCATTAACCCATTCTGGCATTTTAGAACAAATCATCACATCCTTACAGGTCAGATGGATTGTCAAACATAATGCGCATCGTCTTATATCTGGAGAGATCCTGTGATAAAATCAGAAAGTCGCTGATGGTGTTGTCGAAGGTAAAAAATAACGAGTTTGGAAAAGCACCTGCATAGCAACGGGGAAGTCGTTCTGTGCCTCTGGTGGGAAAAATACATCGACTGCTTTCTTTGGAAAAGGCTGATTGCCAGATGGAGGTGTTCCAACCTCAATAATGTGCAACTGAAGAAACATAAATCATGTTATTAAGCAAAGGTGTGGCAGTAAATTATAAAATGTTACTGTAACTGCGTTATGCTATAGTTTTAAGGAATTTAACATAACCAGCAGACCTTTCCACCAGCTTGACCTCTCACAGCAAAGCAGAAAAGTGTGGATTCTTCTGCATTTCCCTCCATTTTGAATTGAGCAAACCCTGCAGCATGACCCTCGATAGGCTGGGACACCTTCCTGTCCACGGAATACAGCTGCATGGCTCCCACTACTCGATTTTGCTGAGAGAGATTTATTAAAACCAAAAACACTGGACTAATTAAATGTTTCTACACACCTCTAAAACGACCATGTGCGGTCTTGCATCTGAAACAAAAAGCTTAATCAACCACTTTGATTATTTTAAAAAAACATGTATTATTGATTGCTGTAGATTAGGCCTACCTGTGCAGAAATACCAATGAGAAGAAGCCATTTCTGTTTGGCGTCAGTGCGATAGTTGATAATTTGGCAGCCAGCTAAACTGGAGTGTCGGTCAAACACTTTAATGGGCTGGGAGTCGCCTTCCATGCTCCAGTGGTAGACGGCATTGTCTGTTACAAGTGCTACAGTATTGAGAGAGATCCACTTCCAGAATGTGACATCGTCCGTCATGGTGTGTGCCTTCATCTTGCTCTTCATTTCAATGTTGAAAATCTGAAGGGTTTTTGCAGCTGAAATCCAGAAACAGAAAGCACTGACTCATTTCTTCTTGACATATTCAGTGCATATAACAAAACTATAGTGTTAAGTCAAAATGAGGGGTAGTACTAAAGTGTGTGTTAAAATATTACAAGTCATGAGCAAGTGCAAAGACAGCATGACTTCAGACAAACAGTTGCAATGCAACAGGAAGAACTAAAGACCAAACACTGCAAACTTTAACACACATCCAGCAAACCTTTTTCCTCTGCATTCAGTTCAGTTGCGTCACATTATTGATTTTCTGATGCAGTGGTGCATTAGGTACAGCAAGTAGCAATTTCCAAATTCATACAATTTAGAAAAACGCTTAAATTGAAGTTATTTCCATTTTACACATACTCCTAAAAAGCCTGCAGAAAATTTGATCTTAATTTCAAAATGCACCAAACAGCACAGATATAATCTGATTTATATTCGGTTGAAGATTTATTTTCATTTTCAAGCGAGTTTTTTGTCAGGCACCGCACATTCACTTTTTCTGTTCAACAGTGCAACAGTACTTTAGAACAAAAGGAGGACACTTTTACTCCATTATATCAAACGACAACTAATCTGCATATACATTTGTATTTGAATTGGTGGAGTAGAGAGGGAAAATCATCTAATATAAACCTTGACGTCATGAAGAATGAGCGGTTTTGGTTGCCTTTTGAGATCTGAATGCAGATAGTAGACCCAGCACAAAACCAGGATGAGCGAAACACAACGGTACATTTTTTGAGTTTCTAGATTTATGTACAGCCGCTCACAACAATGACAAAATACGTTCCACTGCACATACATGTTCAACATACATGTTCACTTTCCATATTTATCATCAGCAGGAAGCACTACTTTATGTTTCATGCATTGTATCTGAACTAGTGCAGTTTTTTTTTGCTTAAGACAGAACAAAACCTATGACTTCACCTTTCTGTTCTCACACACAGCTTACACCACCACAGAGATCAATACAAAACACTAATTAATGTGAGAATTGCATGCACAAGGGCAAATCTGGTGCAAGGCTACAGAGACAGCAATAAAATACAGAAGCGAACGGACAACAAAATCGATAAGTGACTAAATAGTTAGCAAGGATTTTAAACAAAGTTATTACTCAGTATCTAATTTTGTACCGTGTAGGTAAACAGATCTAAGTGTGCGTCATATTGGAATCAAATATGTTTGTTTGTTTCAATATAGTTTATCAATATCTATTTGTACTGCAATACTACATCATAGCACATAATACTGAATAAAAGTGTGTGTATAACTGGAATCAAATATGTTTTTCTTTTAATATGAAAATGTTAGTGAGTTTACCAGTATCTATTTGTATTGCAATTTTAGATGACAGCACATAATAGTGAATAAAAGGCAATATATTGTTTTCAAACACTGTCAACAAAGACACTAGAAAATTATGACATTCCAGTGCATAACAGAGGAATAACCCAGTGCACTAATGAACCACTCCCCTTAATGAAACTAGCCTACCCATAAAGTACACTGTTCAAATTCCCACATAATTCAAAATAAAACCCCACAACTCGGGATATATGAAATTGAACTCACCGTCTGCAAACATAAGAAAGCAGTAAGAAATGAAAAAGAACAAAAAACAAGCAAGACAAAGCATTTATGACAGCAAGACAATTCCAATGAGCACTTTACTAATGTCATTAACACAAGATTACTGGAAGAGGCAGGCAGCAAGTATCCAATAGCAGACTTTTTACAAAACAAAACACATGGCTGTGAATATGAACATAAATGTGGGAAAGTGCAGACAATACATGTAATCATCATTAAGTAATTTGGACACAAAACAGGATGCACAACAATGTTAACCTAACTTAAGATTTATATGCTGACCAAATTAGCCAAAATGTCTTATTAATCAGGGATATTTATTAGGAATAAAAAGGAAACTGTTCTAGGGGGCATCTACTGAAACCTCTCTTACCTTTCAGGGCAATTACTTTGCTTGCCGGGTTCATGATGGCACTGTCTGCCGAGATGGGCCTGCGAATCGGGTTGTTGGGGTCGCTCAAGTCAATGATCACCACCTGAGCTTGCTCACCGACTTTCTCTCGCACACAGATGAACTTGTCTGACTCCATCGTGAGGGTGCTGAACCCGATGTTGGCTGGGTTAATGCCCAGGTTCTGGAGCTAATAACAGAGAAAAGACAAAGTGAGTCAGGAGAGGGATGATGATAGACATGGAAAAAGTACTACTTCCATCTGGGTGCTGATATTTTGAGGAAAATAAATAAAACACCAGCAACCAGTCCTTATTGAAGACAATTCTAAAAGCACAATCAATTCTATATATATGTACAATTGCAGGCCAGATAAAAGGAAAATGAGGGCCGTCACTGAATTTTCTGGATTCTAAGTCATATTTGCATAAACCCCCCTCCTTTGCAGATGTTCACTGTGACCCCGTGTGTGAGAGAAAAGGATGGAATATACTCATCCTTCTATCCTGCTTCTTATCTTTCCTCGATTCTAAGGGAAACATTACTTTAGTCAAAACCGTAGAACTCTTTCGTCTTATCTCAACCCAGCTAAAAGCTGACTTAAAAAAGCCCTTATAAACAGTATAAACGACAAAAATAAAAAATAAACAAAATGTTGCCCGAACCTATTATTATAAGACAGCCATTATGGGGCTGCATTCATTTTCAAAGTGTTAATCCAGCTAAGGAACAAACTACTGATGAATTTTTGTCATTCAATAAATTTTAACCTTAGCTAGCTAGCAGGCGCTTTTAGCATCAAATACATTAAAACCTTAATTCCAAACAAGCTTCGGCTACGAGCAAATTAATTACTCTAACATTTACTGCAATTTATTGAAGTAATTTGTGTTTTTCTGGGGTACATATGTGCTGTATAAACGATACGTGTTTGAGAATTTGATGGGAGGTCATTCATTTGGCTCTGTTAGCACTGTGCTAACCTGCTAGGCTAACGATCCCGAGCAGGGTTTTATTAAAATTTGAACCTTCTGTAACCCAACAGCGTCGAATTTGAACGAATTTTACCTGAAGGTGCTCCTGGAAGCGGATAGGTAGGATTTGAGCCATGGTCAGGTCGTTTTTTTGCTCTCAATCCTGAATAATTCTGGCTAGCGAGCTAGCTGCGGGGCTGCGACCTCCTCCAACGGACACTCCAGTCGTAGCAGAGGGTTTCCAGAAGAAAACACGGACAAAACAGGAGAAACGTAGCACAGGGAAGAAGTCGACGACGTCCAGGTGTTGAGAGGACCGGTGGCGACCCAGTGCCCGCGGTGTTGATGTGTTTTCTCCCCCTCCCCCGCTGCTCGGATGTTAATCGGAGGAGAGAGTGCAGAAAGTCCTGAAAAAAACTGCAATGGCGGAGCAGAGAGCCGAGCCGAGCCGAAATACGGAAACACCTCAGCCTCACCCGGCGAGGGAGCTCTCCAGCCGACACACACGAGAAAATCTCGAACACACGGCGTTTGAAATATGAAGTCTAAACACTGTGGACAATATTAATGCCTCAGTGTTATGCTTCCTTTATTTATTTCAATAATTTTGCCACATCATTCAGCACGTTCGGTTCAGAACGTCAGATCCGGGGAGTGTTTCAGATTTCAGCGTGTAGGGTCTCACCTCATCCAGCTCTGTAAGGACCAAAATATTGACTTAACAGTAAAAGAAACACTGGCGGGGGATACCAACAACCAATAACGCTCCCACCACTAGGACAAAAGTATTGGGACGCCCGAGAATTCCATCAAAAAGGACTTTAATGTGAGGTCAGAGCTTAATATGGAGTGATTTACATTTACAGCATTTAGCTAAATGCCGAGTGATAAGGCTAGCATTTCCCTTGGCTTTCCACAAGATTTTGGAGTGTTTCTGTGGGAATTTGAGCATTTATGAGGCCAGGCACTGATGTTGAAAGAGAACATCATGGTTTGCAATCTCTGTCCCAGCTCATCCCAAAGGTGTTGGATGGTTTTGAGGTCAGGGCTCTGTGCGGGCCAGTCAAGTTCTTCCACACTAAACTCATCCAGACATTTTTTTATGAACTTTGTGCTAAGCAGCACAGGGCCTTTCCTAAACTGACTCCACAAAGTTGGGAGCATAGTGTCTTGGTATGCTGAAGAATTAAACTTGCTATTCACTGGAAGTAAGGGGGCGCCTGAATTCAGTGATTAAGAGGTGTGTCCCAATATTTTTGTCCACACAGTGTATCTCAGGACACCATAGTATGGGCTTATTGTGCATGTGCAGTCGCTCAGCAGCACCTTGTCAGGTAATGTACTCATTAATGATGGAGAGGTTAGGTATGATAAAAATATTTTTTTTAAAATGACAGAACACATTATTGCCTATTATAGCAAGTGTCATCACCAAGAAGGTTGTCTCTGAGTACATTTAATGAGATGTATTTTTCCCACCCAACGGGAAAAATACATCTCAACATAATTCGACATGAAATTTGATCAGGGGCATGCACAACTGTACATATATCCATGTTTGCTTCATCAATACAAAACATTTGGCACATACATGTGGAAAAAAATTAATTACAAAGAAGCTTTATACAGCTTTATCAAATAGTGTATCAAATATTTAACTAGAGAAAAGACTAAGTAATAAAATACTAAAATCTCCCATAACGAAAACCTGACTGTCTCCTTTCATGAGTTTTTTCCTTGGAGTCGACTCTGTTTTCGTTGCAAATATCGCGCCCGAGCCTCTGTGATCGAGCCTTCATCATTTCTCTTCTCAAGCTTCTTTGATGCTTCCTCACTGGTCTCTGTTCACAGAGGAATCACATGTGTCATCATTCATCAGTCAGCTTTTTAAAATCAGAGATGTAATGTAATGGCATAGGCACACACTTGCTGCCCACCTTATCAGAAATACCAAGCTTGTACTTACACTTACTAGCCAGTCTATGAAGTACACTGTGTAGCGGTATACAGTAATTGCCCGCTTTTTGCGGGGGTTACGTTCCAAGAGCACCCGCATATTGGTTAAAGAATAAAAAATTTAAAAAAGCCTAAAAATGCCCCAAATATGCTCCTAGAACAGTTTGTCTTTTTAAACCCTTAAAGGAAATGTAAAAGTAAATCTGTATTGGAATTTAAATTCCCCGCCAAGATATGCAAAATATTGGGACACCACAGCGAAGTGAATGGTCTTCGGAGAATAAAACCTGATCTACTCGGGCTAAAAATACAAATGAGGCCTCGTTGCAAAGATGGAGTTGGAGTTTGAAGTGTCCGAGTGCTTTCCCCGCCGAGATATGCAACTCAGAAAGTCATGAGACAAAAGTATTGGGACACTGAGGCGAGGTGAATGGGTCCCCTTGTGTGAAAACATCAAGAAAACATATATTTATTGCCACCAAAAAGCAAAAAAATGTTTAGACAGAAAAGCTTCTAATAAGGGTCATTCCCTCGTTTGCTTTTGAGTCGTGCAAGGATTTTAAGTTTTTTATAAAAAGGTTATGACATGGCAAAAAAGTGATCTTTATTATTTGGTTGGCAGATGTTCCAAACACATTGTCTGGTTGTGTGTGTGTGGAGGCTGAATTAATGCAACGTTGCAAAGGTTTTTACACAGGTTTTCCATTCTCCTTTATTGAAAAGCCCTTTATCAATTTACTATCTCATTTCCTCCTCTAATATTGCTTAAACATTTTCATTTTAATGCACATTTCCAAACCTGCGTGGAAACCCTTTTGTTTCTGCTGGGTTGGGAGTGGTCTGTCATCCAAAATGATCCAACAAAAGACAGTTTTAACCAAATAGCCCTTCACTGTCCAACAACTGATTAGGATCTACAGGATGTCTAAATAACTGTATATGATCAGAGATGGGCTAAAGACCTATAAAACATGTATTTCTAATAAGGTGGCTGGTGGATGTGCCTCAGTGTCATGAATAACTCACCTGTCTGTCTTTTTGCTGCCTTTTTCTTTTCCCACTGTGCCATTTCCTCATCAGTTACTTCCTCTCTGGCAACGCTGCTTAGCTCATAAACATCTATCTCATGCAGCTTTGGAAGCAGATCCTTTACCCAGTCGTATCGGATTGGGCATACGGTTCTCACATAAACCCGGGAAGTGACCAAGACATCATGAAAAATGATCCAGTCCAGCTGTACCTCCTGCCCAAAAAGCTAAACAGGGGAATGAGAAAAAGACAATCATGGAAATGAAGAAAAATGTCAGTTTAATTACCAGGAGCACAAGGAGCAGGAAATTGTTAAATTCCTTACAGAAGATGATGGATGAATATGAACTGTGGAGCCATGTCCATCCATGGTACAAAAGGCCTTTCCCATGGACCTCCTTGCAACATTAGTGAAATAACCCATGCAGAGACAATGCCTTAAAAGTTCACTGCTGGTGCCCTTAAACTTCTCCTGTGGAAAATCTTTATGCTAAAAAAAAGAAAAAGATTCAAACAGAATGACATTTAAGAAAAAGCCAAAAACAAACACGGCAATTGAGATTTGTAAATGTATGTTATCAGACCCTTAATGAAAACTCGATATGAACCCAAGTGGGCATATAACACATTCATAGAACATGTATGAACTGTTGTAGAATTGACCTTTGTTCACGGGTCATATAAAACATCAGCTTTCTCTCTGAACTGTTATACGCCTGAAAGTAGTGATTTGTAGTGCAAACGGCCCTCTGTCATTCACTGAACATGGAGATTCCTCAGTAATGGAAGTCCTGTTTGTATGATCTATGTGCTGATGATCTGCCAAAACAGAGAGATCGTAGTATCGTCTAAATAGACTACATTCCATCTATCTATTGCAGTTCTATGCTCTTCAGCCAAATCACACTATTTGCTAGTCCGCTTAATGTCCACCTTATAGAAACAGAACTCAACCACCAATAGTTTAGTTGTACTGTTCCGTACCTTGCAAAATAGTAAAAAAATTACAAATTAACGTAAATACTGCGATAAAATCGAAATCGTGATTTAACTGTTAAAAAATCGTGATATGATATTTTTGCCATTTCGCCCACCCCTAGTCTTTAGCAAACGCAATAAGAAAAAAAACTAAAGACAGCCAGCAATGGGTGGTGTTATTTACTGAGTGTGGTGCCCTGTTGTGTAATGCTGAGCTCTATGTCTGGGCTGTGATGTTTTAATCTGTGGTGATTTAGGGATCATACATAGATACATTTTTCTTAGTCAGACAAATCATTTACTCTTTCCAGTACACAACCAACCCTTGCAGTTTTCATTGCACTTTATGTCCAAGTTATTAGTCTTTCTTTTGTTTTGCCTCTGAGAAAAACAGTGGTTTACCTGTTTTAGACGGAGAACAATCTCCCCAAGTTGAGTCTCCACACTGAAAGCAGATTTCAGGGCGCGCCAATGGATCCAGTGATCTTTACACCATGAGGATGGATTCTTACTGCAAACAAAGCCCCATTGGATCAATATCCACACACTGTCATATTCTTTTAAAAATAGATGCAGAAAAACGGTAAAGGCCATGGTCATAGTGACCTACCTTGCTTTGCACTTTTCAAAGATGCCCAGAAGGATGAGGAAATCATTAGAGCTGCCTGCAGAAGCAGCTAACTCTCTGTGGATCCTCTCTGCCTCCTTTTGTTTTTCTGGGTGGCCTAAATGGGCAAAAAGGTAAAATTATTAAAGGTCATATGATGAACTGAAATGTTGCGGTCACAGCTCAAGGTGCTAGAGTGGCTACCTGGTCGGATAAAGATGTTTTCCACTGAGAGCATGGCTGCCACTGGGAGCATTAACTGCTCGCAGCCAAGAGCGGCAGATTGCAGCAATGCACGTGTGAGTCCAGGAGGAAGAGGGAACTCCACCATCAGCCTTCCCAGCCTGGTTACATTACCCACCCTTTGGAACAAAACCAGTGTTTACACAAAATGCCTGTTTACAAAAGAACTTCAAATCTGAACATACCCTGCCATATTTCTCAGACTTACAAAACATCTTATCACAAATTCTGTAAAACACATGACACTCTATGTTTTTTATGCTGCTACTAACCGCAGTCATATTTATTGCCATTTTAAATTGCCGTTTTTTATTGCACATATTTATTTATTGATGTCTTGCATTCTCCTGCACATTTGCACACTTGCACATCTCTGCTGCTAAAATACAGTACTGGTCAAATACTGTACTTATCCTCAATGTAGCCATTGTCATTTGCACTACACATTGTCTTGTGTAGTGCTTGACTTGACTTCTGGAATATATTGGACCACCATTAACCTTCACAACACTACCACCTAATCTGAAAATCAATTATGAATAACATGATTCCCAGAAAAAGAGTAAGAATCATTTGAATTACCTGTCAATTGCATCAAACTGGTAGAGCTGCTTCAATGCCGCCAAGATAAACCTCTCCTCTGGATTATCCAAGTAGGGAAACCTACATAAAGCATGGTGATGTTTAAAAGAGCCTGATAAAAAGGCACTTTAGTAAGCCTTGCTTAAAAAACTTAAAAAAAAACTTGCACACAAATGGTGTGCAAAATGTGTCATAATATTTCTAACAATTTTCTGAGAAATGATTCATTCAATGTTATTTTTCCAGACAAAATCAAGGAAATGTGTATTAAACTACTGAGTGCGGAGTTCACCTTGCAATTTGTGTTTCTAAAACAAATACCGTCACAAGTCGAAAAATGCAAATTTGGGATACTTTTATTCCTCAAACTTATTTTCTAATGATGGAATGAGAAGTCATTTTTAATAAATCTTGCCAAAAACCGTTAAAGCTTTCGTTCATACAAGGCATGTCAACTCAAACCTCAATCCGCTAGAAGATTTATGGTACAAATTTTAAAAATGATCCGTGCTAAGGCTCCATCCTGTTGATGTTAGCAAGTAAACACAAATCTGGGAGGTGAACAAGTGTGGCACCTTACTCTGCAGCTGCCTTATCAAGTTTTGTACCTACCATGGGAGCCCGAGCAATTATATTGGGGATGGGCGTGCCCCCCTCCCCCACATAAAAAAAAAAAAATTCGTTTCAGCCCCCCCCCCTTATCCACCTAGTTTTCATTACTTTGCCATGAATAGGATTGTCAACCGTTCCGTATTTGAAAGATAAAAGATGTGTTCCGTATTGAACTGAAACAGAACACACTTTGTTCTATATTTTTGGAAAAAAAACAAGACAGAAAAAATACAGAAAAATGAAGATTGCACAATTTGAATGAGGGGAAACATGCAAGACACCCCACAGCGCCTCCCCCGCAACATTAAAAATGCTTTCGAGCCTTTGAACATGTCAAACAAGCCTAAAGACAACATCCAACACACCTAGAAAAGTGATTATATATCAATTGTAATACAAAGTAAACATATCGTCATGTTGCCCACCCTCCCTAAAACAATACCTGATTACGTCATGGACTCCAAGACACTTGAGAGTGAGAACAACCGAAGTCAGACTAGATCTCTGGATCTCCGGAACAGTGTACTCAGGCATGCATTTTTCCCAGAACTCTTTACTGTAGATCCTGAAGCACTTCCCTGCCGAGGTTCTTCCTGCCCGTCCTGCTCGCTGCTGAGCTTCACTCCTCCACAGCAGCAACACCCGGAAATGCAGACATAAAGAAACACCATGAGAAATTGACAAATTGGAAAAAAAAAACAACAATATTGCAATAGTACCATAATTCCATTTTTAGGGCTTCAATATATACATTGATGGTAAATAATTAATGTTTATTCTTTACTCACTTGGATATGGGCACCACTTCAAGGATGTCCAAGCCAACTCTGGAGTTGTGGTTCAGCTGTTTCACAAATCCACTATCAACAATATATCTTTAAAAAAAGCACAAGAGACGTTTCAGCTAATCACTTTTTCAAAATTATATATACAAAAGTATTGGGACACCTAACCATTACACCAACAGGACTTTAGTGACATTGCATTCAAATACATAGACTTTAATATGGAGTTAATAATATGGTCCTCTCTTTGTAGCAATAACAGCTCTTCTTGGAAGGCTTTCCACCAGATTTTGGAGTTTCTGTGGGAATTTGTGGCCATTCATTCAGTAGAGTATTTATGATGTCAGGTGTTGGACTGATGTTGGACGAGAAAGCCTGGCTCGCAATCTCCAGTTCATCCCAAAGGTGTTGGATGGCGTACCAAAGGTGTTGGAGGGCTCTGTGTGGGCCAGTACATTTACATTTACATTTATGACTCAAGAGGAGCTTCTATCCTCAGGCCATTCGAGTCCTAAATCAGAACATGCCCCCACTCCCCTCATAACATTAC
>JBBPDC010000001.1:16265281-16289782 GCA_037974485.1 Hemigrammopetersius urotaenia | reverse complement strand
CTAAGTGTTTTGCCGGCCTTCCAGCAAATAACAGATTTATTTTAACACATTTGGTGGCCTCTAGCTCAAGTGCTTGTATTTTTCTCGGCTCCTCCTTTACGTTTTGATATTTTGTGTTTTATCAGGTTCACTATCGTTGCACACAGTACATGGCATCGGCTCACTTGGCTAATCGCTGCATTTGTTTGCTCAGCACCCGCTCAAAAACTTGAACTTGATTTTTATTGGCCAATGCTCAGCGAATACGTCACGTGTGCTCATCGTAAGTTTAGCAGTCAGTCTCGCAGTTCGCATCAGCTTTATGCGGCCAATTAGAAAGACACAACCATGGGATTTCAACTATACAACAATAAACTTCCAAACAGAATTACATTTATAAATAATTTAAAAACTAAATGCCTAACCCACCGGCCCACTGGGAATCTCCCGGTAGTCCCGATGGCCAGTACATCCCTGGCAGCCAGTGACACAATGCCTGGGGAGCAGTCCAATCACAGGGGCAGATCCTTAACCGACAGGCTGCCAGTATGTATATGCTATTCAGCTTGTATGTAGGTTTTTTTTTAATGCCCACTGACCATAGAGGTGAACTTTGTAACTTGCATGTACAGATTACAGTACAGTATATCTGTTTCTCAGTATCATGTGTCAGAACCATTCATCAGGACCACCCGTAAGCAGGTGGTATTTGGGTAGGGATCATTCTCAGCATTGCAGTGACATATGGTAGTGGACAGTTGTGTGTGTGTTACTGTTGAACTGAGAATAGTCCATTGACTAAAATACCCAGCCAACAGTGTCTTGTGTCCAGAAACTGCCCACTGATATAGGGCTAGAGGATGATGACCACACACCATGCAGCATCAGATAATCAGTAAAGTGACTAGTGAACTGTTATCCCTGAAAACATGCATCTGAATTACTGTGGCATGTGTAGTAAGTTTTCATGAATGTAGAAGACACTCGAGTGTATCATAACCGGCTCCGTCTGGTCCAAATCAACTATTGTACTGAACTGTAAAAAACTACATTCTCCGTGCTGCACCGTTTCTACACAAACCCCGCCCACGTTATATGACGTATATCTGATTTGCATTAAATTGTGAACTGCGCGGGTTTCAGGTTCTTGTTGTCATAATTTTGTAATTTTATTATTATGGCTTGGTAACGGTAAGGCTGTTTTCGTAATTTATAACATATTATGATAAGAAATAAAATAATGTATCCAAATTACCATCAACAAAACATCTATTGGGCTGCTCAAGTATATATAGCTATCATCTCAACTCAGGAAAATGCCCGGATGAACCTCGGTGGTCCGGGGTGCAGGCTTCAAACCTGTAGCTGCTTAGCGGCAGAGTGGTTCAATTCCACCTTTCGGGCGTCCGGAATCCCAGGACAATCAGCATTTTACCTAAAAATAGACTTGATCGGGCCGTATGATAGTGTAAAACATGGAAGTGGGGTCTTTTTACTCTTGTGCATAGCGTCTGAAGCAGACTCTGTCGTTTCGTTTATGCACAAAAATAGAAATGTGATCAGGAAAAGAGACGATCAGGTGTAATACCTGGCGAAAGAAAACAGGGACTTGACTTTCGTCAAGCGAAATTATTCCTACGTTTGTGTGATGTGTCACTTTTCTTCCGTTGATGCTGTATATGTCAAATTAACTGTAACGTCTACTTTACCCGGAACACTTTAATGGACAAAGTTCAACGATACACTATCTGGACAAAAGTATTGGGACGCTTGGATTTTCCACTTATATTTTATTGACATTGCATTCAAATACATAGACTTAAGCATGGCGTTGGTCGGCCCATTGCAGCTATAATAGCTTCCATTATTCTTAGAACGCTTCACACAAAACGTTGGGGTGGGACCTTCCCCAAACCGTGTTCACAAAGTTGGAAGCGTGGCGTTGTCCCAAACGCCTTGAAATGCTGAAAATATCCTAAAATAGGTGTGTTCCAATATCTTTGTCCACTTAGTGTATATTCTCAAAGAATCATAATAGTGCCGCTGCCTGAAAGCTAACCAGAGCAATCTTCTAGACATTTCCCACAGTCCAATCACCAGCCTTACGTCATCGGAACTGGTCGAATGTGTCCTTGACTGACATGTGAGTTGCGAGAGCAACATTAGCTGAATGAACTATGTAGGTTGCAGAAGAGCCTAAATAACAACCAGTTAACCTTCATCCACGTTTTCACCAGGTACGTCAAGTATGTAGCACGATTTCTAATTCTCGTATTTGCCTCCAGAACAGTTTTTCACTCGATCATGCTGTAGAAGCAGAACACAGATTAGCTTAGCTTAGCACACTAGCCTCAGCTGTGTGAACAGGCATTAGCAAATGTGTCGATTTCACACACTAGTACGAGATTCTATTTAACCTGGATGCGACAGAAGTGTCTGGCCTTTACTAGGCGTCAATGGGGTTTTATTTAAATGTTTATCCATGCACATTAGAACCAAGAACAACCACACTTTTGGCTAACAGGTAAACAGGTAAAAAAAAAACAATCAGGTAAAAAACCACACAGTCATACGATCTCCATAGGCAAATACTACCAATAGATAACATTGAAGGAAGTAAAATAAAGTGGCCAATGTGAACCAAGCATTTAACCCATTCACCAAGTAACGTTATATCACTCGGGAGTTCCACGCTGCCTCTGGAAGCAACATCAACACAAATTCACATGCCAAAAATGTTCTGGAAAACCTTCCCATAAGAGCGACGGCTGATGAAGAGAGATGTACACTAAAACCCATGGAAAGGGATGGTCAAGTGTCCTCATACTTTTGTACATATGAGTATGTGCAACCGAACATGTATTGTATTTGTGATCAATGACGTCACGTTTAAAATGCATGCATGATGGTTCACTGATTATAGTGCAGAGTTTAAACAAAATAATTATCGTTATAGTTTTTGGTTTTGTTTTAAACTGTGGCAGCACTCTTTAGATTTTGTTTTTTATTGTGTTTTGCAACTTATAAAACTTAATTTGTCAATTGTTATCATAAAAATAAGTCCTATTCTGTGTATCTTTGGAACATTTTTCCATTGCGCTACTGCACTTTTGAACTTGAATTCATGAGTGTCTGTAACGGAATGAAATATCAGTAAAGTGTAGCTCAATTTTCTGAATTTTTATTGTAATAAAATGCCTTCGAGTTTTACTATTCAAAAAACAATTAAAAAAAACAATAGCTAACTTGGTTTTTTTTTTTTATAGATTACGCTTTGTTAAAGAGTAGATCCCACTGACTCACCTCATTTTCCATGTTTTTT
The DNA here is from genome assembly GCA_037974485.1 of Hemigrammopetersius urotaenia. Classification (NCBI taxonomy): domain Eukaryota; kingdom Metazoa; phylum Chordata; class Actinopteri; order Characiformes; family Alestidae; genus Hemigrammopetersius; species Hemigrammopetersius urotaenia. The sequence continues at coordinate 16,286,481 of JBBPDC010000001.1, read as the reverse complement.
TGTTTTTTATTTTTGTGCCCACCCCTCTAGAAAGAAGATGCCTTTACATAAGTACCCTCCAAAACTATGGGATACCCTGAAGTTACAGAAGGGTATCTATGCTCGTCTACCACAGCACTACCTGAAAGCTCTACAGGACACAACCCCCCCTACCCCAGTGCACTGGAAACCTCTAGGGGTTAAATACAGGATCAGCCCCAAAACAGGCCAGCGGGAGCGGGTACAGGACATTCCCATTCCTCTTCATTTCCCACCAGAGTCCCAGCGTGGCCTCTGGGGTGGAGAGGGCTGGATTTTGGGATACAGATATGCCAATAATGACAAGGTGAGCTGGTGTAAAGGCAGTCAGAAGATATGTAGTGTTGCAGTAATGCAGCATGTGTAATGTCTTTGCTCTCCTCCCTTGTTTGCTCCATGGAAAACAGCGTTGCTATGTTTAAGAATGTATTACTGTTTCTCCTAGTTTAACACACGAGTTTCCCACAAATCTCAAATGGGTGCTGCAATTCTGAAAGCAGCTACCCTCACACACCTCAGCTGTGCATTTAAAATTGAGATATTTCTGAGAAGATTAGAGTTCACAAAATGATTCTAAAAGAATCTAACAGGAAATGAGAAACCCGACAACCATGCAAGACCTGAGAGACTAGTAAAACTTTAGCCATGAAACTTTCATTTTGGAGAGGGAGGAGAAAATACATCAAACTCCACTCTTGTCTCAGATCTGAAAAAAAAAGGTTTCCATTCATCCATCCACCTTGAGAGAATGAAAAGGATGGCTAAAAAAGGATGTGTCCCTGTTAAGAATTTGTAAAAAAATATATATTTATTGGTTAAGGCTTTTGAGTAATTTCCTGTTTAATGTTTTCTGTTTTTTTCTGACAAGTCCAGTAACTTGGACTGAATGGTCATTTGGCTGGAAAGTAAAATATTAAAGGGTGATCTCCAAGGATGACCCTAAACTCTATTTATGAACACTGTTCTAGCTCTCTTCGAAACTGAAGAAAATTTGGAAGCCTCAGCTCTTCAAGAAGGAGCTGTACAGTGAAATCCTCGACCAGAAGTTCACGGTCTCAGTCACGGCCCGTACGCTGGATCTCATTGATGCTGCGTTTGGCCTCGACTTCTACATTCTCAAGGTGATGTGCACAAACTGATTTATTCAGCTAATCAGAGGGATACACAAGATGATTAAGAATGCAACAGATTTTTATTGATTCTAAAGAAGGTCTTTATTGTATTTTTGTGTTTGTGCTGTTCTCAGACACCAAAGCAAGACTTAAATTCTAAGTTTGGGATGGACTTAAAACGTGCAATGCTCCTCCGGTTAGCACGGAAAGACACTGAGCTCTGGACAGATGATACTGTCCAAAGGGAGAAGATCTACAAGAAGTACAAGGTATGCAGAATTCAAACACCAAAACTTTCTTGCTGGTGAAAATACTGATATGATAATGGCATGTTGATGTAACTGGATGTTAAATGGTGTCTTGTCATTTATTCCCCTTGGCTTGTGCATTGGGGCGAGGCAGCAGTTTGAGATTCCAGCTGAGGAGGCCGAGTGGGTGGGGCTGAGTCTCGAGGAGGCAGTGGAGAAGCAGAGACAGCTGGAGTTCAAGGTGACATTATACACTGTTCTTTTGGTGCACCGATTCCTACAGCCAGTCAGAGACTTGGTACTTTGGCTGGGATTCTATACAAGGTGTACAAACAGCACAGAGAACAGCTCTGCAACAGCAAAGTAGAAAAAAATCTGCAGATTTTCTGTTAAACACTCAACGTATGTTGAAGTGTATGATTAGCTTCTTCATGTAAATAACAAAAAATAATTTATACCAAAGTTATTTTGATAGTGTTTACCTTATTAGTTCATGTCCCTGGTGATATTAAGCATCATTTTATCATAAACCATTTAAAATTTTGGTCTATCCATAATCCTAGTTGGCAGTCTGATGACTTTTTCCTTCCTCTGAGACTTTGGCTCTGTTTTATTTATTATTTTTTAATACTAACCAACAATATCATGCTTCACTTCTCTCTCTCGCCCCCCTCTCCTAACATCAATTTAAAAATGCTCAAAGACCCAGTAGATCACAGCACAGAAAGATTGAAAAGATTTAAAGTGATTGACTGAACTTTTTCCTGTTTAAATTAAAACTATGATTTAGGTGTTCGCTACACCTGTAGTTAGTCACAGGTATCTTTAATTACAAATTCAAGTAAATGTACTGGCTTGAAATTTCTTATGAATTCTAAAGGGTGCCAGGAGCAGTCAATTTTCTGAGAGGAATGAGATCATTCTGACTCTTTTCTCTGTTTTTGTGTTGTTTCAATGAAAACGGGCAAAGATTTTTCATTACAACAATTTTGTGGAAGAATTTGTTATTTCTGGTAGTGACTGTGTCAGCTCTGTTTGGACAATGAAGCAAACATGATATGTTCTCTTGTTATCCCACCTTTTACTCATCTGTCAGTAAATACAACTGTGAGCTTTAACAGAATTGATTTTGTCTGTAATTTTATGCTGCTTGCCAGATGCCTTCACAGCAAAGACAGAAAAATGGACGAAGACATAGCAGTTCTATGTATATTGTTAATCAAACATATGCAAGCAGTCAGCCAATCATTATTAGTTAACCACATTTTGGCTTGCATGCTTGTTTTAAGATTAGAAGTTTCATTTACAGAAAATAACTTTAAACAATGACTAGTATGTTATTTTTCACATTCATGTCGTCATCTACTTTCGGCTGCTCCCAATTAGGGGTTGCCAGAGTTGTTCAAGCGTCTTAATTTACTTCTATCCTCTGGATCTCCTCCCTTACCACATCCATAAACCTCCTTGTAGGCCTTCATCTTCTCCTCCTCCTTGCAGCTCCATCCTCAGCATCCTTCCTTCAACATCCTTCTTGGAAGTGAAAGTGTCTCACGGTTGGTGATTGTAACCCTTGGAAACAGTCTAATAGACAACGAGACACTGAGAGTTTCTGTGGTTAATGAGAGTTTCTGATGTTTTATGTTGTTTTTGACATCTGGGTGGCCTCTTTTTTTTGTGAGTTATGTGATGTAATGAAAATAATGGAGGAGAGGTTCAGGTGTGATTGGTGCAGTTTCTATGGAAAGATGGCCACTTTAGGCACTTTAGAGGCTCAGTCATTCAGTGCCACATGAGATCTCAGAAGCACAATGATGTTCAGTGGCAGATGCTGGAACTGGCGAATGCTGTAAAATAAACGTAAAGGGTGGAGGTAGCTCAGTGGGTAGGATACTTGCCTCTGGACCAAGAGGTCATGGGTTCAAATACTACCTTCAGCAAACCACCATTGGGTTCCTGAGCAAGACCCTTAACCCTAAGTTGCTTCAGGGAGACTGTCCCCTGTAGTTAGAGAATGATAGTCGCTATGGATAAAAGCGTCTGATAAATGCCATGAATGTAAATGTAACACACTGATCCTGTCCATCCTTATCAAACCCAATGCTAATCTTAACAGTTTTAACTCCAGCTCTGCTTCCTGTCTTTTTGTCAGTGCCACAGTCTTCAAACCAACGTAAATGGTCTTACTACCATTTTGTACACCTTCCCTTTCCCCTTTATATCCAAGCTGTAAATGTTTTACTACATGCTGATATCAAAGTTTTTTTGTGGAGTGGAATAAATAGATGTGGTGCATTAAAGGAAAAAAAGAAAGAGGAAAAAACAAGATCTCACTCATGAATGTGAGCTTAAATGCATGTGGAAGACAGTGCCAGTGTTGAATCCCAGTAACATTTGCTTTCTGTGGCCTTTGTTTCAGAAACCCAAGCCTCTGTACCAGAGCTGTGTGGACAATCTGGTGAAGGAGCTCACCCTACAGAAACTGTCAGAGCCCCAGATCATTGAAAAGAGGGACTGAAGGATATTCCTCATTTCTGCCATTTTGGTGTTATAGTATGCATGTGGTCTGTAAATATCTAACCCCCACATTCATCAGATGAATAAAATCACATGACTTTCTATATGGGTGTATATTTGATTGGTGTCACAGGGCTGTGACCCACCGTAAACTGGTTGTATATTCCACTGTCTGTTCACCTTCACACCAGTAGATGGCAGGAATTTGTGTATGATGTCACTTCTGAGCAAAGCTGCTGTGTCATCTCAGGCTTTGGTGTTCTCTATAACAATGGTTTTCAACATTTTCCACATTAAGGCCCACCTATCAATCACAGCATGTTGCCAAGGCCCACTTGGCCACATTAGATGATATTAAAATAACCGATTGCGGACCAATGGGCTGTCTCAATTTTAGATTCGCGGTCCAATCAAAAGCATTCATGGCCCATCAGTTGCCCACAGCCCAGTGGTTGAGAAGCCTGGCTCTATAACACAAAAAATTTCCACAATTATTTCCTGTGTTAATGGCCGTATAGTTATTAATGCAACATATACTTAAGGAAATGACTGAATAATACAGATTTCATTCAGCCAACGTCTGTAAGCCCAATAACAAGCAGTATCAGAGTGGTTCTTCATTTCTCGTTGAAAGCCTGTATTCATAGCTCATAAAAAAATGTAAAATCCAGGGGCAGTGTGTGGGGACGGTACCTTGCTCAAGGGGACCTCAGTAGTGCCACTAGCAGTCCTTAGATTCAAACCTACAACCTTCTGATTATAGAAGCAACTCCATAACCATAAGGCCACTAGCTGTCCCAATGAAATTCTGACAACTGAAATTTACATCTGAGGTTTCTCAGGAATCAATGTTTAGGGAATTTCCGAAGAAAGGCGAAGGCGGTCTTTCTTCAGAAGTTGATCATGTGAATTACTTCGTACTTACATGTGGTGATAAGCAAAGAGAGCGGGTGCCAACCAAAACAGAAGTCACATGCGTTCTAAGTGAGCAGTTTGCCCAATGGTGGAGTTTCCCGTCTGGCTTTGGGCCAAGCCTCAGGCTATGGGATGGACTTGAGTAAAGTTGAGTAAGAAGTTTTTGATGTGATGAAAGAAACGAAGTGAAATATTCCCAGGCTCTGGACATGCTGCTGCTTCATTGGAAACATTTTCAGCTAACATTTAAATAAGAATTGTATGTGTGCTTGTAGGTACTACACAGGGCTGCAGAAAGGATATACAAAGGCTTCAAATAGACCAGTGTTTCTCAGCTTCAGGCCTGCAGTTCTCAGTGATGTAACTACAGCATAAGAACTGGGACAAGCATACTAAATTTGTGTTCGATCAGGATGTAACTTCATAGCACCACTTGTAAAAGTAAAGCGCCCCCTTATTGTCACTTGTGAACACATTGCAGCACACAAAACAATAAAAAAAAATGAAACAATAAAAAATTCTTTCTCTGTATTTAACGCATTTACCAAGTGAAGCAGAGCACAGGCAGGTATGCAGCGCCTGGGGAACTGTGTGGGGACAGTACCTAACTCAAGGGTACTGCAGTGGTGCCATTAGCAGTCCTGGGATTTGCCTCAAGTTGAACGGTCTAATAAACTAAAGTAAGGCTTATTAAGATATTAAATTAAGATACATGTTCAGCCACATTTGTTTTTGCTGCCTCAAAAATATGTATCAAATTGGGACACAACTCCCAACAACGGTTCCCATGGAAAAATCCCATGGAACAATGTAAATCGCCTATTTACATACCATTAGAAGACCATAAAAATGACATGTGAACATAGCAGCTGCTTTTTGTGTTCCATTTGTCATGAATGTCTTACATTTCCTTGGAATAAAATCTTTTACATGTATTTACACGGGAAGTGAAGAACATGCTTGCCACCCTCTTTTTTTTTTTTTTAACAGTGATGCATTATGTGATGACTATTCTAATCTTGAAGTAAACCCAGCTTTTAGCTTCCCCAAAGTTTTATTTACATGTGAACCATGAAGTGTGAATTTGTAGCCACAATGACTTCTCGGTCCACCAGTAAAAATGCAGAGAATGGAGAAGGCATCTGAGTCGTGGGCCCATGTTTTCCATCCATCCGTCCACCCACCTGTTTTACCAAAGCGTTTAAAGAAAAATGCTTGTAATGTCATGATAAACTCTTAAGCCCTTAATCTGAACCAGTCTATCTAGTACCTGGTCTAACTGTGTAGTTGGAGAAAGTCTGGAATGTGTTCAGTCAGGAAGAAAAAAAAAAGAAAAAAAAGTTGATGGCAATGAAGATGTTGGTTCAAGTTGTCAGGAATGTGTGGGTGGAAGAAAAGTAAGAATAAAACCACAATTACCCCCACGAACCTCTCATTCATTTAAAAAGACTTAAGTACACGAGAGAGGGTAATGTTATTTAACAACCGATTTTCTGAGTGCAAAAGCCACAATGCGACGTCCCTCTAATTCAAAATGACAGTTTCCAAACCAAGTTTTTATTAAGACACACACAGAAGCAGAACATTTACATAACTTTAAGAACAGCTCAATTCGTTCAGCTCACTACAGCTACAACTACTCTACATGCAGAATTACACATTTAGGTGTTTACTTGAGAATGTAGGCCTTGGAATCTGCTACATTTTTCAGTGCTGATCCTAACTCTTTAGATGCATGACAGTGCTGAAATCTGCTTGCCGGAGGTGGGTAGTATCGTTTAATCAGTTATATGTTTTACAGTAAAACTGAGAGATTTGTAACTTCTAAATTGTAACTCCTGAGTATTTCCAATACACATAAACAGCTCCAGACAAAATAAGAGACCACTGCAAAAATGTTTCTCAGATTTTACTTTTATCTGTTCAAGTATTGAACTGAACAGCTTTGGCTTAGTTTTTAAGAACTGCTGACAATATTTCTCCTCATTTCCAAATAAAACCATTATTCTTTAATTCATTATTTCAAAAGAAATGAAAATACATAAAAATAGAAATGATGCCGAGTTTACAGAAGAAAACAAATCTCTTGTTCACTTAAACAAAATGGCAATAATTACTTTGGACGTAAATCTAGTAGTGTTTTGCCCTCCAATAGGTCACATCGTGAGAGGAGAGTGTTGATTATGGTGTTTTTATACTTTTCTTCATTAAATAAGAGTTGATTCAGGTGATCACTAATCAGTACCTCGTGAAGCAGAATCAGGTGCTTGTGTAGGAATTTAACAGACATTGGCATGGAATGGTTGTCACGTTCATAGAGATGCTGATTTAAAAATAAATTGCAGTGGTCTCATTATTTTCCAGGGCTGGATACTTTTCTTCTACTCAAGTAGATTTGAGAGTAATTTTATATTTTACTTATATCTCTGTCAGCTACAGTTAATTCATTCTTTTACATGAACTCATACTTTAGAATTGTTCTAAATGTCTACTTTAAAATGCACATTATTTAATGCTATAACTAGACATTCTAATAGATAAAGACTCATGTTCTAAAAATGTAATTATCCTCCATCACACACAGAAGTGACTACCATAGGCTGAAGGTCATATGGACGAGTGTGGGCTTTTTACCATTAGGTCCAGCTAAGTTCTGACAAGCTGGTTACTGAGAATGCAAAGAAGCTTGTACAACTGGCAAATGACTCTCCTATCTCTTTGCAGTCTGAAAAAAAGGCATTCAAGCAGTAACTGATCTTCCCTTTTTTAGTGCAAGATGACCTAATGGGAAGATGCTTCTCCCAGATACCACACACTACATCATCACAGCAGTAGTCCTGCTATTTTTTCGTCATTCTCGGGCCTGAGCGGACATTGTTGCTGCGCGAAAACACCCCCACAACTTGTCCAGAGGTCCAACAGAATGGCCTGAGCTTGGTCCAACAGATCTGACTCTTCCTGTTCCATGTTCAATGTCCATGTTCATTTTAAGAGCCCTTCATATGGGACAGCATATGGCATCTGGCATGGATCAACACATACATGCATACTTCAGTTTCCACACCGCAAGGAGCTATCAAGGACACTTAAGAGTCTTCTTCGCTTTCAGTCTTGACCTGACCTAAGGAAATGCCCAGTAAATCTTGTGGCAGGGACTCAGAGCTGTGGCTGTGGCTCACCATCTGATTGAAATGTGCATCATAGAAGGAGGACATGTTCACCGCAGGTTGACCAGCTGAATCTGGGAAATTCAAGTTTGGATCTCCCCCTTCAAACATGAAATTGGAGTTGGGATCCTGGCTGCTGAAAAGCTGCAGAACATTGTGAGGACCCAGACACTCAGTAATGCTGTGCAAGATGCTGCTCATGGTGTCCTGATCCAAACTCACACAGCCATCTTCGCCATCTTCTTGTTTGAGGTCATCTTCTCCATAAGCGATGTTCTCCAGTCCCTGAGCCAATAAAGGCTGGGCCTCCTCCTGGCCAGGGGTTACAGATGGAACAACACCATCCAAAGCAGCAAAACAAAATGGATCAAACTGTTGCGATGGTGCTGGTTTGTTCATGTCTGGACCTGACAAAAGAATAAAACACAAATATATTTTTTTTAAATATTGGATTAAACAGACCCTGACAAACATGAATGGACAATGTCCCAGAGTTTTTTTTCTTAACTGCCAGTCCCCGCCCCATTTGTCACAGTAACATCTTCGAGACGGGTTTACAATAAATAGTGGAAAATTGTTGCGAAGATTGAATTGCATTCAGCCACAAGCCTTAGAGTGGTCAGGTACTGAGGTTGGATGATTACTTCTGGATCACTCTTAACTCACCCTGAAGGTACTAGATGGAGCTTCAATATTCCAGAAAAGCAGTTCTGCGGCTCCACAGCTTGATACTGAGGAGTTTTATATCATTAGCATTGGGCTTTGTGCTCCAGTGCATCTCATTCGACTGTGAATGTTTAGTTTAACATACAAAAAAATGCTAAATAATCATTGACTTATTAGTCCTTCTCAGCCTCTAACATTGTACCAAGTTTACCAATTTACATTTACAGCATTTAACCAGAGTGACACTCTTAACCGGAGTGCTTTGTTGGTCAGAAGAAAACACAAACTAACACACTTAGTCTTCCAATGAAGTTAATTAATGATATGAACATGTAGGGCTATTTCCAAGCACTCTGCCTTAGCATTAGAGTTCGCTTTAGTTCATTTTGAAGGTGTAGCTTCTATAACTCAAAGCTTTATGAGGCATAACATCCTACAGCATCCTACGATAAATATCCTTCTCTCTATCCTTTTTTTGTTTGACCTATATTTTGTTTCAAATATGTATCTCTGCACTGAAAATGTTCCTAATTCATTTATTTAAGATGATAAAATGTTTCAAATGTACTCATCTGACTGTCAGGAGACAGATAAAACCATGACACTGTTTATGCTCAATGGCTTAAAGCCCCTACCTGGGAGGGCAAGGCAGTCCTCGTTGAACTTGATGTCCGATTTTATTTTCCTCTTGCGGTTTACCTCATATGGATCTGCAGATCAATTAGCAAAGACAAGAAACCCTTTGTGTTAAACCACTGAAAGTGTGCTTTGGTTCGATTGTAAATGTTGCAGCCGTATATCTGATTGACCAGGACACCTATCAACGCTTCAGGCTACTGATGGTTCATTTCAGACAGTGGTGTTTTTGAACACGTGTGTAAATTTAGTATTATTTTGGGAGTATTGCTGAACTGAAAACTGAACAGGAAGCCTTAAAAGCTTTGATCAGTGGATAGAATAGACCCCACCTGTTTCTCACTTTTGATTCTGATTAAAAAAACAGAACACCCTTTCTGATTCAGTTACTGAGTCTGAATGACTTAAGTGCTTCATGAGCAGTTTCACTTCTGAACTAGAGTTACTAACAAAGAGAGCTGGAGATAAATAGCTGAGTTTTAAATCTCCCACTGAACGGATAAGAAAAACATTTATTTAAGCTTCTTTCAGTTTTACTGCTTTATGGTTTCATAACTTGCTCCAAGATACGTGTACTATTATGAATATTCCACGAAAAGCTAATTCTGTCTTCAGGTTACTCACCATTACACCATTGCCATATTTTAGTTCCACATTTTGAATGATTTAATGAGTGAAAGTGAATGTAAAAGCATATTCAAGATATAAATAGGCATCCTCAAAAGTGAAAGCGGTTTTTGTTTCAAGGTCAGGTTTAGCCGGGGATTTATTGCCGAGCCCGTAGATGGAGAATAATGTCTCCAGCAATCAGCTCTAAACAACCACACTGACCAGGCAAAAAGTACCAGATGGCTTCATGCAAATTATGCTCACCTGCAGAGTGTGCGTGTGTGTGTGTGTGTGTGCTTGGAAAATGTGCATCGCTACTGACCTGTGTTATGAGGAAGATAGGTGAACTTCACTGGATCACTGTACATGCGGTCTGAAATACGACGCAGATGCACATTGACCTCCACCTCCTCGCTGATGTCCTGCTCCTGAAAAGGCGGGGTCTTGAAGACGATGGCGATCTGCCGGTGGACGTCTGTTTGGGCGAACTCTGCTTTGGCCTCCCAATCGTCCAAACCAAAGATGATCTCGATGTCATCTATGGCACAAAAACCGAGCACTTCGTGTATGAAAAAAGGGCCTGCTAGATATCATCTAGTGCCTTATTCCTCTTTACAAACTGACTATTATATTCTAGATATCATCTAGTGCCTTTTTCAAACTAGGGGTAGGGTTAGCATTAGGGTAACCTTGTATATACTTTAACTTTACATATGTAATGTCATTTGGAACATTATGTTTCTTCCTAAATTTCTCATACTACATGAGACCATAACATCTCCCATTCCAGCCCAGTATAAGTTGCTTATCTGCACCACCATAATGGTGCAAAAAAAAACAAAACACTAAGAGTGATTTCCTGCGAGTTATTTATTCATGTGGTTCCTAGTACGTTGTGGGTGGTGTGCTCACCTTTTTGCACTTTGTCACACAGCATGTAGATTTCAGTCTTTCCTGTACAGGGACCCCGGACAACATTCAGTCTGTTGATTTTCAGCTCTGCAGTCGTAGTAGCCTCTGCTCAGGATACACAAACAATTAGCATGCTGGTATATTAGCATATGCATAAAGCAGGGCCTATGCATTAAGTTCAATTTTGCAACACTTGCAGACTCTTACTCTTGTCATAGATGGGGTTGGACACCACAGGGCTGAGTTGGATCCTGTCCCCGTCCTCCCTCTCCAGATCACACTGGAAACACAGCCTCACCACGTTCATGTCCATGTCCTCAATGCTCTTTGAGTGTCCAGCTGTCAGAGACAGAAAGAAAAATCTAAGTAAACAAATACTTTTTCACAGTGCACTTTTGAGTCACAATTACATGCACTTTATTTGTCACAATGCAGGCTTTACTGATTTTTCTCTAACCAAGTGCATGAAAGGTACTGTAATTTTGCCACTCACTGTTAAATGGATCGATATTTTTGTTTCTCCTCTTCAGCAGCGAGGCATCTAGCTCCTTCCTCCGAACACACTGGATGCCTAAATTTACAAAACTGAAACAACAGCAACAACATTGCTTGATATTTAGCTCGATTTTGAGGCCTCAGAGCCACATTTTGTTTTATACTATATTTCATATATCCTTTATGTTCAGTGCTCTTTTAGGAAGTGTTAAATGATATTAAAATGATCACAATATAAGCAAAATCTTACAGCATGTCTAAGTGAGAGCAATGTAAAGATCTGTAAACGCTCAAAATCTTCACACGGTTTTTTTTTAGTTGATGATTAACTGCCGTATAAATTATGGCAGTTAATAACTGAATTGTTCCTTGTTGTTCATGTTACGAAACTTTTATGGTACCAGCACAAATTATTGGCCATTTTCATTCCTTTGCTCTGTAGCCAACTCTATGGTGTTCTATCACAAAATGATGTGAGCACACAAATGTAGAATTATAAAAAGCCATAGAAATGTTTTACTTTACAAATACACAAAAGTTATCCTCAGAGGGTATTACAGAACTGCAGAACTACCCTCTGAATGTGTTATAGCAACAAGCTAAAAGATATGTCTCAGTGAATGTTTTTCTGTTTTCATAGTTACTTGTCACATGAACTCATGAAAATGCAACTAATTCACATTGTGCCTGTTGTCTTTCAATATCTGAAATCAAAAATTACTGTCACAAAATAAAGTGGAGGAAATAATAATTGCAATTATATGCAAATCAGTTTCTATCTTTTATTTAAAGTTATTTTTTCAATTTTCCTTTTGATGTGTTATCGGTCACTGTTATAATTAACCTACCATTAAAATGATTCTGTTCTGAGACTTTTCATTTCTTTGTCATTGGACAAACTTACAAAATCAGCGAGGGGTCAAATAATGATTTCCTCCACTGTAACTGCAATTAGACAATATGTAATCGGTATTACTGTAGGTAATAACTGGCCTAACATGGTATATGAAGTTCACAGTTGAAAATGAATGAAAATAATGTTTATTGAAAGATTGCATATGAAGGCAACGGCAGTGTATCATTGACTAAGAAGTTAAATTAACTCAATTTCAATGTGGTTTATACCTGTGACGTCGCGTCGTGTGGGGGTTAAAACAGACGACACAGATGCCATCTGAACAGTCTTTTCCAACCAAGCAGTGTGGGTGTGGGCGATAAGGGATGTCCTTAGTCACTAGAGACACGGTCACGGTGACAGATTTGATCCCTTCGATTGGCCCTTGGAGCTATTTACAGAAATGGAAGAAATGTTTTTTTGTATGGAAATACAGCCCCTCTAATTGGAAAGTGTAAACTGTGTTCATGTGTAGATGGTAAGTCCCTCTTTTGTGGTGGGCTGTTACTGTTTGATATTCTTAAAACCAGGCTTAACACTTAGGTGGCAACGTTATTCACTTAAACCCAAAGGGGGAAACCCCCTTTAGGTTGGAGAAGTCGGTGCATTCCAAAAGTAGCCACACAAACGGCCTCCAAAATATTTAGTGTCTTAACCACAAGCAAATCAGTAGCTTATGTAACATACATGCACTTTTTATTGCAAAGTGCATTGAAAGCAAATAAAGCAGAGCATATAAAGCAAAACACCACCCTCAACCAAAATCACTGTCTTCTAGTGATACCAGAACTCCTTCTATCCATTATATATCCCCCGTCTTGCAGCAGCTCCACTGGCTCCCAGTTAAATTTCGATTTAAAATTTAAAATTATTCTTTAAACCTTCAAGACCATTCACGGCCTTGCCCCTCCATATCTATCTGACCTCCTTCATATTGCCACACCCTCTCGTGCCCTCAGATCATCCTCCTCCATCCACTTAACTGTCCCTTCTGCCCATCTTACAACTATGGGGAGCAGAGCTTTCAGCCGCTCTGCTCCCCGGCTCTGGAACTCACTGCCACCCGACCTCAGAAACAACAATTCACTATTAGACTTTAAATCCACACTCAAAACCCATCTGTTCAAGCGTGCTTCCTCGCTCTGATTCTTATTTATTTATTTATTTTTCTTGTCTGTAATTATTATTATTATTATTATTATTATTATTTCTTTTTTATTTTTATTTTCTTTACGGTTTGTAGCCCTTGTTTTATTGTATGGTGTCCTTGTGTGCCAGAAAGGCACCTTCAAATAAATAAAATGTATTATTATTATTATTATTATTATTATTATTATTAGTGTTATGGTGAGAGATTCCAAGCAATTATGTTTGTATGGCAGTAAAGTAAAACTACTGATTCAATTAGTATTGTGGGCTGGCAGCCAAAACCACATTAATGAAGCCATGTTAAAAACAAGCCAACTAAAATGAAGATGCATATGTAGTTTCACACATCAAATTGTCTGGATCATGTTAAAGACAGCTCAGGTCAGAAACAAGGTCATATTATATTGGCAATACTTTAGAGAGAAGGTTAGATGTACATGTAGCTGTCGAACCCAAACTCGCATTTTTGTTGTTATAAACTTTTTTTGCCGTAATTCAAAAACACCTGCTCCCCTTTACAGTGTGTCATTCTCCGGACAATTTTGTAGACACAAATACAACACAAACACAAACACACACACCTCTGATTGGTTCCCAAATCTAGCTCTAAAGAAACCCTGTTCTGCATATTTTACATTTTATGTATTTTATGTTTTCCCAGCTCTTTCCGATGCCCAGAAATGCTCCATTGTTCTTCATTATAATCTTTACGTCCCACATTTGAAGGATGTGAAAATTTATCATCAACAATAACTGCATCATATTTTTTTATTTGTTGACTCTGTAATTATAAATATGTTTTGATAAGCCAGGAATTGCAAACTGACTTCTATCCTTTTTCTTTATTGCTACTTTAATTAGCTTATTAGTTGCACTAGGTGTGTTAAAGTTCCAAGATATCCAGGACAGGGTGCTCCAGGACCAGGACTGGTATAACCACACTCTAGACCATTTCCAGACTAACCTCAATGGCAGGCGGTGTCTTGTTAACATCTGTGCTGGAGGTTCCCAGGATGCTGCCAGCTGAGCGGCCCTCACACTCATATCGGAACCTCATGCCGCGCTCTTTGGGCTGCTCCACCACCACCAGCTGCGGTTTGTCCAGCAAGCTCTCCAACTGCTCAGTGCCCGTATGCTGAGAGCGCATGCGCTGGCCTGCATAAGCAGTCCCACGCCGCTGTCCTGACACCTTGGAGCCACGGGACGAATTCAATGTTGACATGACTCCGGTTCCAGTAGGCTGGACTGGCGGGAATATATTAGCACGCTGAAGATTAAGAGAGAAGGGAAAACAGTGAGTAAGAAGTCAGGCCACTGTCAGGCCACAATGTTGGATCAGCACAACAAAGCACCAGAAGCCAAACTATTCACTTCACATTTTAAAAGCCTTTTTCTTTATTGTAGCCAGTTTCATAGTTAATATAGTTTCTTTACAGCAGACAACAAAAAAACTTGTTCTGATTACAGCAATAGCTTTTTTTTATAGATGCAATTTCAATAATCATAACCATTTATGTGACACAAATCTGTGGTCAAAATAACCAAGTCTGATGTCTTCTAACTGTGCATCTAACAGTGCTGCTGGCTAAAAAGAAACAAAGAGTGTCAACTGCTGTGGTATGCAACAAAAGAGAAATAGAAATAACAGAGAGAGAGAGAGAGAGAGGGAGAGAGAGAGCAACAGACAGCAAGGAGGAGGGGAGTGGAGAGAGAGGAAAAACAAGTTATCTAACGGCCTAGTAAGCTCGTGCACTGCAGTCACAGATCAGTCAACAATGGAAAAACAAATGCGGAAGTAAAAATACAAAAGCAACAGTTGGTCAGCTGCAGGGCAGCTGGGAGAGCAGCAGCGAAGCGAGAGAAAGAGATCGTCTGGACATGCCTGGGGAAGGCCGCAGATCTCCTGCACAAAGAGCAGCTAACAAGAGGCAAAAGGAGCATGGTGAAGAAACAGGAAACTAACAGAGAAGGAACAGCAGCCAATGAGGACGGAGAGGGGAGGAGCTGGTGCTTTGTGCCGACAGCCATGCAGGAGGAAGAGATCGCCAACTGAAACAAGGCGTCAGATTTCAACTCTAACCGTGTCTCCTAAAAAGCTCTCTGGCCAGAAATGTGCCAACTGTGTCATAATCTCTGTTCACAACAATCGAGCCATTCTGGCTTACCCCCACAATTCAAACCAATACCAAAACAAAAAAGCACATTCTTAACTTTTAACTCCCACACTCTAAATCATCCATTCCTCACTTTCATAACTACATATCTTTCAGAACTTTACACTAGTTGGATATTTAAAGGTGAAAACAGAATTACAACAATTTAAGTAGTTGTACTATTTCTTTTCTTTTCTTAATATATTTCTAGTCTGAGTATATTTTATTATTTATTCAGGTATTTTATTCTGTATTGTTCTGTCTTGTGTGAGTGTGCAGTCGTGATGTGAACAATTTCCTCCGGGATAAATAAAGTTCTCTGATTCCGATTAAACATGGAATACTTTAGTTATTGTTAGGATCTCATTTTTGCCTAACAATATGACATCCCCAGAAAGTCCTGCATATAATAATTACATTGGTAATATGAGTTTCCTATTGAATAAAGCATGATGGCTGCCACAGCATTACTCAACCTCATAGATCTGGGACCTCTGAAAGAACAGCTAAACAGGCTGCTAGACATCATTTGCGGCTGTATGGAGGTGGTGCTACTGACCTGGGGGGAGTCAGTGCACCTGGAGACCAGGACAGGACCACCTCGCTTGCCCTCAGCTGCTGGGACATGGAGCTGCACGTCAGAGTCAGCAGGGGGAGGAGGAGGGTTTGGGAGTCTGAAGTCTTTCTCCACAAGGTACTCATTTATAAGGTCTGCATAATAATAATAATAATAATAATAATAATAATAATAATAATAATAAGATACATATTATTATTAGTATAAAATAATAATAATAATAATAATAATAATAATATGTGTACACTACAGGCCAGAAGTTTAGGTCCTCCTTCAGATAAAATCAATACACTGCTCTTCCAAGATTTTATTACAAGAAAACGCAAATAATTAAATGTAACTGACTGGTTTTGAAGTGTAATATAAATATATACACTGTAAGGGCAATTTTCACATAAGGATGTGAAAGCATATGCAGAAGTCATACATGACTCCCGCATAAATAACCACCCTTTATCTTTATTACAGTAATACAGATCTTTCCAGCATTTTTGGACATTACTTGTGTACAAACCCTCCCAGCACCTTTTCAAGCATGCAAACAGTTCTGTCTCATTTGCTGGATGCTCATTTCGAACTTGTCGGTCCAGCTCGTTTCATGCAGCTCAACAGGAGAAAGATCTGGAGACTAGGGAGGCCAAAACACAGTTTTCAAAAATTTTAGCTTTTCTTTGAGCTGGATATAATGTTTTGCAACATTTTGAGGAATGCTTGAGACCACTGTCCTGTTGAAAATTTAGATTGTGTACAATAATACCTAAACCAGCAGAAACTGTGTGATATTTCTAATTAAAAAACAATTGTTAAGGCCACTGTGGCTCAATAATGTTACTGCAGATTTTCAAAATATTGAAAAGAAGTCAGTTACATTTGTTCTAAATATTTTTAAATTCTTCTGGTAATAAAATTTGGAAAAGCCAGCATTTTGCTTTTTTTGGCCTGAAGCATATGTATTACATTACATTGTGTATACACATATACACACAAAAACACATGAATGTTGATGCAGTGTATGATGTTGAATTGAGTGATGCTTTTTCCAAGATTCAAAACAAAAACAATGTCAAAGTACTATATATGTATATATACATGCATTTTTTCATACATTAATGTTTATTATTCACTGGCTGATTATTATAATGACCAATGATAGGTTGAGAACAGGCTACTTACCAAAGTCGAGATCTGTAGAGGAAAGGAGAAAACAACATCAGTTTCAAGCGAATACAAGGAAAACGAAAGCGAAAGTGTGTTCAGCTTGAGCGCTGCTAACAGGCCACACAATCTCCAAACATGGAAAACGCGTTCATCAAACACTGAGCAAACATTTTCGAAACCCTGTACATGACGAGGTGCATCAGGGCTATATGTTGCGATCACAGTGACTGAAATATGAAAAGCACAAGGATGAGGCACTCCCAGCCCTGATAAGACGTCTTGTTTATTTCTGTGGTTTGGTGTCTTACGCTCTACAGGAAACGTCTGCGTAGAGCTGTAACTCTGTTAGTCTAAAACTCTGAAAATAACCTCCCTGCTACTTCACTGCCTGTTTGACCTGACTGCGCACACACACACGCGCGCGCGCACACGCACACGCACACACACACAGAGGGCCAGAGGACGAGGACAAATTCTGACATTTCTAATGAACTTCACCACTTACCGCCCGTGCCGAGAGAGCCGTTGTGAACAGATCCGTTCATTGTTCTCATGGTAATGGGGGCGATGCTCCTGTTCCTCTCGATCCTATCGGAGCTTCGAGTTTTAGTGTCCTCAGACGACCGCGTGCCTGAACTACAGACTCATTTCCGGGTGTTTGTCCGGAGAATGTTTTTTTGTTATTATTTTCTGCGATTAGATGAAAGTTAGCGATCTACGAAGAACGAGCGTCGGTTCTCCTTCTGCTTAATCCGATCGACAGACATATCTCACGTTTTCTGCCTGAATCGTTTCACTTTTGCACGACTTAATCTGCACGAGTGGAAATCCCCACTACGTCACCTCTGGGAACCCCCCCGCCGAGGCGTCGCCATGGCAACGTGAGCTACAAAGTGGCGAGCATGAAAGACACTGAAAAAAGAGATTGAAAACATCTCCCTACATGGCTGTTTCGTCAGGTAGAGTAGAAAGCCTGTTTTTCGAGAGGAAAGCACCTTCTTATATATTCGTTTAACGGTTGGTAGAATACAAATTACAAATGCTTTTCACATTGATTGTTTACACTCCGTTTACTGTGATGTATTACTTTAACGAGGTATGAACAAATATTATTTAAAATAATATTTGCATTGCAAAAGCAAACCCAGTCCAGAATATTTTGTTTTGCAAACAGAGCAGCAAAATTCCTCAAAAACCTATATAATAATTTTGTCCATACTGTATATATACAGACAGCGGCAAACAGGCAGCTAGTCCTTCCTAGCTATAAATCTGATAAAAATCGAAAGTTTCTTTTGCCAGTCAGCATTTGACAGTCATTGGTATGACATCACAGCTCTGTTTGATATAATCCTCAGCTAGCTGGTGTGTTCATAGGGCGTAGTCACAGAGAGCTTGTTTGGTGCATTTTGCCGCTCTTGCTCAAGTGCTGCTCTGAACAATTGCTTAGTTGGACACACTGGTCCTGAG
Source organism: Hemigrammopetersius urotaenia (assembly GCA_037974485.1). Taxonomy (NCBI): domain Eukaryota; kingdom Metazoa; phylum Chordata; class Actinopteri; order Characiformes; family Alestidae; genus Hemigrammopetersius; species Hemigrammopetersius urotaenia. Next base: position 16,267,787 of record JBBPDC010000001.1, on the reverse strand, counting down.
CAGAAATGTGTCCAGTTCCATGGAGACTTTGGTCTTATGGTCTGTGACATTCGGTGAAGCATTTAACGTTATCCCGTCGGAGGGCGACGGCATATAAAACACTATAGAGCAAGCAATTCTCTAAGCAATTCTCATTTCCAAGGATTAACTCTCAGATCTGCTCATCTGCAAAGAAGTTGTCTATTACTCACACTGAAAAACATTAATTGCTTGTCTAAAAATGTCATTTGAATCTTCAAGAGAAAAGTCTGCTGAAGCCTGCGTCTGGATAAGCTGCATTACATCCCGCTTACGGCCTACGAATGTGTAATTACAGGTGGCATGGAACCACTTCTTCATGTTTGATACTGATACTGATACCTTGAGTATCTGCCGATCTGGATTAATTTTGAATCTGAGCTTTCTCACTACTTCCTCTACAGTGTTCTATGTAAGTAATACAATTTGAGTTTTGAGACACAGCCTTGCTGCTCAACTGTGTTTCTCACTTTACCTCCTCATCTTCTTCGCTGCTCCTTGTCTTTTACACTAACCCACCCCGACTCCTCATCTTCATTACTAAATCACCACAACTCATCTTCTTCATAAGTACAACAGTCCCACTCCTCATCATCACCTTTTCTACTCCAACACTTCTCTTCATCACTGCCCCTCATTTTAATCACTAAATACTCCTGCTCCTCATCTTCGTCACGAACACTGTTGATGCTGTCTGCTAAAAGCTTTTGTGAAGATTCTCAGACCAGTGAATAAATAAATGAACCCAAATAGCACGTCAGCCCACCGGGAAAATGCCCAATACGCCAAATGGTCAGTCTAACCCTGAGTGCAGGTAAATATGACAAGTCAACAATAAACAAACATTAAATATGAAAAAAGGAAACTTAAATGAACTGATTTTGAGAATGAATGGAATATTATTGAAAACATTTCTCTCCTAGAGTCTCTGTAACTACCCTTAGGTGTGAAACACAGGCCGAGGGGTCATCAATAACTGCTCTGGTGCAGTTCTTTCTCTACTCACCTGTACACAAAAAGAAAGGACAGATCACTCAAATGCCAAAATTTAGAAAAAGAATCATAGTGAAGAAAGGAGATGGTTGTGAAGCTCATGTAGACGTTCAGAAGTGTTTGTAAATTGTTTTGAAGAAACAGATTTTTTTTCTATAATTTCAGTAATAGCTGTAGTAATCTGAATGCTGTCGCACACACTTGAAGAGGATTCCTGGTTGGACAGTTTGAGCTCTGCTGGACATCCGTGGCGTGGCGGCGCTTGCAATTACATCGTTCCACCTCAGGAGTGGTTGTTCACATTAATTCAACAAAAGTTCTACGACATTTTTAGAATCCATGAACAAACACCAGGTTTGATGAACTGAGCTGGTACCTTTGGTAGGCTGATGGAACGTACCTGTTTGTCACTTTCCGTGTCCTCCTCTTACTCGAATGCTCCTGGCATTCATCATCCTTATCCACCAGCAGGCATTTTCTGCTCTGGGGAGTTGCCTGATCAGCCTCAGATCCATTCTCTCCATGTCTGGCTTCTTCAGGCGCTTGGTGCTGGATCTTTGGGGTCTTTTGTAGACACCAAACTGGAAACTGTCCCCGGCTTGTCTGTTTAGGTTCGGTTGGTATGCTGACCACTCCTGGTTTCACGGCACAGAGAAGTATGTTCGCACTTGCACTTACAGGCAACCCCAGAAGTTGTGATGTGTGGACGCTGGATCTCCCTGAGGGTACTCTTAGGGTTGATGGAGGCCATGGAGGTGGAAACAGGTCCAGGGAGCATGTTTTAGGAAGACTGGTGTGGAGTGTTCCTCAAGTGAGGACCTACAAAACCACAGAGGTGAAAAAGTATCAGCATGATCTGTTCTTCATTTACTCTCATTACATCCTTCTGAAGTCTTGAATTCTTGAAGTCTTGAGTGGATCTGCACCCTTCAAATAAAGCCAGAAATATGTTCACCTACCGTAGAACAGCATGTATGCTTGCTGCTTCAGGGCTGATCTTCTGCCACTCATGCTCACAGATGCAGCATTCATTTTGTACCACTGCCCATTGCTGGCCTATGAGGATCATGAAGAACACAAGATCAGTGATGAGTCTGCTGTGTAGAAGCAGAGCAGGTGGTGTGTTGTTGGCAGATACAGGACAACGCGAGACCTTGACTTGGCAATAGTGATGTCCAGAGTCACAGTCACGGTGGGAGTGGGTCAGGACTCCATACAAACAGTAAACTTCTGATTCTCTGGATACGTCACATACTTTGTAAAAAGAACATCTCTTAGGCCTCGTTTATACTGCAGATCTTGATTCTCAACTCTGATTTGTTGCCTATATCCGATTTATTTGACGTTCTGTTTTCACGTTTTTTTAATTGTGACCAATATCCGATTCGCTTGTTTACACTTGCTATAGCAAAGGGTGGTTGTTACACCACACAGTAGCCAAGATGGACGAACGCGAAATATGCTTAATGCTAGCTCTGCGATATCTGCAAAATTC
>JBBPDC010000001.1:16248102-16265181 GCA_037974485.1 Hemigrammopetersius urotaenia | reverse complement strand
GGTTTTCTTTCACGCATCAACTTGTAACTTAAACCAAACAGACGGGTGTGGTGAAGAAGCCGGTATTTCTTTAAAATTTTTCCAGATAATGTTAACACTGGTTGCCGATGACTGGCTTGTTTTCTTGACACAAGATGCTGTTTATTCACTTTTAGTTCCTGGCAAAGAACATTATGAAAAAGAAGAGCCTTCTTGATGTTAGGGTTTCTTAGTTGGCTGCCTGATGTCATCTTCTTAGTTAATATTCGTGGAGAGTCTGTTTTTCTATCTCTTTTTTGTTTGCCATTTGATTTATCACATCCCTTTTTACTCCAAATCTTTTTTTGTCAGACGATTTTGCTCTTTTGTTGGTTTCTCAATTTTTTCTTTCAAAGCCTTTATTTCCCTTGAATGCCTTTTCCTTGTGTTTCTTCTCTTCCTCTCTGCTGCAAGAGCATGGCTACTTGTACTTGGAATTTCTATATTTTGATCAAGTGGGCTATCTGGAGGGGTATCTACTTCTTATGGCATTCTGCATAATCCTGGACTTTCTAGATTTTTGCTGAGCTTTTCTCCAGTTCTTTCTACGACGCCTCTGTTCCCTTGCTCCCAGGTCTCCTATTTGTCTGACTTTTTTGTTTCCATCTTTCTCTTTCCCTCTCTAGATATTCCCTTCTGTTGTCTTGGTCACTGTTTATCTTTTGTCTTCTTTTTCTCTGATATTCCCTATTTCTTTGTCTTTGCTCTTAGTATGTCTATAGTACAGATAAAAGCAATAATTGTTAGTATGTGTGATAATAATGAGCCACAAGCAATTAACATGTATTAGCTCATAGTTATGCAGGGCACAATAGCTGTATTAAATATTTTTAAGTTTTTGAGAGCAGTTTTTAACACCGTCAGATGAAAAACCTGACGGAGTTGATGTCTGATGGAGTTGACAAAATTACATGCTTTCTCATCTTACTCTAGTCTTGAACACAGGAACCATTTTGATTTTCCTCAGCAACTAGCTGGCTGCATCACCTTAACTAAAATGCCACCATTTATTCCACAAGTTTTAAGAAAGATGATTATAATTGGGTGTCGGTGTTGACACATTAAAGCTGTGACCGCAGTTACATGAACATTCTTGGTTGGAAATATAAAAAACAAAAAAACAAGACCAAGTGTCCTGCTGCATCCACCAAGAGCAAGGAAGGGAAAGGGGGTCCTTGAGGATTTAACTGAGCATGATATGCCTGATTTTTTTTAGAATTATTAAATCTGAGTTGACATAAACAGAGGACACAACTTTAATCTGTAGTTTTTCTGGACAATGCAATATGAAGTTGTCAATATGTATTTGATGTTTTGTGGAATCATGACATTTGTGCGATATTGATATTTTTGCATTTTTAGCAATTTTGAACTCTTATTTTTGCAACTTAACATTGTGGCCTCTTGCATAGGACAGGTTAATTTATATGTACTTTAGTGGACAGTGCTGGTGTTTTAACAATTTGCAGTAAAATTGTGGAAATATATATGAAATTCGGTTAATGAGTATACACATGTTATAAATTGAACTTTTAAAGTTTTTTAAAACAATAATGTCTTTATTTTAAAGCAAACTATGACATATGTGTAAGACACTGCTCTATATGCTGCCTGTCGCTTGTGTTTTTCTTGCAGTTTCGTCCTGTCTGCTCTGATGGCCTGGTGTTGTTATAGTGGTAAGACCCTGAAGAGAATTGTTCTTGCGTTGCCCCATGGTCCTGCAGGCATGTTTTTGCTGGGTATGGTTTAAATGACCATGGACAATGGAATGGCCCTTACAAAAATTAACCATGGTTTACTATGATTAAATAACCATGGTTTTCATGTTTTTTTGGGTAACTATGAAGTGGTATATGTAAACTATGGTAGAACAACAGCTACCATGAAGTGCAATGGATAAACCATAGTAAAACTATGGGTCGTACCAAAGTACCATGGGGTACCATAGTAAAACTATGGTTACCGCATAAAAAACCATAGGAAACCATAGTGAATTTTCATAAGGGGGGTTAAATGCCATGAAAGAACTTCACATTGTTCACTGTGTTCATGCGTGACTATAAGGGACCACTTCACTTTCTTAAAGTGCCTTTAAAAATCCCACCCCTTCTGACTGATGTCTGTAGTTACACCACAGCACAGCTGCAGGTTAAATCGGCACAAATTTGTTTTCCACTCATCTTTGATCAGTGGCTTCAGATTCCAGCGCCTGAGACAGACCTTCTCGGTTCCGACCACCTGTCACCAAACCCACTTGAAATAAACCCGACCAGGACCCCCTGCATGGATTTATATAAAGTATTATATACTTTTGTTTCCGTTTTTTCAATCATAAGCAAAATTACTGAAAGAAAAGAATATTTTGACACTCCTGAAGATTTCATGTACTTTTTGAATCGTTGAAGCACATGACCTGACGATAACTAATCAGCACGCAGCACCTGGGTTTCCTTAAAGTTAAGGTAGTACTGCTCTAATTCCAAAAATATTTCTGCACTTGAGGAACTGAATCACTTTCACAACTGGTCTAAACCCCCGGCCTGCCGAGGGAGAGCCCCAGCCACGCTGCAGTGGCATCCTGAACCGGCCCTGCTGACCCCTGTGAAACGCATTTATTGGCAAACCATCCTCCATTGCGGCCAGATTAGTTCGTCATGGTACTCACGTATGAACTCTTAGCTTAATGAAGATTCACCTTCAGTTTGCAAGGACTAAGAACAGTGCCATGGAAGCAGGACCTGGAACTCACTCAGATAAAACAAGCTCTGTATCTTTAAACTGCACTTAAATTTTACTACAAACATTAGTGATCAAATTTTAATGCACCAAAGTAAAAGCCAAATCAAGTCAGAGGTTGGGGAAAAACAAGAACATGACGCTAGGCCTTTCGTCCCGTGGACGCACCGCCCGAGTCCTGCTGGCCCCGCGGCGGCCCTCAACGTGAGGATGGTCCTGCGCAGAAGTGAGAATGCAACCATGGCAAGGAAAGCAAATCCAAAGTCCTGGCAGTTTAGCTATTGCTAGACAGGTTGACATCAGCACAATTAGATTTTACAAGCTGAGAATGTACAGTTTTAGGACATAGAAAAACAATTTGTATCATAATCACCATTAATAATTATATTAACATATAATTATATTCATACCTACAAGGCTGTTTTTTGTTGCTCATTTTTGGAACATCCAACCATTAAAAAAAAAAAAAAAAAAACGAAACTGAGGTCAGTGTCATGTGGGTAGCGTTAGAGATTCATCAGCATCCTTTCTTTACAGAAAACGTGCTGCTCCCTCTCACACTACTCAACCACTTTCAGGTTCACGCATGGAATGGAAAAAAGAACAAGGAATCCATGGAGGGAGGGAAGGGGAGTGTTGAAGCAAGCTTGAACTTGGCTTCTTTTTTTGCCTCCTTCTCATACATAAACTATGGAGATATGTACTGCAAACAGCCCATTAACACTAATGGGACTGACTTACTCATTACCTAAACCCTTCAAAGTAGTAGTGTTAACCAATCCAAAATATACAATACAGTACATCACATTTTTTACTTCACCTTGATCGCAAATTATGGAAAAATATTAAGTCTACATTAAATGTGATTTTTGTTTCTGCAGATCCCATACAAAAAAAGAGAAGTTGAACTGAAATTTTCTTGCAGTCCTTTACAGAATACCTTTACTCCAGTTCCTTTCCCAATTAGACATAAACAGAGCCTTGAAGATGGGCAAATACACAGTCCATAGACAGAAGGGTAGAGGCTGTGTGTAAAGGGGGTTAATCGTTTTTCTTCTCCTCCTCTGGTTTATCTGTGATGGCGGCAGGGCTGGCTGTCTCCCCCTCAGCTGCCTGTGCTGAGTTTTCCTTACTGAGGTCCAGTCCGCTCGTGCCAAACTCATTGACACGGTTGGGATCCACTCTGTAGATCCACCTCTGGTACAGGTAGATGAAGAACACTACATCTGTTAAAGAGCACATCATGGTCAGGACAGTGTACTACATCCTCCTCATTTATTTTTTTTTTACTTACTCTCACACACCCTCACTTTTACATTATATGAGCCCTTTAGGGCTTCTTACTAAAACCTATGTGCAGGAAATGTAAACTTTGAGTATGTAATTCTTCACAACAGTTAATGGGCAAAAGTGGTAAATGAGAATTCAAGAAGAGTCCATACGTACCATCTCTGAGGCAGCCTATTCTATACATCATGGGCATTTTGATCACAAAGGCAAATAGGTCATCTATGAAAGTATTTAGTGCCTTATAGGTGAGCATTCGCCATGGGAGATGTGCCACTGACTTCATCTTATAGTTGATGAAGAGCTGTGGTGTCATGGTAATGAAACCTGCAAAAAAAAAGTGTATTCCTGAAAAATGTATCGTTAACCTTCAGAGTCTAGTGACATACAAGGAAGCTTTTTCATTTGTTTTTGCCCTTTGGTAAATAGCGGCCTAGTTAAAGGTTGCTTTGTGTGTATCCTTCACAGACAAGAGAAAAAATGTGTTACAGTGGACAAACATTCTATATTGTTTTGTTGGAATTTGTGCCAATAGCCAGTCCATGCTTAGTTACTTAGTACTTCGTTAGCTTTCGTTAAATGCAAACAATTGTGAGTGGCAGATACAAAGTATATGCCAGGGATACCAGTGATCCCTGAACCTCTTGCTTATTGTAGTTTGTCTTTGCTTTTGTTCTTGGCGAGCACATTCATGTAAACCGTGGCTGCAAAAATAATCTTTTTTTTTTTTACTTTAACATTTCTTTATATATACACAGCTATCTGGGGAACCACAAAATAAAGAGCCAGAAGAACCCGTTCTTCGAGCAAATCCAATTGACCTGACCCACTGAAGAGAGTGCCCAGTACAGAAGCTAGACAGACACATGCAAGCTCTAATTAAGTAAATGTGCACTCACCAAAGGTTAACAAAAACCCATAGAGCATGCTGAGCACCCACGAGTACCAGCCTTTGTGCTCTACATAGATTAAGCTGTAAACAGCGTAGCACCCAAAGAGTGGGTACAGCAGCCAGGACAGGTACTTAAAGGCCATCTAGACAAAAAGCAGACGGAGGTGAGGCTTCTCAAATGACGCTTTCATAAAACAGCTTCAAATGTCCCCATCTTATGAATACTCACATCATCATAGATTTTGGTTGAGGATTCAACGTATGTGGACTTGTCTTTGAATATCAATCGCGGGAATATTCCTGCAATCTTATTCTCTCTGTCAAGCTGAAAAGATATGGGGGAAAAAAAATATCAAGGAATTGGGTTAAAGCAGTTCTGATCATGCTGAAAAGTATAACAAAATAAAGCAGCTTTTCATTGCTGCTCCTTACCCTGACATCCATGACTTTGGTGATCTTCCAGAAGTCTATAAGCAGGCCGATGAAGACGCTGACCTGCACCACAAAGTTGGTCTCGTTGTCCAGGATGTAGAGGAGCACCACCAGTGACTGAAACACCCCAAATATGATAGAGCGCACTGAGAGCCCCTCCAGAGACTGCCGGCTGTTCCAGAACTGGATATCTGAGATATTACAGAATAGATATCAAAAGTGCAGTCATTAATGAAGCACATTAAAAACTATTAAAGACAACCAAAGCAGACAAACACACAGCGATTATACAAACATAAGGTAGCTGGAACGTACAGGGTGACACAGGGGTAAGTAGCTACATGTGAAATATTGCACATTTCTCCAAAATGGATCTTGTTAAAATATAATTACATCCCTGACCAGACTTGCATGTATGTAAGCCATGTACATACAGGAGGTCTGCAGACTAAACTCACCATTTTTGAAAGCCAAGAACTCAAAGATGCTGTGGACGATGGAGACGACAATGGTCAGACCCAGTAAGTAGGGATTTGTCTCCAGCAATGCCACCTATTGAGAAAGACATTCCGTTTGTAAAACACCCTGCAGATTTGCTTAACAGCAACGACATGGTGCTGTGAAACTATTTATGAAACTATTATCACACGAACAAAAGCCTACAATATCTTTAGCTCAATAATAAATTCCCTGTTAATAAAACTGAGATCTGTGAAAAATAACAGATCAGAATCACAGAAGTGAGTCAGGACCTTAACAGAGTCTTGATCCTCATCCGACTGCTCGTACGTGTCCTCGCCCAAGAAGTTCCAGGGTGAGCGGGCGTTCTGGGCAGCATACAGCTGCCAGCGCCAGAGGGAAAGGGGGCAGTAGGTGATTCGCAGAGGAAGCTGCTTTAGGGTGTCGTTGATAGGGTAATAATCCTTCTGCAGGTTCCAGTAGTCATTGAAGTAAACGATAGGGTAGTAATCGCCACTCACTGCATCGAACTTCACATCTGGAAAAGGGATGGTAAGAGAATACAACCAGTTAAAAAGTACAGACTGTATTTCCTGTTAATAAGAAATCTAAACATGCTTAGCTTAATACCAGCAAAGCAATTTAATTAAAACATAATGGCCTTTCAAACAGGACAAAGTAAGGTTTGAGGCCCAGAGTACTTACGCTGGTCTAGGGGTGGGGGCACAGAGCCCTTCACCCAGGCTGTGTGATCGTCCACCATGTTGATAGTTATGTTGGGATGCCAGTGTGAAATGATCTCTACAGAGCTATGTCTCTCCGCCCTCTGGGAGAGCACACACACACACACACACACACACACACACACACACACACACACACACACACACACACACACAATTGTGAATACAGTAATGGGTGAAAAAAACTTCAGCGTAGGCTCTGACACACAAGGAGGTTGTATTCCCCGTGCACAGGACACAGTTTAATGTTGCCTGACGGTGGGCCATATAGAGTATCCTAGCACATTCAAATACTAAACAGAACCAACCTTAATCATCTCAGGATCCGCCTCTGTCTCTCCAGTTAGCAGGTTCTTCGTCTTTAGGAACTTCCTGCGTTTGAACTTGTTCAGCACTGTCATGGATGTTTACAAAAACAATGAGTATCACCAAAGCCTCAGTGCTAAACAAATTCATAAACCAGAGCCAAAGCTGTATATGACCCCTGGCTGGACTGACTTACTTCGAGTAGTGTGGACGGTGGCCAGCCTGCGATACTGGCCTTTGCGTTTAGGGTCCGGGTGAAAGCCGCTTTTGGTGAAGTACACGTGTATGTACAAAGAGCCGTTCTGCTGCAAACTCTAAACCAGAAGACCACAAGAAGTGAATTAAATCTGCTCTGGCTGCACAATTAAAGGCTGAAAATCACTTTATGCCTCACAGGGACTTTCACTATCTCTTAGATGACTCCACCCATCTGTATTTATAGTATACAGAGACCTATAATCAGACTAACCTATGAATCCCAATTATGGCCAAAAACTTACCTCAGGAGTGTCCAGTTCCTGGTAATGCTCATAGCAGCCATCCCCTGATTCTCCAGTGGCCCAGTCTCCATAGACCAGGTCCCTCTGGAACCACAAGAGGGCTTCTGTGTTGTTGAAATCTGAAAAGATCTCATTATCTGAGATGTACACATAAAGATCCTAGAAAGAAAGAGGAAAATGCAAAAGGCATCAGTGCCATTATTGAAAACGTATATGCTCTAGAAAATATCACTTGGCTTCACGTACAGTGGTGATTTGGTAAATATAGCTGCAATGTATAAACAAGGTGCCTCACTGTATGCCATTCTACATTTTTGTTTTCTTCCAGTTTCCAACACAGTAATCAAATAGAACAGATTTCTAGCTTGGTGCGAGGCTGTCTAACTCATAAGAGTGTATAATAGGGCTGCACAATATATCGCAAATTTACCGTCATCGTGATATCAACATGCACAATATACATATCGCGAAAAAATATACATATCACATTTAGTGACTGAACTGCAATAAATGGTGTTTTTCCAAAACTCTTCACGCAGCACCACGCAGCGCTCTTCTGTGCTGCTGTTATAGGTTGTTCCTTTTGCGATTATTTTTGGCTAAGAGCTTACTATAATTTAAATTATGTTTACATTTATTTAGGATTTAAAATTAATAAAATATTTGCAGATTTTTTTCAATAATATTCAATGGTTCAAATTAAAAAAAAAAAACACATGTTGGAATGGAAGTATTGCATTTCATTTATTTTTCATAATATAGTTAGTGCCTGGAGTCTTTATTACCACAAATCCAAAGGAGAAACACTAACACTATAAAGGCTAAGTTTTTACTTACTTACTTATCGCATGTGATATCGCCATCGCAACACTCAACATTATCGCATGTTTTCCTAATATCGTGCAGCCCTAGTGTATAAGGAGTCAAAGCAGAAGAAATATGGGGACTTGGTTTGGGAATCTATGATTCATAAGAAATTAAGCTTTGGGTACCATAAGGGTGTCCTTGGGGAAGAGGTTGCGGCTGGGCACTCGGGGAGCTCCTGTCGGGGTGCTGGGGTCAGGGGTCGACGGGCCTCTGCGGAACCAGCTGCTGATAGCCCATATGATGAAGATCCTGGACAAATTAGGAGCAAACCTGAAGTTACCTCATTAAAACCTCCCAGGGGAATTCATTCATCATTTTATCATATTATGGGATGGATTCCCAGATTTTACTATCATGTTATAGGGTGGATTTCCTAAAATTCCAATGGCAAATCCTTTGACACTAAAATTTAGTTCAAAATAAGGCTTAATACACATCCAGTAAACCAGAACGACAAGTAGAACCAGAGTTTGGCGTTTATAGCACTCAAAATAGTGGTCTGTAAATATGTAAACAATCATTAATGTACCGAAAGCATTCTGAATAAAACACCATTCTGACTCAGCAGTTTACAAAACGTAGCAACAAAACAATTATTATTTTCCCTTACATGCAATGACTAAACGCAATTCAGCAACACAGTAGACACCCAGAGCTTATGCGCCCACTTTCCTCCGACGTGGAAAATAAGCCCTAAAGGCACTTCAGGAAACTGGCCAATAAGTCAAGTGACATGCAAGCGTCTCAATAACTTGATTCAATCTTTCATTTCTGGGTAGCTCGTAACCACATGCCCGACAACCAAATAAGAGGATGGAAAGTATGCTCAAGATTCTCCTTGCTAAAATGGTTCATAAACTGTTTATTACAGACATTATAAGAAATCTTACATTTATCACACTCCTGGTAGCCGTCTGGGACCGGTAGTATTGCAACTCGTTTACTTTTTTATGGTAGTATTGTGCATCAATTACTGCTCCCAAATGCGGCTCTTGAGATTTCTGGCTGAAAGTCATCCCTTCTCGGGAGACCACAATTCTGAGTTTCAGAATTGAAGCAAATGAGTTATGATTAATTAATTAGGACTAGATAACATACAGTACCATTACACTGGTTGTATGCAATCGTCCCTGCAAGAAAAAAAAAATCCTGAGACAGCGTACTCACCTGAACAGGACCCCTTTGATGACTTGCCAGGCGTTCGGCTGCTGCTGTTGTTGTTGTTGCTGCTGCTGCGGGTCCTGGGCGTTCGCCGCTGTCTCCACAACCTGGCCAGAAGCTGCAGCGCCATTACTGCTCACCTGCACAAACACCATGATTAGTGAAAACCAATAACATTTTTCAATCATTAGACCTGGAAACCCGACAGCAGTTCCTCTGGCATTCAGCTCCTTATTCAGGATCCAGAAGCGCTGCTTTTTATCAGCACTAGTAAAGACAGTATAGGAGTATTTTTTACAGCCCTCTGATAAAGGCAGTGTAAACTGCTGAGTTTACTTGATCTCGCTGCAGCGTTTAACACCACAGACAACACTATTCTATTAAACAGATGGGGAAGACTGGTTGGGATCACAAAAATAGTCCTGCCTTCGTTTAAATGTCATGAGTGTGCGTTTAACTTGGGCTGGTGCAGCTGGAGGTTTTCACTCCAAACAATCACAGCACACCTAAATTCCATGTGGCCTCAAACAGCAGATCAGCGGTGCTCTTGCTTGTTTAAAACCTGTAGCCAAACCGGCCCTTCATGGAAAAGATTTGTCCCCACCCCGGCCAAACTGATGAAACGATGGCACATTCAAAAGTTAAATATGGAGTCCCACATGGTTCTATGCTAGGTGTTCTATTATTTGAACTGCACATGTTGCCACTGCGTATGGTTATTTGCCAACAGCGGACCAGGCAACACAACAGCATGCATCAGTCAAACCAGATAATAAGATTAGATTAATGAAATTAACAATAGTGTAAAAAATTACAATTTATGTTTACACCCCAATGTGCTTTATTATTTTCTAGAATTCTGAGAAGTTACAGAAGGAGATCTTTTCATACAAAGCCCCCAACCTTTGAGCCCTGAACACACAGGTCAACAGGTCAAAATAATCAGAGATCAGTTTCTGTGAGTTCTCTAGTGTTTTTCATGCTGATTTCAGATCTGTGTTTAGTTTTTCCCAAACGTACAGTTTGTGTGATGAAGCTAGTTCTATACTGCATGATAGTTGGTATAATTAGCATATAATAATCATATGCTGAGCGATTTTGAAGAAACAGTGGTAGCTGACTGACACTGATCATTATAACTATGCCACAGTGTGGCCTGTCTGACTTCACACTGAAAATATTGAAACAGTTCTTGACTGGTGCTGCGGTTTAATAAAAACCGCATGCAAGTCTATTGCAAATCTAATATAACCTCTAATATCATTCAAAAAGTTGATGGCTGAAAAAAAAAAACTGAAAGTAGATCTGAAATCAGCATGAAAACCTAGTTTAGGAAAGTGTGTTGTCCTCTGTTCTTTTATCTAGGCTGTTAAATCTAGGTCTGCCAGGGTCAAGTGTTTGCACCTTTACATTCATTCATTGTAGCCTGTGAATTCAAACAAAACTGTGACTGTCCACTGGGCAATTTATCTTTTTTTGACAGCAACAACTCCCATCGTACTAGATCAAATCCGACATCATCTGGGTCTCTTGCACACTGGTCCTCCAGTTTTACCATCACTGATCGCCTGCATGTGCTGCTCTCCCCCACCCAAAGCTACTAAAACACAGAGACCCCAACCGCAGCCACCGCTACTAATTACAGACTGAGTGTACTGCTGCTAACATTAGATTCCGTACAGTTTGTAAACCTCTGCCTTTATTGTTAGTTATTTCCATAGTTCTATTTTAAATTCTCTCTTGCTACTTGGTGTTAGCCAGAGGAAGTCTGGGTTCCTCTAAAAGCTTTTTCCTTCAGTATTAGGGGTTTTCTCCATGGCTGGGGTCGCCCGTGCCACAGTGACGCCTGCCTTGTGAACGGTTTATGTTTCTAAAATCCATCAATAGAGAATCATCTGATGATCCAACATCAGCTACATTTACTTACAATCAGAGGCAACCCCAATCCGATAAAGGGTATGGATCCCAGGAGAACATTTAAGATCTAAGAAATATTGACCTGTTCCAGTCCATAATCAGTGTTTGACCATTTCTTTTAGATACTCCTCTTCAACTTCAACTAAAAACAGCTCATTTTAACACTTAGGTTTTTTAAAGCCTTAACACAGGATCAGTACCAGCCAATACTGAAGGTGTCAGTAACAGTATTGAAAAAGGAAAAAGTAGTACTGAGCCATCCCTACTTATTTTATCCTTTAATACTCTGAATATGGATAAAAGTCGACACAGCGATAATGAAACCAAACCTACTAAACCAAAGTTTAAAAAAAAAAAAAAAGCTTAAACATTTTTGTGGCTAAAATGATCCATACAGATATGACCCATTTGTTGAAGGGAAAAGTCACTTTATATCAGTTTATATACTGGGGATTTATACAAAAAGAATTTTTATTACTTCACCGGCCCCATGGTCTGTGCAAGAGTCCTGTTGATGTGTTCAGTAGATAGAGGCAGAAAAAAAAGGTAGTAGAACTCGATCCTAAAGATAGAAAAACCGGTGGTGCCTGTAAGTATTCATCATTATGTGGGTCTCACAAACAATGAAAGAGGAAGTTCACTTAACACACTAATCAGGCATCAATGATTAAACATGCACTGCTTCAGGGCTCATGTGCAAATTACTTAAGTAAACCATTATAGAGAGGACTGACCAGGAGTAGACTGTTTCTTAACTTGAGCATGATGAGGCCTGAGACTGAGCTGTGCAGCACCACAAAAGCCTCACCTGGAGTTAAACATCAAACCATTTTTTTCCAAAAAAGACAACACTAAGAGCTGTACACATAGAACAAAGGCCCAACATTAAATGTAAGCTTCTTTCATTGTGCACAATAATCCCACCGCGATCTGTGTCGACAACCCCCCTGTGACAAGTGGCCGTGTCGGGACAATCCCCTCGGTGACAAGTAGCAGTGTCGGAACAACCCCCTCGGTGGCAGTCTTGGGACAACTCCCTCTCTGACCACTGGCAGTGTCGGGACAACTCCCCAACTCTCTCTGTGACCACTGGCAGTGTCGGGACAACTCCCTCTGTGACCACTGGCAGTGTCGGGATAGATTAGCTGATTTGTTAGCTCACTAAGTACCTGTCCCTCAGAAACAAAGTGTGTATAATGGGCAAACCCATGCACGCTGTCATTTTCTCCGCAATATTTGGTGTGTGTGTCTGTGGTATGATGTGTTTTACCTCTTCTGTTGAGTGTGTATGTGGTTTAGCGTGTTGTATGAAATAGTGTGTGGGATGCATGGTATAGTGTGAATGGTAGTGTGTGTATGGTATTTGGTGTTTTATGTATGTTATGGTATAGTGGGTATTATAGGGAGTAAGTATGAACCTCTCTGTTGAGTGTGTTTGGGGTGTTATGGTGTATGGTATATTGTGTTTGGTGTTCTACCTCTCTGTTGAGTGTGTGTGTAACAGTATTTTTTATAGTCAGCATGGTGTATGGTAGTGTATACGGTGTATAATGGGCAAACCCATGCACGCAGCCATTTTCTCCACAATCAATCAAGTTTTCTGATTGATACTGAACCATAAACCCACACGCAGCTCCCAAAGAGAACTACCCAAACTATCCCAAAGAGAACCCGAACAAACCAGAAGTGCTGATGTGCACTCTGCGCTAGCATTTAAATATAGAAGGGCAGGAGAGAGAAAGGGAGAGGGAGACAGAGAAAGAGAGAGGGAGAATGAGACAGAGAGAGAGAGAGAAACGGTGAAAGACAGAGAGACAGAGAGAGAGAGAGAGAGAGAGAGAGAAAAGCTAGGGAGGAGGGAGAGAGGGAGTGGGGAGGGGGAGAGAGGGAGTGGGGAGGGGTAGAGACAGAGGGGGGGACAGAGAGAGAGCTAGGGAGGGGGAAGAGAGACAGAGAGAAAGGGAGGGGGGAGAAACAGAGAGCGAGGGGGAGAGATGGGGGCAGAGAGAGTGGGGGAGACAGTGAGAGACAGAGCCAAACAGAGAGAGAGCTAAGGAGGGGGTAGAGACAGAGAGGAAGGCTGGGCAGAGAGAGAGACAGAGAGAAACAGAGTCAGACAGAGAGAGACAGAGCTAGAGACAGGGACAAAGAGAGCACTAGGGGGGAGAGACAGACAGAGGGGGGAGAGACAGACAGACAGAGGGGGGAGAGACAGACAGAGAGAGGGGGGAGAGGACGGGGAGAGAAAGGGGGGACAAGACAGACAGAGAGAAAAGGGGACAAGACAGACAAGAGAGAAAAGGGGACAAGACAGCCAGAGAGAAAGGGGAGAGAGAGATGCTACAGCTCAGGGTCTGACTTACAAGCCAGTCCCACAGAGGGAGGAGTGTGTGTGTGCAGAGAACTGTAGAAAGGTGGAGAGAGGTGTGAAAAGTGTAGATGGAGATTGTATGAATGAAGAGGTGTGGTATTGTGAGAGTGGAATAGATGTGTTTAGGGTGTGTGGTATTTAGTATGCGTCTGTGGTATGATGTGTTTTACCTCTTCTGTTGAGTGTGTGTGTGGGGTTTCGCGTGTTGTACGAAATAGAGTGTGTGAGAGCTTGTGGGGTGTATGGTATAGTGTGCATGACAGAGTGCATGGTATTTGGTGTTTTATGTATGTAATGGTATAGTGTGTGTTATAGGGAGCGAGTATGGACCTCTCTGTTGAGTGTGTTTGGGGTGTTATGGTGTATGGTATAGTGTGTTTGGTGTTCTACCTCTCTGTTGAGTGTGTGTAATAGTGTGCGTGTTTTTTATAGTGAATGGTAGTGTGTAGTCAGTGTTTGGTGTGTGAATGCGAGTGTGTAGTATTTGGTGTTTAACTTCTTTGTTGAGTGTGTGGGGGTTTGTATGGTATGGTGTGTGCGTGTTATGGTATAGTAAGTGTATGGTATGGTGTGATATAGTATGTGTGTAGTATAGCGTGTGGAATTTGGTGTCTCCGTTACATCTGTATATGGTGTTGTGTGTGTTGGGGGGGAGGGGGGAGATAGTGAGTTTGTGGTATGTAATGGTATGGGTAGTAAGAGAGTATGGTGTTATGGTATAGTGTGGGTTAGACAACAGTGTGTGGTATAGTATTTTACCTCTCTTTTACCTCTCTGTTGAGTGAGTTACAGTGTGTTATGATATAGTGTGGTACGGCGTGTGTAGTATAGTGAGTGTATGTAGTATTTGGTGTTTTTACCTCTCCATTCAGAGTGTATGGTATGCTGAGGTATAGTGATTGAGTGTGTGTGGTATTGTTACCTCGCCGTTGAGAGTAAATGGTATAGTGCGGTATAGTGGGTGAGTGTGTGTGGTATTGAGTGTTACCTCTCCGTTCAGAGTGTATGGTATACTGAGGTATAGTGAGTGTGTGTTGTATTGAGGGTTGCTACCTCTCCGTTGAGAGGGTATAGTATAGTGAGTGTTGTTACCTCTCCGTTCAGAGTGTAGGACAGGGATGTCAGACTCCGGTCCTGGAGGGCCGGTATCCAGCACAGGTTGATGGTTCTCCTCCTCAAACATATTCAGTAAACCTGACAATTAACTGGGAGGCGAACCAGGTGTTTCTAAGCAGGGAAATAACCAGAACGTGCTGAACCACGGCCCTCCAGGACTGGAGTTCGACACCCCTGCTGTACGGTATAGTGAGCGTGTGTTGTTACCTGTCCGTTGACAGTATACGCTGTATTATGGTATGGGGAGTGTGGTACGGCTTATGTAGTGTGTGAGTGTGTGCGGTAGTGTGTGGTATTTGGTGTTTTCACCTCTCCGTTGCTCGCTCGCGCCGCTCCGCTCTCCTGCGCCGCCATCTTAGCGCCTCTCCTGCACACTGCTTGCGGAGTGCCCAAACCTCGCGAGATCTGGAACTCTGTACCGTGGATCTCGCGAGATCTGGAGCTGTGCCCTCGCGAGACCTGAATCTGTGTGAAGTGGATATCGCGAGATCTGAAGCGGTGTACCATGGAGCACTTCACTACAAAAACTACAAAACAACAAAAAAAAAACTAATGTCATCCATTCGCATCCAGCGTACACGATTGAATGAAATTGTGTTTCTTAAACACCCGGGTGCACGGACACCACAAGAAACACACAACACAACAAAAAAAAAGTCAAACAAGTGTAACACGTAACAAACATTTAGGATGACAAGAAGCAGAAATGTATTGAGGCAGAAAGTAGCAAAACAGTTATGTTCCAAGAGCACCACACAAGTGAAAAACACGTTGTGTTTTTCATAGTGTAAACCTAAATATTCCCCCAAATATGCTCCTAACTAATTAGACTTAAATAAATTGTAAAGATAAATTGGTATCTGTACTGTACAGTTTATACTGAACTCCAGCAGTGCTAGAACGTAAATACCGATATTAGTACTGTATAGACTGTACTGTAATTCATGCATGTGCGTTTTCTTTGGTATGCACAGTTAAATACTGTAATAAATTAATTTACAGTAATGAAAATGCAGGGCTTCAAGAAGAACAAAACGAAAAACAGAGAACACTCGAGACGTACCAAGGGGGGAATTCTGGGCAGCAGCCAATCGGCTCCAAGAAATAATAAATAACGTGCTCGAATTGGCTACTTTAAAACCTCCCATCTCTGAGTACAGCCTAGGATGCGTCAAAGGGCTGCAGCCAATCAGCAGAAAGGAGAAATAAATAGCATTCTCGGATTGGCTACTTTCAAACCGCAATATTTCACCATCCCCAGACACATTTCTTTGTGTTTCTCTCCACAGAACTTAAATATTTATAGTTATTTTTTATCTGGAAATGTAGGTGAATTTAAATTAATGTTAAATTTACATAATTAGTCAATCATTTTTTCTCTAATTTAACAAAAACGTATGAGCATTTGTACATATATTTACAAAAATACGAACAAATATATGTGTACACATATACAAACATTTCTATGAAATATACGTCCGCCATGTCCCCTCGTCCTCGTGCAGGGTTTTTGTTTGGGTGCAGTGCTTAGCAACCCAGTACATGGAATGAATGTGGAGGATACCTGCCTTTTTCACGCATTTGTGGGGGGGTTCCACGACAAATTATTAGTTTGTTTCTCAGAAAAAATCTGAGTGAGAATGAAGTCACGACTGCTGATTGAGGGTTACTGTAATGAGGTAGTAGAGTGCAGAATGTAGCGATGTTACCCCTGTATAGACTGGACTGTAATTCATGCAGCGCATTTTGGTATGCACTGTTGTCTTGTTTGTTATAAGCAGAGTAAATACATTAATAAAATCATTTAGCCTGTAATAAAAATACAGGGCTTTAAGAAGAACAAAAAGAAAAACATGAGAACACTTAGAGAAATACCCAAGACGCTCCACACTGAAACTGTCCTTCTTGCAGGAATTCTGGACTGCAGCAGACTATACGCATTAAAGAGAAATAAATAGCGTTCTCAGATTGGCTACTTTCAAATGTCCCACCTCTGAGTGCAGCGGTACCTTCTGATGCTGTGGAACATTCTACCTGGCAGGGGACCAAACAACGTGCGTGATGGGTGGGGTTTTTTTACAATAGCAGAGGATCTGCACAGACAGCATGTGTTGAAGATATCCTTCAAGAGCTACCGTGACACTGATGGCGATTGAGGATATGTGATTGTGAACATTCACTACTGAGGTGAAGCAAATTGAAGTTGAAGTTTATTGTCATATGTACAGAGTACAGTGTACAGAGTACAATGAAATTCTTACTTGAACACCCTCT
>JBBPDC010000001.1:16226836-16237029 GCA_037974485.1 Hemigrammopetersius urotaenia | reverse complement strand
GACGGGAGTCGGCTCTTCTCGTTCGCTACAAAGAATCGGCTCTTAGAGCCGGCTCGTTCGCGAACGACACATCACTAAGAAGAAGCTGCTGCAGCATGTAGCATGACTACTCTGTGTCTTGTCCTTGTAGTTTTGTATTTTAACCCCCCCTAATTTTCAGCTGTTATCTCAGTTTGTTTAGTATTAGTAAGCTGTGCCCTGTCTAAACATGTGGGTAGAGAGAGTTATTTCAACCTTTCTTTTTGTGTACGAGTGTTTGTTTTCGCTCACCGCACACTGCATTAAACTGAGTTGAAAATTAAATTAAAGGGTTCTGGTAGCAGATTCGGGGGCATATTCCGATTTTTAATTGATTGTTTCAAATCTCTATTTTTGCGGTCAAGTCGGCTCTGTGATATTTGGGGTGCGAGAGCGGAGTTGATCGAGTCGCCTTCAAAATGTGTGTCGAGAGAAAATCTGAGACATCGTGGCCAAAGGCGGCCAGAAATGGACAAAACGCAGAGAAACGCACAGCAGACTCATAAACAGACTTCCAGACACTAAAGCTTAGGTCAGTTATGAAAATATGAAAATAAAAATATAAAGATAAAGATGTGTGTCACTGTTGTGGTGTAATTAAAAATAACCAGCCAATGAATGGAGCTACTGGTTCAGGGCTTGGTTAGAGCCGGGAGTTCAGCATTAGAGCACCAGGCACTGAAGGAAGAGAAGTCTGGTTTAATTGCAACGATGCAGTCAGAGTTTTTCTAGCAGAAATGCATCTAATTAAATTTTCTTTCTACCAGCAAACTCTCGCAGAAAAATCTGTTTTATAGTGTGAAGACAGATACAGGCAGAAACACTGTCACTAAAGGTGTTCTCTTTTTTTTCCTTTTTTTTTTTTTTGCATGTGTACGCATGTGTGTGTGTGTGTATCTGTGTGTGCGTGAATAGCCCTGACCTCCAGTGTGAAGGCGTGTGGTTCCGAGGCTCTGGTTCTGCTGGGGCAGCTGCGGGGCTCTCTGGGCTCCTTGGGCTCTCTGGGCTCAGCAGATGCCAGCAGGCTGAAGTCGGTCCTGAAGGAAGTTCTGGACAAAGCCGAGGTGAGAACAATCGGCAGAGACTCAAACTGATTGTTTGCAGAAAAACAAAATTGATGTCCACAAATTTGTGTGTGCGTGTTTGCTTCTTTAGTTTTGCACTGGAACTGCGTTAGTGTTTTTGTACGCCGCTTAGCATTGAGCAAACTTTCATCCTTTTCTCCACCTTTTTAAAAACAGAAGCTGCGGCCGCGAGGTCTGGAGTTGCAGCAGGGAGAGCTGGGAGATCTGGTGGAGCAGGAGATGTCCGCCACCTCTGCAGCGGTGGAGTCTGCCGCCGCCAGAATAGAAGTAAACAAGCACGGTTTCACAGCCTTAGCTGATTCCATTCCTCTCCGCTCCAACCGTTTATTCCTGATAGTATTTAGTTCCATTCTTTCATGGCAAAGAACTCCGCCTTTTTGTTTTCCTGTACAATTTTATGCAGTAACAAAACTGACTTCGGTTTTCTTTCACCTCCACAGGAAATGCTGAATAAGTCCCGCGCGATTGACACTGGCGTTAAAATGGAAGTGAATGAAAGGTAACACCACAGTAGCCTGAAAATCTGAATGGACAGATTTTAAATACATGTCTCACAATCCTTAAAGGAATGATTTAGCAAAAAAATAATCAGATTTACAAATTGTTAGACTTTTCTATATGTAGCTACCTAAAACATTTTATTGCTTCAGTTTGGAAATGAAGCTAAAATTGCTACAATAACCTACTTCCAGATATACTGTATAATATCAGAGCTGGTTCAGTTTTTACACTCCCCACACTCCTGATCCAACTAAATGGCTCATTAACAATCCCATAATTGAGCTATTGTGGGTGTGTTAAAACAAGGAAAGCATGAACATGTGCAAGCCACTCTGCCCCCAGTGGCCAGGAGAGGAAACAGTGCTCTAAATGGCCGCCCCTGAAATCTTCATTAGCATACTCTAAACTTATTCAAAAAACTGATTTCAAAATCAGATTCCTCACTTTTAAAACTGCTGCTCACAGTTTCAGTTTCCTCCATTTCTATACCTGACAGCACGTCATACTGAGCCCTAAACCACGTCCTCGTGTCCTTAATGAAGAGCTTCTAGCCCCCATGGCATACAGACTCTGAACAAACACCACAAACAACACTGTAGAACACTACATGCCCTGCCACTTTTCAAGAATTCCTATTATCCTGGCTATTTACATCTATGTGTACACATATATACTGTCTGTCTGATTACTGTGAAGGGCACCTGCAATCTCACTGTATCTTGTGTGCAGTGACAATAGAGGCTTCTTTATCTTTAACTCTTAATGAAGAGCATGCTGCAGGTTGAGAGAACTTTAAAGGATCCAGTTCTAAATTAAAGAAGCAATATCTTTACTCTAAGTCTGTCTTGATTGATTGGTGAAATCTATACGATTTTTCATTATTGCTCTAACTGTTAAAGTGAATCAGCCTCAGGCATGTTGGGAATTTCTCACTGATGGTTTAAATGTGACATAAACCCAGATTAGTTAAGTGGCTTTGGAACCAAAGGCCTGTCTTCCTGTCCCTGTGTGAGAACCGGAGAGGACTTAGGAGTGTGTGTTGAGCAGTGGGGGGATTTAATCATGTGCTCTCTGTTGCCCCCTGCAGGATTCTGGCCTCCTGCACAGAGCTCATGCAGGCCATCAAAGTTCTGGTTCTGTCCTCTAAAGACCTGCAGCGGGACATCGTGGAGAGCGGCAGGGTAAGCGCGTCTGTAACGCCGTAAATGTAGTGCAGTTATTGTAGATAATAATACAATCTACGGAGGATTAGGATGTAATATTTTCTGATTATTAATCTTTGCCGGGGTTTTCAGGGGGCAGCATCTATGAAAGAGTTCTATGCTAAGAATTCCCGCTGGACCGAAGGACTCATCTCCGCCTCCAAGGCTGTGGGCTGGGGCGCCACTGTGATGGTGTAAGTTGCATGTTGTATGTTTGTATTGGAGTGAGAGTTTTGATTTTTCGTCATTGCCAGACTTCTAACTGCAGCCTTGTTTGTGTGTGTCCTGCCTCAGTGATGCAGCAGATTTGGTTGTGCAGGGTGAGGGAAAATTTGAGGAACTGATGGTGTGTTCACACGAGATTGCAGCCAGCACAGCCCAGCTCGTAGCAGCATCAAAGGTACTGGTGGTTAAACTCTGGTTGTCATGCTTACAGAATCTTAGGAAAGAGCATTAAGGTTTTGGTGGCTGGTTTGCTGAAGTCTCCTCTCTGTCTCGCACGTCCGCAGGTGAAGGCAGACAAAGACAGTCCAAACCTGGCCCGCCTGCAGCAGGCCTCCAGAGGGGTCACGCAGGCAACCGCCCGAGTTGTGGCTTCAACCAAGTCGGGCAAGTCCCAGATTGAGGAAACTGGTAAGAGTGTGTGTGTGTGTGTTACTTTGTACAAGATTTAAATACAGTCACTCACCCATTCTCTCTGTCTCTCTCTCTGTCTGTCTGACTCTCTGTCTGTCTCTCTCTCTGTCTCTCTCTCTCACTCTCTCTCCCTCTTTGTATATGTTCACATACATTTGCCTACAAATAATTTCTGTTGTCAAAAATAACCTGTGTGTGTTGCAAGAATTTCTCTCCTTTTGGTCTGTTTTGTTAGTTTGTCTAAAGTTTACAGAGCTTCACCCTCACTAGCCACCAAGCTGATGAGCTGATGAGGCTTTACCAGAACTGTGTGTTCCTCATGGTGTCTGTCTCTCTGCTGAGTGTTTAGAATCTGTTTCCTCTGCTGGTTATACAGCTGCATTCTTCTCATCCTCTCTGTTACAGACACCATGGACTTCTCCAGCATGACACTCACCCAGATCAAGAGGCAAGAGATGGACTCCCAGGTAATAAAAACTCAAGTGTCTGGCAATGTGTGTGTGTGCGTGTGTGTGTGCGTGTGCTTACATGCCTGTGTGCGTGTGGATTCGCGTGTCTATATGTGCCTGTGTGAGTGTGTGTATATGCAAGAGCGTGCCTGTGTATGTGTGCGTGTATGCGTGCCTGTGTGTGTGCATGTGCAGGTGCGCGTGTGTGCATGCCTGTTTGAGTGTGCCTGTGTGTGTGTATGTGTGTGTGTATGTGTGCATGTATGCGTGCCTGTGTGTGTGTATGCGTGCCTGTGCGTGTGCAGGCAGGTCTGACTCTCCTCTCCTGCAGGTGCTGGTGCTGGAGCTGGAGGCACGGCTGCAGAAGGAGAGGGAGCGCCTGGGCGAGCTGCGGAAGAAGCATTATGAGCTGGCCGGTGTGGCTGAAGGCTGGGGCGAGGGAGATGAGGGTGAGGCCTTCATCCTGCTTCCATCCAAACTCCAACAAACCATTCAGTTCAAAGTAATTCTGTATCATAACATTTCAGTGCTGATATTACAGTTATACACAAACAACACTTTGCAAAACTTTTTGGGAGCTGAGTCAAGAGCCTCACAAATATCTGCTCAGTGTTAGGGCTTCACTATTATTAGACCCGTGTGTGTACCTGTGTGTGTTACTCCCATCTGGTGTGAACAATTAAGGCTTACACACATTTTCTATGGGTTTGTGACTTTTGGCCTGGGGAACCCAAACTATACAAAGAAATACAATAAAGATAACAAGCAGGTTTCAAATCCTGTTTTAAAGAGGTATATTACAGTATAATAAATAAATAAAAAAGAGAAATAAAAATGTAATAAGACTGTTATGGTATGAGTATGTACTCTCAGTGAGAATAGTAGCTCTGGGCTAACTTCTCCAAATAAAACATCCTCACAGACCAGCTCCACCCTGCAGGCAGTCCAGACACGCCTGAATCAAGTTTTAGTTAAAGCAGGTTTTGGAAGATAAATACAAAATTCAGAGCTGCCTTGAGTAGATGTTTGGAAATGGATAAACTAACACACTGACGTAAAATCACAATTTATTCTGTTGTCACTTGAGGCCTTGAGAGGAAAAATGGACCAAGTCCACTTTTTTTGGGTCAACATCAATACCAGCTATAAGAAACTGTACATATTTTCATTTAGATTATTGCTACTTATTGTTAGCTTTCTATCAAACACATTTGTTAAATAATACCACTGTGGTTTGATTTGCCACACAACTTTTGACTGGCAGGTTTCTCAGATCAATAGAAACTGGACCCCTAGCCTAGTGGTTAGGGCATTCGCCCTGTGATCAGAAAGTCCAGGTTCGATTCCCAAGAGCGCTAGGCGCCTCTGAGATACCCTGAGCAAGGTACCGTCCCACACACTGCTCCCCGGGCGCCGTGTTCCTGGCTGCCCCCTGCTTCACTTGGTGAATGGGTTAAATGCAGAGGAAGTATTTCGTGCTGTTCACACTGTGTGCTGTGGTGTGTTCACGTGTGACCGGATTGTCACTTTCATTTTTTTCTTTCATTTAAAGACTGTCTGCTCTTTCCCTAAAGACTCAGTCCGCTCTTCCCCTAAAGGCCTCACTTTATTTACTCACTTTCTATTCACAGCTTCAGACTAAACTAGTACTCCACTGTAGTGTAGAACTCACAGAAACGCAGAAACCAGATCTTTGGAGCGTTCCGCAGGGAGAGAAAGTAACTAAAGGCGTGTGTTTATGTTTGTACACTTGTGTTTGTGTTTGTGTACACATGCTGAAGTCTGTCCCTCTCCCTCTGTCTCCACAGGAACTGGCTGAGGCCGGTCTGGGGTGTGGCGGTCCGGGGTGCGGCGGCCCGGTCCGGTTCGGGCTCGTTGCTGCTCTCCAGCAGTTTTTCTTCTCTAGTCCTCTCTCTCTCACCTCGCTCGCCCAGCACCTCTCCCTCTCCCTCCATCCTGTTCAACACTCTTTCTAACCGTAACACAGAAAGCCAAATGAAAAGGTGCTTTTTTTACTCTGTTCCTTCTCCTGTCTGTGAAGGGCGTAGACTCGCCAGAGGAAAGAAGAGATGGCATCAATTAGGGTGAAGCATATGAAGCCCATAAAGGTGGGTGGCGCGCCACCCAGTGGACAGAGGGAGTACTGCAGACCTGGATGCTTCTTTGTTTGAGATTTGTTTCTCTCCACTTCCTCCTCCGTTCATGCCGGCCCTCCGCCTTCGCCACAATTTAGCACAATTTTGAGACCACCCATCCCGGGACGCGTCGCACGAGGGTGATCCTCCACGCCTGTGGGAGTTCCTGCTGACACTGTGCTGCGACCTTCCGGACTCTCAAGCAACAGCAGTGTGTGACTTTCACCTCCTCTTCCAGAACTCATTCCTCAGTGTGTGGACACAGTCAGGTCGAGGTCTTGACTGCGTCACAAGCCCCCGACCCCCGCCGCCCCGGGCCCAGCCTTCTCCCCACCCCCTCACTGCCCCAGCAGTGGCCTTGCTCTGGACTTTGGGCTAATAGCAAAAGTTATACGCCCCACTGTGGACTAACATTTCCAAAACACTAGCGACTGTATGAGAACTGAACTAAACTCGCGCTCTCGTTTGCTTAACTCTCCACGTTCCTGTTTAGTGTGTGACCCCCCCACCCCAACCCAACCCTGCTCTTTTTTTTAATTAGTAGTTTTTTAATTATGCATTCTAAGCAGTAGTTTCTTGGAAAGAAGGAGTTGTAAACAATGGGCTTCTAGCTGCTGAATAACTGTTATTATACACAGATCATGTCTCGGCTGAGGGAAGTGAATATTCTGTTCCATCCCATTTCAAGTCCATGACTGAAAAACAGCTGACTGTTTTTGTGACCTTTTTACAAGAGGAGTACTTTTCTGATGAGAGCAGCGAGGGCACCAGGCTCCGCTCTGCTAGACACTCTCCGAGGACGCCAGGGTCCCTGCGGCACCCTCAGCTGGTGTTTGAGCTTTTATGAATCGTAGCGCGAGGATTTGGCTGCGGCTCAGAGGTCCAGGAGAGTGTTTTCCCAGACCGGCATTGGCATCCAGAGTTCACACTCTTGTCAAGTGCTGTTAATTCCACCTGTGTGTCTGTTGACTCGTGTTTTCTACTTCCAGTTCCATGCCCGCGCCGTCATCAGCACACGGGTGAGGAGAGATATCCGTGCCTTCCAAAGGGAAAGGGTCAGAGTTCACATTCCCTCCGTAAACCTTTAACGCTTCAGGAACGGTGGCAGACTTGATTTTGTTTACTTTTTCAAAGCTCTGTAGCCTCTTTTAACTTTTGACGAAGAATTTCCTCTGGACAGGGAAAGTGTGAGATTTCGAGAATTGTCGATTGCGATGCATCTTAGAGCTTCCAGCGCCGGAACAGGAGAGGGGAGCGAGAGAGTTTCAGAGGAGGCTCGTGAAGAGACATTGTAGCCCCCCACTAAAGCAATCTAGACCGGATAGCCTTGTAGACCGTCACTGTCTTGTCAGCACAGCCCCTCATCGGGCCCTGAAACACATAAGCTTGACCCAGGAAGGGCACAGGAGGTTTCAGTCTTCACTTACATACGAAATCATGGTGACCCAACCGAGTTCACAGATGATCAGACAGAATAGACAACCAGGTGCGACGATGATAGTCGTAGGTGGGTATACCACACGTGTGTGTGTGTGTGTGTGTGTGTGTGTGTGTGTGTGTGTGTGAGGCCTTTCTGTTAGTACTAATACCGCGTCTGAGGCGGCCGAGTGTACGTGAGGTTTTGTGTGAAAAGGCCCAAAATGTGTTCCTATGTCTTTAACACCCTCACTCTGTTTTGTTGCACTGCTTTGGCTGTTGCAGAGCTGTGACACTGGGTATTTAATTTAATTGGTGTGTTGTTGCCTCCCATCTCTGTATGTGAGCTTTTCGTGGGTTTTTTCCTCCCTCCCTGCTTCAGTCTGTGTCTGTAGTCTTATACCAGCCTTCCAACTGCCTCTCACTTCAGCCAGACAGAGAGAAACAAACATTCAGTAACATTTTTTATGATGTACTAAAACTACATGTGGGGTGTGTTTTTATTTTTCTTTTTTCAATAAATATTTCAACACATTACTATTATTGGCTCCTCAGCTTCCCTTCCGTTGGTGCCCTATTGTTCTCTATTTATCGTCTCTTATGAAACTCTATGGGTTATGAAACAGTAGCAGTACACGGTCACACAGCTGACCGTGTATGAGAACAAGTGGAAAACCACTCAGCTGCATTACTGGTCCCTGTTCATTCAACAAAGGTTTGCTGTTTCGGCACATCAACGTGGGTTTGAGTGATTTAGTGTGTGCAGACAGGAGAGAGATTATGATGCAATGTTAAATAATTATTTTACAATGTCAGATTAAATGCGATTCTCTTATGTAAGGCTGATTTGTTCAGAAGGATAGTTATTTAACTGCTGCTGGAGGGAGAGCTTTCTAAAACAAGCTGTGGCCTCTTTAATCTGGAACCGTTTTGCCACCAGGGGGTGGTATCAGGATGCTGGAAGCTGCATTTCTGATTAAAGCAAAGGTCTTTCTGAAAATAATCATTTGACTGGATCAGTAAAGCATTTCAGTCAGAATATGCCTGCTTTCGAGTTCGAGTCTAGGAGTGCTGATCAGGTTCTCAGGACAGTCCGTTTGGCCAAAAAAACATGTTCATATTTCAAACATAAGGGTTTTGTAACATTTCCATTTTCCTGCCAGCAGAAAGATTTCAAATATTCAAATATCACACAGTCTGCCAGAATTTATATATATATATATACACACACACACAATAATTAGTACAGAAGAGAAGCCCTATTATATTATATATGTGTGTGTATATATATATATATCTGCTGTACTAATTATTGTATTACCATCAAAACAAAACTTTCTCATAAGTTGTGGCGTTAAAGGAAAAAGAAGATGCAGTTTGAAATGTATGTAAAGATGACGGTAAATAATTTTGGTATCACTTCTGTTGCTCCGTCCCTGATGTGCCGAGACAAAGTGAAGGACATCTGATGTTAAATATTGGAGAAAAATGACATTATGGGATTATGTGAAAGTGATTTTCTGCCTGAAGAGAAAATGGTGGAAAGTGTTTTATATTCAGACTTTAACCTGCCACTCATGAAGACAGAAGAGCCAGATCAGGAAACAACCCCAACGTGCTTCACTAATTTCAGTTCTTAGAGACTCTCGCTTGTGTTAAAGCCTTCCCACATGCACACACACATCCATCCATTGTCTAAATATAGATGTTGGGAGTGAATCAATCTGTATAATCTGAAACAAATGCAGAGATTAACACTAATCCACAGAAAATACAGTTATGGGCAGTCTGTTTGGAACCTGGCCGCCAGTACCGTCAGATCTTACTTTTTCTTTTGTTAATTTTCCAGTGAAGACACAAAACCAGCCCTAGATGTTCATGTCTGCATGTGGACATTTTTTCATCATAACAGTATTTACATTTTGTCCACACCTTTCTTTCTTACTGCATTGCTATATGTTTTTGGCCCCCAAAGCTAAAATGCGAGCAGACCTTTGTGCCTCATCCCACCACATAAATAAAACCAGATACTTTATATTCAAGTAACTATGTGGTCTAACACAGGTGTGGTGCCAAAAGGTTTTTGGTGTTAATGTAGCTGTGGCTCTAATGTGGTGGAACTACTGACAGATCCAGACTCATCTGTGGTTCAGGTTAGTGGTGCTCCAACACATCCATGAAACTAATCTATGGGTCTAAAGGTCTGCAGTGTTGACTAGTGTTTTTACATGCTGTAAGACCATATTTTGACTCACTAGCCTGATTAGGGTCAGGTGAAGACGGTTTCAGGGTGTAATGATCTCAGCTGCTTGAGGATCTAAGATGAGATCAGAAAACCTTGGTTAGTCCTGCAAGTGAGAAGTTTGCATGTTCACACTTGGCATCTTTTTTTCAGCGTATGTTTTACATTATAACCCTATGGAGTAAACCATTTTTTCAAAAAAGTTTCTGAGGGGCCGGTCACATATCGCGCCTAAAACGTGTGGAAAACGCGTCGCTTTCTCCTTCTTTCCAAAAGCGCCAGGGGCTTGCGCTCCGGAAGTGTGTCGTTGCTAAGCAACCATCAGCCGCGCTCTCAAAAAAAAAACATTGCTGTAACTCTGATACACGATTTATTTACGCAGAAAATAAAAAAAACGCCGTAGTGTTTTTTAAAAACGTAAAAAACACGGGAAATTTCACCAGCTGATCCAGGAGCTCCGCCTGGACAACGGGAGGTTCAAAGCCTGTTTCAGACTTGACAAGGACCAG
>JBBPDC010000001.1:16200975-16212453 GCA_037974485.1 Hemigrammopetersius urotaenia | reverse complement strand
CCTCTCTCTCTCTCACACACACACACACACACACACACACACAGAGATAAACAGACTTTCTCCTAACACAATTAATCTCCAGCCTGAACTGTTCTGCCTTAAACTGCTTCCACTGTGAACCCCCTCTGTTTCCTACACTGCAGGTTCTCTGTCCTGCTGCTGCCCTTGACTGCAGTTGTCCTGTATTTACTGCTGTTCTGCCTCTACTCTGCATCTTTGCACACCTGATGACTTTGCTGCTGGAAAACAGTGTTCATCCACTCCTCGACTGCACTAACTGCACTCGTGCTGTGGTTTCTTGTGGTTTTGTTGCTTGTTTATCTTGCTCTCTTTTCACTCTGTGTTTTGTCCTGTTCACACTAGTGAAGTCTTGTGGTGTTTCTGTTTTTGTCCTGGTGTTGCTCCGTGGTGCCGGAGGATCATTGTTTCATTTTACTGTAATGACAGTGAACGGACTCGACTGTGGTGCTGACACCTTCCTGCCACACCCAGCATTCCTCATTCAGCAGTTTGTGCTGCAGTAGCTCTTCTTTGGGACTGGAACAGATGCTCCTGAGCCTTGGACACCCATGACCCTGTTAGAGATTCGCCAGTTTTTTGGTAGGTACGAATCACTGCATGTCAGGAACATCCCACAGGATCTGAAGATGCTCTGTCCAGCTGTGTAGCCACTTTACAGTTCACTCATCTGTTCTCTCGCTGCCTCATGTGTCCCCGTGTAAAGTGTTTTAAGGAGTTTTAATGTTGGAACGATGCACTTCTCACTACCATCAGTTACCCTGTTAGCAGTTAATGAAGTCATTTATTATGCAGAATTATAATTGTGCCGCATAATACAGTGTATAAACAATTCTTCATCTCATGCTGCAAAAACCCTGAAAACTGCGCTGTCCTGTCCATGCTGTCCTGGTTATGCTGTCCTGTCCATGCTGTCCTGGTTATGCTGTCCTGTTCATGCTGTCCTGTTCATGCTGTTCTGTTCACGCTGTCCTGGTTATGCTGTCCTTTTCATGCTGTCCTGTTCACGCTGTCCTGTTCACGCTGTCCTGTTCATGCTGTCCTGGTTATGCTGTCCTGTCCACGTTGTCCTGTTCACGCTGTCCTGTCCATGCTGTCCTGTTCACGCTGTCCTGTCCATGCTGTTCTGTTCACGCTGTCCTGTCCATGCTGTCCTGTTCACGCTGTTCTGTTCACGCTGTCCTGTTCACGCTGTCCTGTTCACGCTGTCCTGTTCACGCTGTCCTGTTCACGCTGTCCTGTCCATGCTGTCCTGGTTAAGCTGTCCTGTCCACGCTGTCCTGTCCATGCTGTCCTGTTCACACTGTCCTGTCCATGCTGTCCTGTTCACGCTGTCCTGTTCATGCTGTCCTGTTCATGCTGTCCTGGTTCATCCTGTCCTGGTTCATCCTGTCCTGGTTCATCCTGTCCTGTTTATGCTATTCTGTCCAAGCTGTCCTGTCCATGCTGTCCTGTCCATGCTGTCCTGTCCATGCTGTCCTCTACACTCTGTCCTGTTCATGCTGTCCTGGCCATGCTGTCCAGGTCACGCTGTCCAGGTCACGCTGTCCAGGTCACGCTGTCCTGGTCATGTTGTCCTGGTCATGCTGTCCTGTACACACTGTCCTAGTCACGTTATCCTGGTCACGCTGTCCTACATGAGGCTCGTTCAGACCCTGCAGCCTTGTAGACCTGCGAGCAGCGTCATTAGCATGCAGAGGCCGTGGCCTTGTATGTTCGCTCGTCCTTAGCATGGATGAAGGAAGGCTTGTGGTGAGGGAGGCTCAGCTGCTCCTGGCCAACACTCTGGCCGATCGTCCTCCTCCGCCGCCGCCCGGTTCTCAGGATCACAGGAACACTGAGCTGCCTTCACACACTTAATCATCAGTGACCAAGACTCACACACACTGAACTGTCACAGTCCAAACAGACTCTCAGCCTGAAACTGTCAAATTCATCTGTAGGCCTGGGTGAGATGTTCCATAAATAATACAGAACCATGTATCTCCATTTTCTGTAACTAATGACTGTAAGTCGCTCTGGATGAGAGCCTCAGCCAAATGCCCCCTTTGCCCTTTAAATCTTGAGTATTTATGTAGTTCATAAACCCCTAATTAAACCGTTTAATGCCTTCAGTCATAACAGTGTAATGTTTACTGTAGTCCATGCACCAGAGGTCTGCATTAAAACCTCCTCATTTATGTTGAGAGGTTGTTTCTATTCAAACAGTATCTGTTTAAACCAGATCATTTCACACACAGACTAACAAACACCAGCGGCTTAAAAAACTGACGGTTTAAATCTGACGTACACACAGACTACATTTTTATTGTTATTTTGCTAGTAAGGTAAACAAAAACTGGTGGTTTCTTTAAAAACATTTTGTGGACACTTGATACCGGTTTGTTCAAATTATATATGAAATTGTTATATGCAAAAGTTTGTGCACCCTGGGTGTTTTTAAGGTGTATTTACAAAGCCTTGCAAAAGTACTCCCCCCCCCTTACATTTACATTTTAATCTTATTTTATGTGATGGATCTGTTGGTTAAGTGAAATGGGAAAAAAATATATAAAAAAGAATTTTTTAAAAATGGACATGTGCAAATGTATTCACCCCCTTTGCTATGAAGCCCCTAAAATGTTCTAGTGCAACCAATTACCTTCAAAAGTCACATAATTAGTGAAATGAAGTCCACCTGTGTGCAGTCTGTCACATGATCTGTCGGTATAAACACACCTTTTCTGAAAGGCCCCAGAGGCTGAACACCACTAAGCGAGAAGACCAAGAAGCCCAAGAAGACCAAGAAGCTCCAAACAAGTCAGGGACAAAGTTGTCAGGGTCGGCTTATAAAAATATCCAACTCTCTAATGATCCCCGGAGCTCCATCAAATCCATCATCTTCAACTGGAAAGAACATGGAACCACAACTAACCTGCCCAGAGAGGGTCGCCCTCCAAAACTCCCAGAACGGGCAAGGAGGGCATTAATCAGAGAGGAGCACAGAGACCAAAGGGAACCCGGAAGGAGCTGCAGAGCCCGGAGTTATCTGTCCATAGCAGAGACTCATCCAAAGAGACCTGTAATCGCAGCAAAATGTGGCTCTACAAAGCATTTTAATTCCAGACTGAGGCAACAAAACCTGAAAAATGCCAAATGGGGTGCGAATACTTTTGCACCGAACTGTAAATACACATCCTTTACAGAGAAGACATTTTAAACATGCATGCAAAAAAAACCAGTCTGTTTTGGCTCATTCAACATTTTATGCTTTATTCTTTCCTACATGTTACACTCGCAAATAAAAACTGCACTGAAATTTGCTCAAAACACCCTTTTGAAGTGTAAAGGATGTGCACGTCATTCCTGTTATAACGTAATTCGACTAGGGCTATGCGAGCAGGGCTATTTCCTTAGAATAACTGATTGTTTTTCGATCTATAACCCATGTGTTTATAATTTATGCACATATCTTACTCATAAAAATATGTTTCCTGTATTTTACATCAACGGTGGAAAAGCAGTTTTATCGTCTTTTCATCGTTTTATTTAACCCAGACAATCTTTCACTGGAAGACGTTACAGGGAATTTTCGGCAGTTTCCACCAAATCATCAGAACATGAGCAGCATCAGTAAAAGTCTGCTGCAACGTTTATAGTTACACGGTTCATTTACACACACTGCAGGACACTGTAAAGTTCAAAAATATCTTTCAGAATAAATCTTAAAGCAGTTTTGTGGCCAGAGAGAGTAAGACTGAACACTGGAGTCTGAATGGAAGACCGAATTCAGGACACAGGTCTGATCTGTACAGTTATTTCCCATGTGCATATCGACAGGTCATGCTACTGAGTGCTACTTTATATAAAAGGGGGAGGGGTGAAAGAAATATAACACAGTTCCCTCAACTCTGGGCGCGACATTAGGAACTGTTTTATCCAAAAAAAAGGGGGGGGAAATCCAGGACCCACAACCAACATGTAAAAAATAGTAACCTACACATTCACCATAATGAACAGCAATGAGACTCTTCTGGGAATCTGAAAGACAGACCTAACAAACCAACGGCCTTTAAACTAGCCGCAATATTTGACTTCAGTGAGGTGGGGCCACTAGCGATGCAAAAATAAACACCCACTTGATCAGTGCAGCACTGCTCAGTCAGTGTAATATGGATGCTGAAACGTTACTAAGCCTGTAGCGTGAAGCTGTTAGCGCCGCTGTTAGCGCCGCGGGTGGATAACTGACCGCGCTGCATGGCGTCCCTCTGCTTTCCTATCGGTCTGAACGACTGAAGTCTGAAGTACAGAAGTAGTTTCCCACTCATTTTAAAGAGCAGAACTGTCTGGGTTTGGTTTCAGGCAGTCATGGCGTGTTTTGAGCGCCTCACGTGCGCCCGACCCTGTTCCGCTTCTTCATCTGCTGCGCCCTAGTCACGCTGACTCAGTTCTGCTCCACTGGAGTCCAGAACACAAAACTGATTTTGGAGTAATCCGGACAGTTCCCGGAAGGACTTCTGCCCCCCCATCCGTCCGAGGGGCGTGACTCACTGTCCTCGCCGCTGCCTCATCGTGTTCCTGATGTTCCACCTCTGGCCTGTGCACGACCGGAGAACCAGTGCGTGGCCAAAGTAGACGTTGGCCTGCACCACCTCCAGACAGCGGCCCGTGGCTCGGTTAACAATGGGCTCGTTCTGAAAGTCAGAAAAACTAAAGTCAGCACTGGAGTGGTAATCTGGGACGAGGAATTATTTTCAACATAGAACTTGAAAGACAAACCCAACAAAAGCCACCGGCTTTCAAATTAGCCAAATTGTTTACATTTCAGCAGAGTGGGGCCACTAGTGATGCAAAAAATCTCATTTAAACTCATTTTGTTGGCCCACGGTTGCATTAAGAAAAATATACTGAATTCCTTGTATTTGAAGTTGTATTTCATGCTTGAGGAAGATGAGAAATTGGAATAAACTCGTAATTGTAGTGAATTAATATATTATGTAGTGCATGTAGTACACTATGCTGTTCCCATAAAAACTGAAACATTGAATAATCCTACTGTAATTTTAACTGAATAAAATAATGCCAAACATTTCCTCCTGTTGCTCTAAATCGGCATCTTCTGAAAACACTGGCCATGTCTAGAACCCCCAGAGTGCTGTGCTGGTCCAGCTCCATGGAAGGGATTCCATGACCCAGAAACTTATTTTGTGATGCCAGTGTCCCAAAACTAGGGACGACCAGGGCATCTTCTCCAAACTCCTGCTGAAGCAGCTGATCCAGTCGTGACTGGTTTAGTTCATCCTAAAATATGATGGTGTTGAACTGAACCGATGCCTCATGTCCCTGTTTCTGCCCACCGGTTCTCCTAAGAACATCTTCCAGAATCTTCTGAAACCACTCCTGTCCTCCCCTCCGCTGGTTATGGAGGAGTCGAGGGGAGGGCAGGAGTGGTTTCAGAAGACTCTGGAAGAGGTTCTTTGGAGAACTGCTGGTTACCTGTGCAAAGTTCCACGTTTTCTGCCACACGTTTGAGACTTTCTCGCAGTTGAGGAGCTGAGGGAAGCCGCTGACCCTGTCGTCCACCAGGCAGCGTGTGTCCTCTCCGGTGCTGCCCAGCGGCCCCAGGAACAGGAACCCCTCCCTCGTGTAGCGGCCCAGCTGGAAAACACAGCAGAACCACGATTACTGTTATACGCAGAATTCAATAATTACTTACATTATGTACACATTTATTTTTAAAGTACTGCTGTATGAACAAAAGTGCAATAACATTTAATTTGCCTACACTTTAAATGAATAAGGAGCTTTTTAACAGCAGAGTCCCTTTAACACAGTCACACAGTTACAGTTCAAATGTTTCTGTAAATTGAGGCAAATAGCTTTGGTTTTATATCTGATTTGATTACATTATACATATAAGAACCATTATAGCAGCTGTTAGTGTAATGGTCAATAAAATCCTTTTATTTTGAAAATGCTTTGCTTTTTTGTGTTTTTGGGCTCGTGGGTGCACACAGCAGGCAGCTCTACATCTCATCCATATAGTATACATCTTTAAAAAATCTATTTTAACAAGCAATAAAATAGTTCTTGGAGTTTAGTAAATAATGGGTTAATGGGATAATAACATGCCCAGGACTAATTACTACACAAATATTGACTGCAGTCACTCGAACCGACTGCAACTGGACACCGCTGATAAACAAAATAAATGATGTTTATTTTGCAACAAACAGAATGTGAATTTTCAGCATGTTTTCAACCAGATTATTAAGTTATTAAGTAATTTATAAGACACATCAAATGTTTAGAACGTTGACATCCAAAGTGAGACTGGGGGAAAATTCACTTACAATATTTTTTTTTTCAGTGTATAAATATTAGTGATGTGCACGGACACTAAAGCAGTAAAGGAGACTGTATTTTCATCCTAAAACCACTTTTCAGATACGGTAACCCCTCAGTTTTACCTGGATCAGCATTCAGTTTAACGTGGATTTTCCTCAGAACTGAACTGTATTACCGTCACCAGTCTAGAGTAATACACTAAATTGTCAACCGCCATAAAATGAAGAAGAAGCTGCTGCAGCATGTAGCATGACTGCTGTATTTTAGTGTTTTAAACTCTTATCTCTCTTATTTAGTATTTGTGCATTTTTAAGCTTTTTTTTAACCAAACGACACAAGTGGAGTATTACTGTATTCCTTTCATCATGGGAACACAGAGAAAATATACAGACCAACAGTTCAGTTCATATTTGAACAGGATTTTTAAATGTATATTAACTCCTCACTCCTGTGAAAAGTGAGTGTGTTGCTGTGGGTGTGCCGAGAGAATCAGGAAGGTTTATTGATGACTAGACTAAATATTTTTCCGTGGTCCAGTCAGTCGTTTCATAAACTTCTCAGCCAAGCCGTAAACATTAGCTGAGCTTATGAGCTGATGTGAGACCGCCTCTGTTACTCATCCATTTCCTTTTGGTTATTTCTGAATAATTACACACTTCCTGAGAACAATCACTCAACATCCACACACTCCTTAATATTTACATTCTGACAGACGTTATCTACTCCACCCCCAAGACAACACAAGCTCACTCAGAGCCATGTGACGGTCTCACAGGACCCCCCACCTTTTACGTCCCAGGCCACTTGGCCTGATCCCCAACCAGAATCTGTGAAACAAGTTACCCCCAAATCAAGGAGACCCCCATATCAAGGGGTGTACACACTACCCAGCTTTTCTTGCAGGTGCTCTCTTCCCAACATCTACTAAACGTATTAAATAAAGATTTTTAATGTGATCATTTCTTAATAATCCGGAAAGCACAAAGTAACAGTGATGATAAAATGAATTTGCGAGTACTGAACCGCTGCCCAACCAGTGTCATCAATGTCTAGCTACAGTTTGGCTCAACTGACAGTGTTTTCATGCTTTTAGTCTAAATGGGTATTTAATCTCAGGCCATTAACCTTCTGTTTATCTAACAGATTTCCTTCAGGTCTCACTCGGTCGCCGGACTCCTGGTGTATAACGTCATACTGACACTTTTATTACACACGATTCAAGTACTGTTGGCCTGAGTGTAATCACTGCTGGAAATCCCTACAGGTTTAATTTTAAACTCCTAGGACAGTTGAGCTGTGTTTGCTAAAACTGCGGCTTATTCCGCACAGCCATGTCTGGAGTAGGGCCTCGCCTCACTCGTCCCTGTCCCTTCATCAACGAGACATATTACTGAGCTCTATCCCAAACATATTTATAGTGAATAATGGGTCCTGGATCATTAAAATACTGAAGTCCGGGACACTGGGAACTGTGGTCCTCAGGGGACGGGCGCTCAGGACACAGGACCAGGGGGACTCCCGGTCCAGATTCCTAGTGACTGAATTAAAGTTTGGTGGACATTTGAGGAGCAGAAGGATGGTTTTCTTGCAGGTTGTTCCTTTCTGAACAGTGTCTTCATCACAAACTTTGACTCTGATCGCAATCAGAAACTTTCTCTGATTAAATTTCTCTTCCTATAACTTTCTGTTACTGTATGGACAGGAGTGTAGGGTTATTTTGGACAGTAGGAATTTAAGCCCGGCCTGTGTGTGGATTAAAGACCTCCTTCCTGCCTCCAGACCTGCACTATCTGATCCGTGTCTGAGAGAACGAGAGGAACTGATAGCAGGAAAATGCAGAAGTAAACTAATGCAGGTAAAATAACTTCATAACATTATACAACCCTAACCCTAACCCTAACAGCTCAATTCCTAATCCCATTTCTTCCCACACTGATCTCATTCATGACCCTACAAATCAAAGTGATGGAA
Source organism: Hemigrammopetersius urotaenia (assembly GCA_037974485.1). Classification (NCBI taxonomy): domain Eukaryota; kingdom Metazoa; phylum Chordata; class Actinopteri; order Characiformes; family Alestidae; genus Hemigrammopetersius; species Hemigrammopetersius urotaenia. The sequence goes on along the minus strand of JBBPDC010000001.1, from coordinate 16,204,137 downwards.
CAGTGAGAACTTTAATCCTTGATATCGAAATAGAAATAGTTATATTTTAAATAACTTTTGTCTCTTTGATTCCAGAATTCTCCAGCTTCAGACTCACTTTGGATGTGAAAGTGTTTGTCCTCTGAAATGAACGTATTGGAATTTCCTCCCAGGTTCAGCTCCTGCATCTTTACCAGAAGCTGAATGAAGGACGGACTTGTTTCACTTTTCCACTGCTGTGTTTTGGTTCTAATCAGGAGCTCAGCAGTCTGAGGCTGAGGACCTGAGAACCCGTAAATCACTCTTCTACTTCAGCCAGAGAGAGATCTTCACCACACAATATGAAATGTAAATACATCTCTGTTAAATATTAAAATACCAGACTGGGAACGCAGACCTTTTCTTCTTCTCTCAACCGTTTTGATATTTTGTTGCTTAGCTACCGCTGATAAAAAAGAATTCTAAAAAAAACTGTGTCATGAAGGAAACTCCCTGCAGGCGTAACCCACTTTCCACTACAAGGGGGGTGCGATTGCTTCAGGTCGGGTGTGAAACTCTGAGGTTTGACTGTACCTGAGGGCCCCAGCCGTGGCAGGGGTGCAGGGTTGCTGTGTGGTTCTCCTTCACTCCCTGGTCCACACACAGATGGGTCACATTGATGTTGCGAATCTGCCACCCAGAGAGATACACACGAGTCGGTGAACAGACGGCTTCGGCCTGTTTTCCGTCAGGAAGCATTTCCATCCCTAAGGACTCTTTTAACATGGATTGACTTTATTCTCACTCTTCGACTGGCAGGCTGGCAAAGCGAGCGCCAGGGCTTGTGCCCAGTTATAATTAGAACCAACACCCTGAACTGTTTTGTCATACTCACTTCTCCATAAAACAGAGTGCTGTTGTATCTCCTCATCTCAGGGTAGATGTTGTCAAGGTACCATTCAAAGCTCTTACACTGGAGGCTTCTCCTCAGTGCCATCCGCTCCGATATGTCACCGTAATCGATGCCATGGTTCTGCACACAGAGGAGAGAACTTCACTATAAATATTCAGGAACCTGCAGCACGTTTCTGAGTTTGAGTCCCCCTCACCTCCATCGGAATGTTCCAGGCTAGGTAGACATTAGACTTGTACTCGTCCATCCACACCTCCGCCACTCGCAGCGCATTGCGCCGTGTGTGGAAGGCAATGTTGCTGTGGTAGGGTTTTTTTGTCCTGGCGATGTGGGCCACCCTGGAGCACGGCAGGACCTCCATACTTCCGCCACACAGCCAGACCTGGCGTGCACACACAAACGCACACACAGTGTGAGTCACGCACTGTTCTATTCTAACATCACTCTGTTCCACTTTAATATCCTGTGTGCTCTGCCAAACTAAGGCAACTCGGATTTTCGTGCTTGGCGGCAGAACTCAGTGCTCTACTTTAAAGGGAGCGCTGTGATTGGCACACTGACCCTGATTCCGAGCTCAATGTTCTCTCCGCCGTACACGTCCATCCCCGAGTCCAGCAGGCCCAGCTCGCCGAAGTACTCCCGGCTCGCCACGAACGAGCAGCCGATCATCGCAGGTGTCCTGAAATGCACAGAATTTATTTACCCTGTTGTAATCACTGTTACACACAAAACTAGGGAACAGCATAGAAGCAAGGAGTGTTTAAAAAAAGGTTATTTTTCAGCATGGCTTGATGTGCCACTCGAGTCAGAAATGTTTCAGATCAGAAACGATTCTGTGACAGCAGCGGATCCTTCATGCCCGACCTGATTCCCACCTTGCAGAATTATTTAGCATTTTCACACTTTTGCATGAGAGTAAAGTCATGATGAGCACAGCAACAGTACTTTCGTATCAGTCACAATTTTTCCAATGACCGTCTTATAAAGGGGTTCATTAGCCCTGAGGCTACAGTGTTACTGTGTGTGTGTCTGATTCCTCCCATTAGTTACACTTGTTTCAAAACGAAATTTTTTACGACAAGATAACACAAAATGCTGGTTTTAAATGATCCTTCCATTCATGAAGGGAAAAGGTGATCCAACACAACTGATCCTGTGTGTAACTGACCCGTTCGATCAAACAACCAAATTTCGTTAAACCAAGCTTGACTAGTAATCTAAACCTCACTTAAAACTAATCTTTCCAGCAATGTGAAGTTGGACATTTATGTGAAGAAAGTCCATGCGAGATGAGAAAGAATTACTGAGTCTGAAAAGGAAACAACATTTCTGAAGTTCCGGAGCTCCAGTGAACCACAGCGAGTCATTTTCAGCTGCCCACCAAAATACTGAAAGAGTTCAGCAGCATCTCACACCCTCTGGGGCTGCAGGCGGAGTTCCCTCAGATCAGGTCAGCATTCATATTTCCACCATATTTACAGAAGGATTGAAATATCTGAGGGTTACTGGGATAAATAAGCAACAACAGATCAGGATTGTTTTCGACTTTAAACTAGAGCTGCTTTATACTGACCGACTCCAAGCACTGGTGGGTCTGCAGACCTCTTAAAGACACGTTACTGTCTCAGGAACTCTGCCAATGTCTTTCCTGAGAATCTTCTAAAATCATACCTGATGGGGGCAGAGGTGTCTCCTTCATCCCACCATTGTTTGGGAGGACTGATGTACATGCACCACAGCTCCCAGTTAAAACCATGGCCCGAGTTTTCATAGCGCTCCAGCTCGAACGTGTCGTCTTTAATGTTGTCTATCGAGGGCAGAATGATCCTCTTGGGGTTCTCCTTGATCCTGGACAGAACTGGTTCAGCCCTTTGTGTGTGTGTGTGTGTGTGTGTGTGTGTGCGCGTGTGCGTGTGCGTGAGAGAGAGAGAGAGAAGAGAGATTATTAGCTGCTATCAGACACGTGTTTTGGTTTATAGTGCTATGCAAAGTCTTAAACCACTGACAGGAATTAGATTTCTTTTTGTTGCTGATTATCTGGGCAGCAAGCCTTTATTTGCTCAAAATATGTTAACATTAGAGTAAACAAATGAAAAATTACCATGTGATATCATATCCGTCAGTGTGTGCTGTACTTGACTTGGGTGATCGGTTAAATTTAGTTTAAATCAGGTGCGCATTTCCAAATCCAAGAACACCAAAAAGTTTTGTATTAATTTGTATTGTAACATAAAACACCTCTGTTCTGGTTAGCTACCCTGCCCTTAATACAACAAATAATCAGAAACTAC
>JBBPDC010000001.1:16153503-16173637 GCA_037974485.1 Hemigrammopetersius urotaenia | reverse complement strand
TCATTAGGGGAAACAGGTGCGGGGCTAATCAGGATGACAGGAGAACACGAGGAGCTGCAAACAGAAACAAAGGGGGACAAAAGGGGAACCAAGAGGGACGACAGAAAGGGGAACTAATAATCAGGAGAGGAAGATCTAGGGAGACAGGGAGCGGACGCTGCGACCGTGACAAGTATATAATATTATTTAGCTGTTAAACAGCAAATCCTTGCTTTTCTATTTAGTGATTATTTGAAAACCTTGAAAATCTGATTTGACAAAAATGGCATTATATCTGTTAGAATGTTAGAAATACACAATAGGATGTGGCACCTCATACCAAAACTAGAAGGTTCGGTTTAAAATGCTGCTTAGTGAAGTACATTTAGACGTTAATGTTAGGTATGTGATCTTCAAAATATGACTGAATAGCTCCCAGTAAACATCGAATAGTAGTTTTGCTTGAAATGCCATTCATTTCTCAACAGCGCTCAAAGAGAGGAAGCCCCAACAGCAGGGTCTCATCAATTAACCTACATTTCTAGTGAATGTCTTGTACATCAAGTAAAAATATATGTTTCCACTATAAATTGAGACTCTATTATTGCTTGATTAATCATTAAAATAATCGGTGAGTTAATGCAGGCTGTGGAGAATGTACTCGTTTCACTCTGGGTCAGAGTTTTGCCGCGTGGAGGAACACTCAGAACATGACTTCTTGCTCTCAGCCTGTTCGCTCTAATGTAATTAAACACCCAGGCATCACATGTTTGCTCTGGAAAACTGCATTTCTCTCTGAACTCTGTGTTCAGACGCACATATCCACACAAAGGCTGAAATCTGTCCTCCTCATAAACACAGGACCTCACGTTTACGCTCTCTTGGAGATGTTACTCCAACCCTGTTACTGTCTGTAGGGAGGCCTCCCAGCAGCTAATCACTAATTACACTCATGCGACACAACAACCGTCTGAGAACCTGTTATCAGCTCCCTCATCCACCTGATCTCCAACAGGTTGGAGTTGTGCTGCTATGTCAGGCATTTCCGTTCATGACAGACCACAGCCAGCCTCACCCTCCAGCACAGCCTCCCAGAAATAAACCAGCTCCCACTGCAGGACTGCATGAAGGTACACAGAATTCAGGGATTCAGAATAACAAAATTATTATGATCCAGGAAAAAGGCCGGACTTTGGTGGAATGATGTTAATTCATTCATTTAAAAGTCCAGTTTGCCTTTAAAGGTTGTGTGTCTATGTGTTAACGTTCCAGGTAACTAGTAATGTGCCCAATAAACAAATATAGCAAAATCATGCTGAAACAAAGGAAAGTCAGCATGGTCAATACAGTTTAGAAGTTTTCATCACAACACTTCTCAGACACACAGGAAAGGTGAACCTTGTCCAGCAGATGAGGAGATGCTCCTATCGTGTGGTTTAAGGTATCCCCTGAAGAACCTGCGTTATGAAATACCAGTTGTGGAAAAGAAACAGCTCATAAGCAGCAGGTCGTACCTCTGAGTATCTGAGAGGAACCACCATGCCCAGGCCCAGCCGCCCACCACGTAGGTCTTCTCGTCTGAACCGCAGCATCCACCTGAAACACAACAGACCCATAATCCGCCTTCACTCGAAGTACACAAGTGCAAATGAAAACATAAATATAAAGCATCAGTGTGTTCTGCAGCCTCTCCGTGGGACTGCTCTGACATCGCAGCCTGTCACTGCGGGTCCAGCCCTGTTCCGTTCGGTTCGGCTCGGCTGCTGATGGAGGGCCCCGGAGATTCTCAGAAGAAAATACAATTAAAACCCCTGAGAATCCCGGAGCTCCTGGAGGGCTTGGTCTCCCTGAACAGAACCAGCGGAGAACCCACTGACACCGGAGATCCGACCCAACCCGACAGGAAGATCTGTTTATCGGCCTTATTTATTTATCGTATTTATTTACCGTGTTCATTTAAGAACCGTTTTTTTTTAACCCCTCCAGGCCGAGCGGGGCTAGCCGGGATGCTAACCTACCTACCTGACACCACCAGAGCTTCATTCGGCCCGACCGTCAGACAGCCGCCCATCCTCACTCCCACAGCCTTACTGGGACCAGAGCGGCCGGAGAAAATCAGAACTGGGAGACGCGGCTAGAGCTGGAATAATCAGGAGCTCAGTTTAGCTGTTTCGGTTGTTTTGCTTGGTTTTGTTTTGTTTTCTCTCCAGTGCCGCCCCGCCCAGTCAGGAACACTCAGCATCCACACGGCCCCTCCCACTCCTCTCAGACCAGTACTCCCAGTGCACTGCTCTCAGACCAGTACACTGCTCCCACATCAGTACACTGCTCCCACACCAGTACTCCCAGCACACTGTTCCCACATCAGCACTCCCACACCAGGACTCCGAGTACACTCCTCTCAGACCAGTACTCCCAGTGCGTTGCTCTCAGACCAGTACACCGCTCCCACATCAGTACACTGCTGCCACACCAGTACTCCCAGCACACTGTTCCCACATCAGCACTCCCACACCAGGACTCCGAGTACACTCCTCTCAGACCAGTACTCCCAGTGCGCTGCTCTCAGACCAGTACACTGCTCCCTCATCAGTAGACTGCTCCCACACCAGTACTCCCAGCACACTGTTCCCACATCAGTGCTCCCACACCAGAACTCTCAGTAGATTCCTCTCAGACCAGTACTCCCAGTGCCAGTGCTCACAGTCTGAGGTCTCCTGGTCAGGCAGTCTATGATCCAGAACTTGGGCTACTGCGGTTAAATTTCCTGGTTCTAGTGAGAACTCTACCTGCTGCATTCAAGAACCGTTGAAGCTTTTTTAGGTTCTTGTTGGAGCAGCAGCCTGACAGGAGGGCGTTACAGTCATCGAGTCTGGAGGTGGTCATTTTTGCAGAACTGTGCTGGACACCATGTTTTACTGTGGTGAGCGCTCTGGGTTCCCAAATAACTCTTACAAACTGACAGTCAGGGATGATCTAAACCAGGACAAGGCTGTTCTAGAGACTCCTACCAGGTTTTCCAGTCTGTCTAATAGAACTGAATTATTATTCAGATTATTAATTAATTAACTCTGTTATTAGAACAACCAGTACATCATGGTCTCATTGTATATGTTGTGACTCATGACTTTGTTTTTTTAGCATAGCAGAACAATGTTATATTTTCATATGAAGCTCAACATCATGGAGTCCATTTAAAATGTCTTCCAGGAACAGCCTAGTGATTGCGAGAGAACAGCCCCTTGAGGCCTGACCACACTAATAGGGCTAATTAAGGAGTGACAAAACACACCGATTCTTGGTATAAAGCCATAAACTAGGGCTGTCAGTAGATAAAAATATTTAATTGCGATTAATCTCATGTTTGCCATAATTGCGATTAATCTCATGTTTGCCATAGTTAACTCGTGATTAATCACACCTTTAAGTTTGCCCTAAACATACTGTTTTTAATACTCTTATCAACACAGGAGTAGACATATATGTTTGCTTTGTGCAGATTTATGTTTATTACTGACAGTCAATACTGTCAACATTCTTTCAAAAAATAATACTACACATATACATAACAGGGGCGCAACTACTCACGTTTTGGGGGTATATTTAGAGCATAGTCATGATTTAAGAGCACAAGAACAGTTTTAAAACATAAATGCCAATGATATTTTTTCTGTCCCTCCCTTGTTTTGGCGTCCCCCTGGCGGTGCGCTCATATGCACCGCATATACTGCATACTCCATTTTGCGCCACTGCATATATAGCTATATATTAATGCTGGGCAACGAAAACCAGTTCCTCTCGGAGTCCAGAGCATTATAGTCGCCGTAAAGGGGACCGACTCCATATGAAAGTCTCTGTATCTGAATGCAGTGTTATTAAAGTCACATTTGGTGGAATGGTCAGCCGCCTTCTATGGACAAAAGTAATGGGAGCGTGGGGGTCAGGCGTCCCATTAATTTTGTCCGTAGAAGACGGCTGACCATTCCACCAAATGTGACTTTAATAACACTGAACATATTATATAGCTCAACGCTCGCATGACTTCGGTGAGCGAACTTTCAAAATAAAAGGATTTTTAAAGACATGCAAAAATTGCGATAAAATAATGTCACCTTTAAGTAAATAACGCGTTAACTGTCCCAGCCCTACTATAAATGTAAAATAATCACTCATTTCAAACTGGAACCCAACATTGGAACATATAACCCCATGGAAGTAGCCGAAACACAGCCAAAAGTATTAATCGATACGTATAACGACGACAGTTGTTGTATAGATGCTCTGCAGTATCTTGGTTAAATAGTTGACATGGATTTAAGCTGTTTTTCAGGTAAGAAACATGTACGTCGCTCTGGATAAGCCTGTATCAGTAAATAAAGTAAAAACTGGGTCAGCGGCCAGCAGTATTCCTTAAGCACTGAAGAGGGTGGAGTAGCCATTCTTCATTAAAGACTCTTCAAGCGTTTAATGCTTTCAAAAGAAAGTAGTTCCACCCCCTGGTGAAATCCTATTATGTTCCAGAGACAGTAAAACATGTGCGCTTTTGGTGTGCTAGTGCTGCACAGATACTTGTTCTTCAGGATTTTACTCAACGCTGCTGTTTCGCTTTGTTAAGGCCACAAAAGAAGAATGCTGGTCTAATTGACAAACGAATAGAGTGTGTAAAAAGTATGTATGCATGGTCCACTGGCCCCTTTGAGAACAAGATTATCATTATAATATAAACAATATGTATATGGAATTTACAGTATGTACTCATACACACACACACACACACACACACACAACTCTGAAAATAGATATGTACACACATTGAAACATCTTTACACTTTAAACATATGTATGTGTATATATACAAATATATGCCTATATCTTTTTTCAGACGAGTTATGTATGGAGTTATAAATGTGTGCACAATTATGGATAGCTGGTCTCCCAAGCTCTGTCAATCCGGCTGCTCCTCAGTTCTCTAGCAGTGATCTCAGTTCTCCTCTTGGTTTGTCCCTGGTTGCGCTATCCAGGCGAAGGCCAACTGAAGGAGGAGAAGTTTGGCTACATCTTCTTTTGGAAAGGAAAGTCTGCTGATGAGCCCAGGATCCATGGGGTTGGGTTTGCCATTAAGAACTAACTTATCAGCTTCTTCTCTGAACTTCCTGTGGAGATCAATGAGCATCCCATGGCCATTCGTCTGGTATTTACCGACAACTAAGCAGCAACCGTGCCATTGCCCCTACATTAGACTCTGAGGAGGAAAAAAGAGAGACTTTTTATGCATGTTTGGATCAAACACTGTCAAGAATTTCCAAGGAGGAAAAAACTGCTCAAGGCTTCTTGAAGTCTCAGATGATTGCTGGACAGGCCATCAACACGTCAGGCCCAAAATGCCCATTAAACTCAAGAGAGTCCAAAAGAAGCAGATCCATCTGAGACTGAAGATTGAAAACCTGGGTTTAAAAATCACCCGGCAGAGACTTCAGGCCTCTCTTGACCTCCAACGGGAATATCCTGAGTGTGTGTATGTATGTATGTGTATATATATTTGTGTGTGTGCGTGTGCGTGTGCGTGTGCGTGTGTGTATGTGAGTTCCACTCCCAGCAGAGTGGGGGCGCCTGTCTAATGATGATCTGTGAGTCCCCCTCCCCCCTCCAGAGGAAGCGGCTGTGGGAGTGGCAGTGCGCATGCGCGGGCAGAGGCTGAACGACGCTTTCAGAGGCGCTGGCAGAGAAACACAACAATAAACAAAACCAACAACAATATCAACAAAACAACACAATCAACACGATGTGGGGCGTTTGAGACTCGATCGCGCCGCAGTCACCCGGAGAGTAAGTTCAGCCGCAGTGCTGGGAGTCAGAACCGGGCTCGAAGGTCCGGAACCGGCGGAGAGCAGCACAGACTGAACCCACACTAGGGATCCGTTGTATGGAGGGGGAGCTGTGTATTGAGAGTGCGGTCTGTTGTATGGAGGGGGGAGTCTGTTATGTGAAGAGGGATCTGTTCGGGGGGCTGGGATCTGTCGTATGGTGAGGGATCAGTTGTGTGGAGGGGGGTCTGATGTGTGAAGAGGGATCAGTTGTGTGGAGGGGGGGTCTGATGTGTGAAGAGAGGTCTGATGTGTGAAGAGGGCTCTGTTGTGTGGAGAAGGGTCTGTTGTGTGGAAAGGAGATCTGTGTGTGGAATTGGGGTCCGTTGTGTTGATGGGGGATCCGTTGTTTGGAAGGGGGATCTGCTGTGTGGAAGGGGGATATGATGTGTGGAATGGGGATCTGTTGTGTGTGGATCAGCGTATCCGCTTCTGAGAATCTGGTCATGGGCTGAGGAACTGCTGAGGAGTTTCTGTTGGGCTGGTTGAGCTTCAGGTCCTACTGGAGAGTGGAGACTTGAGTGAAGACTGAAGTTGTTTGGTTTTCTCGCGAGCACAGCCGGCCTCGTCGGCTTTACTGACGCTGATCTCAGAATAGTTCGAGCGGCTTAATGTTGAGGTGTTTATTGTTGTTTCCAGGTTTTGCTAGATATGGTTGTGATGCGGTTTGGGTGTGCTAGTGTTTATCTGTTTTGTCTCCTGGCCCTGGGACTGCCGGAGTGTTTTTGTGGGGCTGGTGGAGGTTCTGGTCCTGCTGGAGTGAAGAATGGAGGCTGAAGTTTCATGTTAGCTTAGCCAAGTCACGTTCGGCGGCTGACTGTTGAGGTGTTTATTGTTGTTTTCTTGCCAGAGGTTATCAGATAGTGCTGTGATATGGGTTTGCTGTGCTGGATGTTGATGTTGAACTGTTTGACATTGATAGAGGACGTGTTTTTCGTGTTTGGCTCCTCTGGAGCTAGGCTAGGCTATGCTAGACTAGGCCAAGCTCCTTTATTTCAGAATCTGGGTCAGTGTTTCAGTCTCAGGGCTCTGTTTAAGGGGGAACTGGGCCGGTTTCGGTGTAGAGGGCTGACCTCCGCCGTGTTTTCCTCCACCAGGCCCTCAAGGTCCGGTCCGACACGTCGGCGGGTGGGGGAGTTCGGACTCCCCCTCGGGACCGGCCGGAGGGACAGGGATTGGACCACAACACAGCTGCTGAAAATGGAAGATGTCTGTCTGCGGGTTTTTGCCTCCGCCCCGGCGGAGAGAGCCAGAGAGCCCCGGCCTGAACATCCTGCCGTGCCTTGGGCACCTGCCAGGCTGTGTCTGCAGGGTGGGTACTGTGGGCCCTGTCACTGAGTCTGCAGCGTGGGCACTGTGGGTGCTGACACCGAGTCTGCAACGTGGGCACTGTGGGTCCTGACACTGAGTCGGCACTGTGGGCCCTGAGACTGAGTCGGCACTGTGGGCCCTGAGACTGAGTCTGCAGGGTGGGAGCTGTGGGCCCTGACACTGAGTCTGCAGGGGGTGCGCTGTGGGCCCTGGCACTGAGTCTACAGGGGTGTGCGCTGTGGGCCCTGACACCGAGTCTACAGGGGGAGCACTGTGGGCATTGACACCAGCTGCTCAGCTGAGCTGTGCAGAAAGGTCATGGATGAATGCATGATATTTAAATAAAGGGCTTCCACAGCAAGGCAATTACTGAGCCCTTTTGTTCCAGATTGTGATTGATGTTCAGGTGAGATGGAGGCCGAAGACTCAATTAGCCACGTTTTCCTCCACTGACTCACAAGTCTGGTTAGGTTGGACATCATTTGATGCTCGTACCTCATGCAGAACTGTCTTATTTGTCTTAAGCCCAGCATTCAGGTGTTGGTCATTCGGGTTATGGGAAACTGGGAGCGTGCAAACCGAAGTCTGTCGCTGGTTTTTGGGACACTCCCTGATGTGTGATGTTTTCCGTATTCCACACTGTGCTCTGAATATGACTCTAAATGTCATTATCTCATTAAAACTGAAGATGTGTTTACTGCTTCAATAATTGCTTTCAACTGTAAAATATAGTAACGATAATTTCTGTGTGTCTTTTCTTACAGTGTGATGAGGTGTGAGCGTCCGATGTTGCATTAGTGCCTGCGTGACATGCTGGCCTGTCTGCCAGGATCAGCCCCCTCTCTCCAGCTTCTCACCCACACGCAGATGAACACTGGACTTCAGAAATGTTAGTGCCTGTTAATTTTTCCATATACACTCTCCTATGCTCCTCTTCTTCACTTGGGGGGTCCAGAAATTCATATACAGAGGCATGTTTTTATCTGTGGGTTGTTTATTAAGAAGATGAGGTGACCGTTTATTAATAGCCTAATCTAGGAACACTGTGTATTGTTTCTACAGTATATTGTGTTTGTGTAGCTTCATATTACTGCCATAGAATAGTTCTGAAATCTTATTGCCATCTGTCTTCTTTTGATTTTAATAAAGATTTCATTTTATGCTTATTCCCTTTCCATAAAACACTCGCCCGTATTGGCATTGTGATTTCTACTGTTTGCCTAATGTATGTGTTTTTCTGCTGGTGTATGTTAGTTGATTATGGGACCTATATATGCCAGTATGTAGCAAATTGGCCCATCAATCTTAGCATTTTAAACTACTGGGTTCACAGGGGAGTATGTCGGTGGTTTGAAGTCTAAAACGTGTTTGAACCAGCTTTTTCTCTTCTGGAATACATATTTCCAAGTGTGGATAATGCATGGAGTATTTGTGTTAAACTGGGTCTGGTTGTCAAGTATGCTCCACTTTCCTTGTGATATACTTTTTCCTGTCTTTCTCAGGGGACACTACTCAGAAGATGAGATCTGCACAGTATCCAACCCCAGCGGAATTGGACGCCTATGCTAAGAAAGTTGCCAATAACCCACTGACTATAAAAATCTTCCCCAGTAGCGTGAAGGTACCTCAGAGAAAGCATCTCCGGCGTACAGTGAACGGCCTTGACACCTCCAGTCAGCGATACAGTCCCTATCCATCTCAGGTCAGCACCAGGACTGGCCTCCTGGCCATAGTCAAAGTTCCTGTTAAAGGAATCCTCAAGGAGTTCGAGGGCGGCAGAGCCCGCTTCCTTCCTAAGATCGTCATGAATCCGCAGAGTGGACCCTACAGCACTCCGAGCACTTTAAACCTGCCTCAGACTGTTCCTCGCATGCAGGTCCTCTCCCAGCCACAGCTGTTGGTCCAGAAGACCCTCCCCCACCCTCAGAGCTTACAGACCCAACAGGCCCTGCCCCATCAACATACGATGCAGCAGCAGCAGCAGAAGGTCCTGGCTCATCCTCCCAGTTTACAACAGCAGCAAAGCCTGGGCCATCCGCAGACTGTCCTTCCTAACCTGGCTGGTCAGCAGGCTACGCCCCATCACACCCTTAATCTCCAACATGCCCTCGTCCAGCAGCAGCATCATCACCCGTCAGGTCCACAGGGCCTCCGGCACCTTCCTGACATGATTCAGTCAGCCTGCCTGCAGCACACCCAGGGTTTCCCCCAATCTCAGCAGGTTCCTCAAGCCACTGGTGCAGGCCCCCCGACCTCCAGTGGTGTTATGCAGCAGCTGCAGCAGCACCCACCAGGCATACAGGTTCCTGGCAAGCTCCCTGATGCTGATGCCCCTCCCAACGTGACTGTGTCTACCTCAACTATCCCACTGTCCATGGCTGCCAGCCTGCACCAGAACCGGCCCGGTGACCTGAACAGCATTGTGCACCAGATCAACCAATTCTGCCAGGCCCGGGCTGGGGCAAGCACTACCTCCGTGTGTGAAGGACAGATTGCCAACCCCAGCCCCATTAGCCGCAACCTGCTCATTAACGCCAGCTCCCGAGTCTGCACTCACCACCCTCTACCCTCTTGCGCCCTCGGTAACACCTCTGACAAGCCTGGCCCAGCCCCTCCTCTAACACTGCCTAACATGGCTGCCATGAATAGGATGCCTGCCTATCATGATATGAAGCAGCAGCAGGCGCAACCTCAGTTACCGCAGCAGCAGCAGCAGCAACAACGACAGCAACAGCAGCAGCGCTCATGGAACCAGCAGCAACTGGCTCACCTCCAGAGCCTGGCAGATGGAGCGCAACCCAGCAAGCGCCCGAACAGAGATGGGCCTGGTTTCCCCATCAAGAGCATGAGCTACCCACAGGACACGTGTATGGGCCAGTCATTTAGTCTGAAGCCTCCCATAGACAAGCCGACCCCCTCTCCCCCTGTCAGCTCCATGCCAGGGTCCATGAATTACAGCAATGGGCACTACATGCAGCCGCCGTGGAACAGCATCCTGCCGACACCAAACAGCGACAGCTCGGGGTCTCAGGACCTGGTCATTCCATTCCACGGGGGCCTTTCAGGGACCTCCATGGAGGGCACGCCTGGGGCCCAGTACAGGAATGGGGCTGGTGCCACCGGCCAGACGAACATGATGCAATCCATGGAGTACATGAGCGGCGACTTCCAGGCACCCTGCTTCCGAGAGCAGAACGCGGCCATGATGGCGAAGATGCGCAGGGCACCGGATTCGGGCGATAGTCGAAATGTACATATCCATCACCCAGGGTACAGATGAGCAGCGGCCTACTCAGACTAGTCATCGTTCAGTGATAGACTCGATGTAGAGAACCTACCCCTGCTCGTCCTTTTTTGTTTTTCCAGTCTTGCAAGTGATCTACTGAATGTTTTCCACATTTATGATATTTTTCTGGATTTTTTTTTTGACTGCTACAAATAACCATCAGTATACTACTCTCCTTAACTGTGTACAAGCTTCCACCTGGCTCTTCTGTTTGTTTAGGTTAGATTACGAAGTAGCCTGTGTTGGCATATTTATTTGCATTTAAAGAGCACGCGACCATAACAGCATCACACTTGATGAAAGCAACGTCCGTTTTTCCTGTATGAGTTAAATATCTTTGACTTTCTCAGTTGACCCTGTCAACTTGATGTTCTCGTCTGATCGCTTCCACAGACATGGTTTTGCTTAGGGCAGTGTGTCTGATGTCTTATTTCCATAGAGGTTGTTAAATTGGTATAGGTTACTTGACTTTATTATTTTTTTTTTTAAAAAGATGTGCTAATACTGACAGGCCACATTCACAGTTCAGTGAGGAAATTTGTGGGGTGCCATGTTTGAGATGTAAGACTGTTTATTCTGTGTTATGATCTGACGTTTCTGACACAGTGATCCGAGTTTTCCCTTTCAATGTTTACATGTTAGTTTGCGCTTGCAACTTTGAATCAGTACAGAGTGCAAATTGACGCTGGGATATGCACCCATGACGGGACTGTTTCTGACTTGGACTTGGACTGTTAACGCGAGGCTTTCTATGTGTGAAAATTCCCCTTCATGTCAGCCTCCATTGTCCCACTTTGTGATTGTTGCCGTAATTTTTATTTTCCAAGTATCCCATCGAGCTCAGTTGAATTGTTCTTCATCATGGACAGAAAGTGCTTCAGGAATTATTTTGGAACTGTACGTCACTTTTCTTTTTTTCCCCCATTTTAATTGTTATCTACAAAAAAAATCCGCATAGAGGTTTTATGTTTGGGCGGTAAAGCTAGTTACTATTCACTACAGGAGTTTCAAACTTTTCAGGGTATGTGAAGTGGATGTAGGATCTATCTCTTGCCTTTCATATTGAAATACGTCCATCTGGATGGGGGAGCTGATCCTACATCAGCCCTCTGAGATGGTAATTACACTTGGGCCCAGGTTTAGAAGTGGGTGAGTGAAATGTGCAGAGGAGCCAAATTTTTCTATTTGAAACCTTTGTCACCTTTCTGTTGAACTGTTAGTTTTCAATCACTGTCGAAGGAAATCCTTCTTTAAGCATGAATGGATCACTTGCAAGTTTTATGGCAATATAAAAGAGGACCACAGGCTAAATATGATTAGATTCTTTTTGCTGTACTACTGTAACAGAGCTGTGATAAGCTGTTTGTGTGAATGCTGTGTCTGTGTGAACTGGACTCGGGTGTTTGCTCCATTAGTGGCACCGTTCTGCTCTTTTTCTGGCAGGGTCGATTGCTTGGCTGTCCATAAACTCAACTAAGCTGTTATATTTGTTGCTAGTCCTCACAAAGTTTCACCTCAGGTCCCATTTTGTTTTCGACCTAAAATGGCTGAGATGTGCCGTCAGTGGGACAGACTGTTAGAAAACTAGGAGGAGGGGGAAAATCAAAGCGGGGTTTTAGAAAATGAGACGGGAAGCTTGAGGGCTTCTCTTAGCTCAGTTCCATTCGTCACAGTTAAAAACCCAAGACACTGCGTCGGTTTATAATGAACGGTCTTCTTTGCTTCAGGAATGTTCTTGTGAGATGAGTTCCTCTCTTTCTCAGGTCAACTGGTGCCTCTTCACTTGCCCCCATCCCCCCCCGACCCCCATCCCCAAAAGGGAAGTTAAACCAATCTCCACGTTCGTATCAGGGCAGGATGTCTGGCAGCCGCGTGTGTTGTCAGACTGCAGACAGACGTCAGTGTAACTGATGGAGCAACGCCGAGCAGAGTGTGGGTGGCGCGAGTGACACCCAGTATCTTAGCCTCCCTGGTCACCCCTAAAGAGCCTTAAATATTTGTTCCTCGGACTGTCCTTGATAATAGGCATGATATAGAAAATGCTGAATTGTGATATTAGCAATTAATTTTTTATGTGAAGTCCATAATTTTTTGGGGAAAAAAATTAATTCTCCAAACGAGGAAGAACTTTTTGTATTTAGCAACTTAATCTTATGTATAGTACTGGGCTGTAACATTTTACATTCAGACCACGACAAGTTACATTACCATCTTCAGCTTCATAAGTTATTGTAGTAGATCCGCCTGTGCAGCGAAAGGTCTCTCTCTGTCGTGGGAAAACGGCGGCTAGACTGTCAGAGTGGACGATGCGAGTTGAGTCAAACGGAGCTTTGTGAAGCTCAAACGAAGCTTGAAGACTTTGAAAGTATAGTCTTGAGTTTATTCGGTAGGAATCGGCCGGTTCTGCTGAGGCTTCTCCCTCATTTGTCATTGTACTTTGCCCAAGAAGCTGCTATTCAATTCCATCCTCAAATTGTGAGTTACGCCTTCTTCTAAATGTTGTAAGGATAGGAGCTAGTTCTAATTTATGATACGCCTTTTTTTTTTTTTTTTTTTGCAATGCAACATTGTTAATGGATATGTTCCGTAGTAAGTTAATGCATTTGCCTGTCAACTGCAAGCTGCTTATACTGATTTCTGTCGTAAAGCTTGAACATTAGATTTGATGCATTTCGTTCGATCCTCGTTTCATGCCTTGTTACAGCTCAAGGGTGCAAAGTCAGGTCGCTCTTTATAATAGTTACTGTTTCCATGTGAAGTGCCTCCACTGGGCGGATGTGGACTGTGTGTATGCGACTGCCTGGATGTGTAAGTAGGAAACGTACTGGCACAAGTGCACATTGCATAGACCCGGTGCACTGTTCATGAATGGGGGACCAAGCTATTGAAACTACTGATCTTCAAAAAAGGAAAGAGGAACGACGCATGTGCCGCCACAGGCATTAGATCTATTTGAATTTGAATAGTTGCTGCTGAATCATTAGTCGAGGTGGTTAAACCTACGCTGCTGAACTTCTAGTACCCTAGAACCATTCTAAGGAGTGCTTTAGAAAGTTCTTTATATCCTACAGGGCATGTGCACTCCTGCTCGCTCCCCTCCCGAGACGTCGCCACGGCCGTTTTGGACTGCGGGGGTCTGCTGGGAGCTGTGCCGAGTGTCTCATCTTGTTCCACCAAAGAACAAAATGCCGCTTGAATGGTAGCAGTGTACACCCATAACTGTGTAACTGAAGTCTGTCATTCCAGATGACCATTTTTTTTCCAGGAACAATGTGTTGCACAGACATTCCCCTCTAACCAAAATAAAGTTTGACTTGCATTTGCAAAGCGTGCTTCGTTCCATATGTTCGTCGCTCGAAACCTCGTCAGATATTTGCTTTTAAAATGTATTGTCCTGCAGAGCTCGGACACGCTGGAGATGAAGTTAGTATTCAATAGTTTGCACTAAAGGGTGGATGGGTGTTGCCGTGAAAATAGGCGAGAACTTCCAACACACCGCAGAGCCGGCTTAAGTTTAGCTTAAGTTATTTAAATGTTCATGCTTTTCGTTTTTGTAGATTATGATCCTCAGTACGGCAGTATAGTGTGAACACGGTGCCTTTAATGATTTACCATTTGTGGATGAAATGGCTTTTATAACTGGGCTGTAATGATCTGGTCTGGTCTTTATGATTATTACCTCTTATAAGACCACTCTGTCACAATACGAACTTCAGAGAAGTCCCAACATTCCTCGTTAGATGTTGAAATACCTTCATATTTCCTTAAAAGAAATCTATTCGGTGTTATGTACATAGTGCAGGTATGTTCGGAAAACATTCAGCTTCCCTTGAGATACTCAAACAAGAAATTCAATAAGAATTCAATTCAGTGCATTTTGTGCAAGTCACAGTGCAGGATTGATAACTGTCAGGTTAAATAAACACAAAATAGTACAAGTAACAGGTCAACAGATGTAAATCATGTATAAGTTTCTGTGGGTTCTGGAGTTTTTCATGCTGATTTCAGATCAGTGTTTAGCTTTTACACACATACAGTTTATGTGATGAAGGTAGTTGTATACTGCATGATAGTTGGTATAATGATCATATAATAATCATATGCTGAGCGTTTTCGAAGAAACCATAGTAGCTGACTGGCACTGATCATTAGTGTGCTTGCTCAAGCATAGGCTGTAGTGTTATTATTCCTTTCACCCGTTTTATGGCCCCTACTCCTCCCGGAGCTTTCGAGATAGAGATGTCTCTGACATGTCGGACCCGATCCGCAGATGCGTGCTTGTTCACAGCTTTTTGATACGTTTTGTCGTTCACGCGTTATTTGCGTTTTCGGGCAAAAAAAGGCCCATAGGGAATGAATATGATTCAACTTTCAGATCGTCAGGTTCGGACATGCTTCGTCCAAAACCCACCAAACTTCATGTGATACCTCGGGCCAACTTAAAGCTAACGTTAATGCTAACGCTAACGTGATTGCTAACACTGATGCTAACGCTGTGTTCTGCATTTGAGCAAGCACGCTTTGCATTTTCTCTGCGGAAATGCAGTCTAGTTATATCTATGCCACAGTGTGGCCTGTCTGACTTCACACTGAAAATATTGAAACAGTTCTTGATTGGTGCTGCAGTTCAATAAAAAACACATGCAAGTCTATTGCTAATCTAATATTATTCATCATTCAAAAAGTTGATGTAATGGAAAAAAACTGAAAGCAGATCTGAAATCAGTATAAAAAATGGTTTAGAAAAGTGTGTTGTGGTTTCTGAGGATTACAAAAAAATATTTTTGTTGACCATTGTTGTAAATCACTTTTAGAGCTTCTGTCTTCAAGTAACCACATTATTGCTTAGTGATCAAATATCCTGATGTTCTCTCTAGGAGCCAGAAGGTCCATGAAGGTGGTTACACTCTCTTGGAGACTCATGGCTTCTATTCGAAAGTCAGTGTACAGGATATTGGATTCTCTTCCACTCTGAGGGTTTTATTTGCCATTGGGAGGGTTTTCCTGTTGCTCTGTGGGAAATGGAGTCGTCCCGTTTGTGTGTTGATCAGGCGCCGGATCAGTGAGGTGCTCCTCCTCTGAAGGCTCCTGCACAGGCTCCTCAGACACTTCTGCATCTCTGTTGTTGTTTCCATTCCTGCGAAAACGGTAAACCGTATAAACGCGGCTCAATCAACACCAACCCAGGAAGAGGATTTCTAAGAAAATATGGCTTTCTACTTTCATAAAATAAAATAAATTCAGGTTCAATAATTAGCATAACCTATTATGGTAACATAGTTCATCGTTATTATTGTAGTTCAACATACCAAGTAATGTTTTTTTTATTAAATGCACATTATGACAACTAAATTACTCTGAATGTACTGTTTTGAACTGTTTTGTGTAGAATAGTACAGAAAGCTCAGAATATAATTACTAGTGTATGAATTATAGTATAACACTACGCCTAAAGCAGACTATAGTATACAGTAACCCCTCCTGATCAACAATCGCGGATTCAGTTTAACGCAGATTTTTTTGAGAACCAAATTGTATTATTGCCGCCAATCCAGCAGTGGCAGTAATACACTGAAAAGTTGTCAACCGTCATAAAAAGAAGAAGCCTGCTCCAGCATGTAGCACGACTGCTCCATGTCTTGTCTTTGTATTTTAGTGTTTTAAACAGTTGTTCTCAGTTTATTTAGTATTAATAAGCTGTGCCCTGTCTATACATCTTTTGTGTACGAGGGTTTGTTTTTGCTGCACGCTGCTAATGCTAACCGTTAATGCTAATTTTTTTAGCAAGAACGTTTTCTGATTCAGATTATTTATTTACCTTTACATTTCCTTTAAGGGTAATGCATTAAACTGAGTTTAACACAAAGTTAAAGTGTTCTGGGCGCAGATTTGGGAGCATATTTAAGGATTACACTATTTTTAGGCTTTTTTTTTTTTTAACCAAAACACATTATTATATGCTCTTGGAACGTACGATTACTGTATAGTGTAGTGTAAACTAGTAAAACAAAAGAAGTTTGTTATCAGTCTCTAGTGCTCTTCTTTTTTATCCCACATCTTATTTCAGTCCCTTCTCATTTCCCCCAGGATCATCTAGACACCTCCCCTGTTCATCCTGCCACCTCACCTCAGCCTCCACTGGTGGCTATTTTTCACTAGTGTGTTAATGAGAAGCAAATTCAAGTCACTCTTGAGTTCGCTTTTGACTTGGGATGTGATCAAGGTCTCAGGAGCTGGAAAGTCTTGGATCAGCTGTCCACTTTGGAGGCTTATGCTTCAGTGAATATAGTAGCGCTCATTCTGGAACGGGACGTTTTTAACTGCTTCAGCTGTAACTGAAACTCTCTTCTTCTCCAGATTATCTGCAATAGCAGCAAGATTGTTTCTCTTCATGCAAGCTGCTCTACGTCCACTTCACTGCATATAATAACAAGAACCCTCCGCCTCTCAAAACCCGTCAGAGTGAAGGCTGTAATTTATTAACTGATTTAAATTACCAAAGGGGTTTTGGAGAGTTTCATTTCTCTTCCATGCCCTTTCAACATATTAGAGAGAATTCCTCATAAATCCACACCCTCAGTAAAGACACCACAGATCTCTAAACCTCTCCTGGAACTCAGTATTCACTTCCCTTCAGACAATATCCACTGATACACTCTCACACTCAACCCATAACATCTGTTAGTCTGCTGGCCTGGAATATCAGAATAAATATCTGAATGAATATATTAATGAATATCTGAATAAAAATCTGAAAAAAAATCTAAATTTCTCAATATATCTGAATTAATATCTTAATAAATATCTGAATTAATATCTTAATAATTGTATTATTAACTAAATATATCTGAATTAATATCTTAATAAATATCTGAATTAATATCTTAATTGTATTAATAACTAAATATATCTGAATTAATATCTTAATAAATATATGAATAAATAACCCTCAGGTGATCCTCCTTTGAAAGGAAGCTAAACAGACAAAAGCATCTTCCATCCTGTTCACTACCGGAACGTCGGGGTCCTTTTATTGTTGCCAGCAAACACTTTTCAGTAGCGTCTCCATAAGTTGGATTAGTTGGATTTCTAACCAGACTGTAAAAAATCCTTGGACGCTCCTACTGCAGCCAGAGAAGCCGCCAGTGAACCCACGTTTTAGTGATTTCTCCTTTATATGCCCACATACTGGAAAACCTGAAATAGCTGCAAGTAAAACTAGTGACTAAACATAAATGATCAGTAACTTTTTCATCATGACTTTGATTGTTTAAACAATGTGTTCACTGAAGGAAAATACCAAAATACAGAAACACAGATAAACAGATGTTCTAAGATAGGAGTTTGAATGACGTACTTGTTATCTTTTTCAAACTTCCTCTCCCTGTAAACTGTGCTTTTCTTCATCATATACAGAAGCACCATGTCACAGAAAAAGCTCCCCTGTGGAAAACAAACTGGTTACCAGTGATGAACAGTAATAAAGGACTCTCACCTCTGACATTAATATGAACAGACCACACTTGTTTTATAGTTAATGTAAAAAAGAGCATCTTTAAAATCAAAATGTTGATTAAAAAAAGAAATAGCCTTTAAAAGGTGGGATTGTTATGATGAGAGCATTCCTGTGTAAAACTGCACTGAACAAAGAAAGAATGAATGAATTCCTAGAATGCAATAAGAAGACATTTAAAAATCCCAATACTCACAGCACCCATTAACGCGAGACCGGAGCCAAGGTTTAGAATTGTGGGAACTATATTAAACTTTCCAGCCTGAAAATAAGACACAAAATGTAGCGTAAGAGTTCAAATGAGCTTTTCGAACACAGATTCTGGTCCGAATGAGAATTTGTGTTGCGTACTTTGCCGTGGACCAGGATGTCAAAGCGAATCCCAAACACCTTCATAAGAGTCCTGTGAATCTCTCCGGCCTGTTTAAAGTAGCGGGCGTACCTGAGGATCACAGGGCACATCTCAGGGTTCAACACACTGGCTCTCCTGTGGGACATTTTTGTCCACTTCACTCTCTTTTTTTGACCATTTTATCTGTGTTAATGCAAATGGAATGAAACTTTTCAGGGGGTTTTAACGTCAACTCATTAAATATATCAGTTATATACTCCATAATATCAATAATATGCTCCAAACATCCAATTGTAACACTCGACTCCCTAGTGGCCACTTTTGGCCAATTGAAACCAATGAAAACTACATTTTTTAAATTCCTTATTTACACAATTAAATCATACAATTTAGGTTCAAATGTTTTCATTTTAAACTCAACACTTGAGTTTTTAAGTGTTTCTAACAGTAATTTTTCCATGTTTTGCCAGAGAGGGCCAGCGAGTTAAAAGGTTGTGGTGTGGCTCCGGGGGAGGTGGAGGTTTACCTGAAGTTGTACCCTGAGGAGACGGAGCCGGCTGTGGCGTCCACGTCCAGCCGGGTGAAGGTGTAGCGGGGGTGGCACTCCGAGTCACCCCGGTCCAGGTCGCAGTGCCACTCAATCAGGATCCCGACCGAACCGCCCTGCGGAAGGAGCGGTGGGTTCAGAATCGGCCCGGCATGTTTGGGTGCTGATGGTGAGAAAGTTCTGAGGGTTCCTGAGGGTTTGAGAGCACCGTGCTGGAGAAACGCTTTCGGCTTCTTTACTTAAAGGGCTTATATGTTTTAGTTTTTTTCCTCATGATCGCTTACAATGTTACATTGGATGAATGAACTAAACACGTCGTTTTATATCACCATCATAACCTCCTTTAACATGTAACAAGCTGTTCTGTATTCGTGGTTCGTTTTCATCCCAAAACCAGTCCAAGCACAGCCACAACCTGAACTCTCCATACGGAATGAGAGGCCGTATGTAAATGTGTTCATGGGTGTGATGTCACAGACTCGGTTAATTCTGCTTAAAGGGGGTCCTCCGGGTCCTCAGAGATTACAACACTCGGTTTACACTGTTAGTCTCATACCTATGGACTACGTGGGGGAACTAGTTTGTTTGCAGCAGTGGAAGAATACGCAGTAACTCGGCATCTGAGTGAGAGTTTTCCTTCTTCTGGGGCTTAGTTGTGCTTTTATGATTATACTGTGTTAGGATCAGTAAGTTCCAACTAACACTGAAATTCGGGTCACATCACTGCCGAAGGAATGGATCTGTGCCGTAACTCGAGGACCTCCTGGATATAGAATCTATTCACAAGGATTTAAGGGGCATTTATTTAGGAGCTCGCTCACAGAAATCTCACCAGAACAGCCAGCTCCTGGAAATCGTGTCCGGCTCTGCGGACAATTTCTCCGAGGCGGAAAATGGGGCAGTAGGGATGAGCGACCTCGTCATAGTGACACGTCTTCAGATACGACTCCTCTGCTTTCTCGAAGACATTGGACCTGAGGGCGCAGTTCAGAAAGACACTGACAGATAATACAGTTTAACACAGACACCATTAGCTTTACGGCATATTAAGGACCTTAATAAGCAAATACTGCCGTGTTAAACATCATAATCAAAGTATTTATTTGCTGGTTTTATGGAAAAACATGGGAGATGTTTAACAACAGCTTGATTTTAATCACACACCTAAATATATATGTTTATTTAAAAAGAGCACTGTTTTACAGTTTGTGGCAGTGTGTGTGTGTGTGTGTGTGTGTGTGTGTGTGTGTGTGTGTGTGTGTGTGTGTGTGTGTGTGTGTGT
>JBBPDC010000001.1:16100300-16122865 GCA_037974485.1 Hemigrammopetersius urotaenia | reverse complement strand
CATGCTCTTCCTTCTTTATCTCCTCATGCTCTTCCTTCTTTATCTCCTCATGCTCTTCCTTCTTTATCTCCTCATGCTTCTCCTTCTTTATCTCCTCATGCTTCTCCTTCTTTATCTCCTCATGCTCTTCCTTCTTTATCTCCTCATGCTCTTCCTTCTTTATCTCCTCATGCTCTTCCTTCTTTATCTCCTCATGCCATCCCTGTGCTGTCCTCAGGTAGTGACTGACCTGTAGAATGACCCACCAGTTCTCCACCCTCACCACGGAGCAGAAGAAGGAGCTGCATGAGATCGCTCTGCGCATCGTGTCTCCTGGGAAAGGCATTCTCGCAGCGGACGAATCAGTGGGTGAGTGCACAGCTTCCGTCAGGGAGAATCATTTTCTGCCTTATTCTCTAAATTAAAGCTTGGATGAATGGTTCTTGACTGTGGTAGCTGGTTCTCAAAGCACTAAAAAGTTCTTCATCTCATTTTTTACCGGAGCTCTCAGTTAAAGGTTCTTCAGGGAACTAAAAGTGGTTCCACTCTCAATCTGTGTTTGATTTTTGTGGATGGTCCAACAGGCAGCATGGGCAAGCGTCTAAACCAGATCGGGGTGGAGAACACGGAGGAGAACCGGCGCTCATACCGCCAAGTCCTCTTCACCGCAGACGACCGCATTGACAACTGCATCGGAGGAGTCATCTTCTTCCACGAAACGCTCTACCAGAGCTCAGACGACGGAGTGCGTTTCGTTAAAATGATCAAAGACAAAGGCATCACTGTGGGCATCAAGGTTTGAGCTCCCTCAAGAGACCTTCTCTACCCATTCTAGCTCACTTTGCATCCTGTCACATCGTCCCTGTTGTTGAACCAGAAATAGTTCTAATGCTGAACTAGTCATGTGGAATAAAGAGCACCAGGAAACATTAACCACTGAATGTTCACTTTTGGACTACATGTTCTCTGAGTTAGCCTGAGTTTAAATCTGAAGAATCAGTCAAACCGTATCAGTAAACGACCAATTTTAGTGCTTAACTAGATTTTTTTAACACCAAGATTGCACTTTCTTTTCCTCTAAATATTTTTACCATAGACATCACTGCCATTCAATCTCAAGGGAGCGTGTCCCTCCCAACATTTCATAATTATACATTTAACATAAATAATGAGTTCACCCAGCGCTATTGAATCTCGAATCTTTCATGAAAGTATCCACTCCACTTACTCGATAGGAGAAAGCACATATCGATAGATGAGTTGGAGGCGAACCTGGAGCGGATTTCCAGTGTTGTGTGTATTCTCCTATCGATTAAGTGGAGTGGATTCTTTCGCGAAAGAACAGGGGTTTCCAAATATCCCCATCCCCTAAAAGGACGAGACTTTGCACGCATGCAGCAACCACGTCCCACGGCCAACAACCCCCCAACAAACCTCGCTCCTCCCCGTCCGAAACCTCGCCCTCGGCCAAACCCCGCACCCATGCGTAGACCGATGCGTCCCACTCACATTAAAAATTCTTCTGACGCCCCTGATTTTTACACTTTATTTCCCTTGTTTACTAAGGATTACAAAGTAAAGAAGATTTATTTGATAACAAACCACTAGGTGATAATGATAATGCGTGATAATGAGTGCATTAGGGGCGGGTTTAAGATTAAGATTATATTTAAGTTTTGGCTAAAGGTTAGGGTTAAATTTAAGAGATTTAAAGATGCACGAATTATATATTCAGCTGGACATGGCGTTCATCTGCACCATCCAAATAAAAAGTTATAATGGTAATTTGATTGTGAGTAAAGCTTTAAATATGTTTGTTGTGTCCCACAGGTGGATAAGGGAGTCGTTCCCCTGCCAGGAACTAACGGGGAAACGACGACACAAGGTCAATCCAACACTTCTGTCTACTGTTATCCGTAAAGAGAACTTTGACACTGAGTCAGATGTTCTTAAATCTAGAAAAAAATTACTTCCATACTGATATCACTCCTGAACGGCTGGTGCAGGTTCTTGTTTAGCTCTGACTGAACTGACCTCGTGCTCCTTGCAGGACTGGACGGCCTGTCGGAGCGATGCGCTCAGTACAAGAAGGACGGCGCTGAGTTTGCGAAGTGGCGCTGTGTGATGAAGATCAGTGACTCCACCCCATCCCAGCTGTGCATTACGGAGAACGCAAAGGTCCTTGCACGGTACGCCAGCATCTGCCAACAGGTAAGGTATCAGTCCATTCATAGTGTTACAGTCATACTTTGCTTTTGTGGCTTTAAAATGGAAGTTAGAGTGATGACTTGACCTGACTTGACTTGACTTGGTCCTACTTTTCTTACAGCACGGGATTGTACCTATTGTGGAACCGGAGATCTTGCCTGATGGAGATCACGACCTGAAACGTTGCCAGTTTGTTACAGAGAGGGTTCGTGTCAATTCATCATTAATGCTTTATTGCACATCAAACAGGTCAGACTCTACAGGTGACAATCAAATGAAATCTCCTTCAGCTCAGGGTTAGAGTTCCTGTCTGTGGGTCCGTCTGTGATGTTTGGTTCTGAATGCAGAGGATAGACGATAACTTCAAGAATTAGAACCCGGTACAACTTTTAATAAACAAGTAAATCATATATTAATTGGTAAAGTAGCTTAGATAAATAAAGTTAAGAGTACAAACTCTATTTGGCCACATAAACAAAAGAATATTCTGCACTAAAAATATTTAGTGCAATGAACTTAATTACACTTTCTTTAATCAAAATTTTCAGTTATGTTTCATTACCTTTTCTTCTGATATATTACTATAACTTATAACTTTGTTGTGGCTACTCATTTCATTTAAGGAAACTGATTTCCTAAAACCATTCAGGTTTTATTACGGGCACTTTTTCCACTGACATGCACCAAAATCTTTTCGAAAGCCTTCCCAGAACTGCAGGGGCTGTTATAGCTGTAATAGCTGTTATAGGGAAGCTCCCATGATTCTGGAATGAGATGACCAACAAGTTTGTACAGGTGTGATAATCAGGTGCCCACATACTTCAGCCATGTTTTGTAGAGACATTTTGTATTCTTAAATGTAATCTTAAAATGTAGTGTCTTGCCTTATAAAGAAGTGAGGCCACTGCATATCACTCCATATTTGATCCCCAGGTGCTTGCAGCGGTCTACAAGGCCATGTTTGATCATCATGTGTACCTGGAGGGCACCCTGCTTAAACCCAACATGGTGACACCTGGACATGGTTGCCCCACCAAACACAGTGCAGAGGAGGTTGCCATGGCAACAGTCACTGCTCTGCGTCGTACCGTCCCCCCGGCAGTCACAGGTGAAATTAAATCACTGCGCACCGTTACACTGGGAACTTAAGAACAGTATTAGAACTGCATATTGCACACTTCACATGGCATCAGTACTGTACATTGCACACTGTACCAATGCATTCTGTACACTGCGCACTGCCCTTACGAACATTCACTATGGTTTCATATGGTTTTTATGCAGTAACCATAGTTTTACTATGGTACCCCATGGTACTTTGGTACTACCCATACTTTTACTGTGATTTATCCATAGCACTTCATGTTAGCTGTGGTACTACCATAGTTTACATATACATATACCACCTCATAGTTACCCCAAAAAAACACAAAAACATGGTTATTTAATCATAGTTAAATAATGGTTTATTTAATAATTACCATTTAATAATTTTCATACGGGTGTACCAATTAATACTGTACACTGTACCAATACATACTGTACACTGCACACTGTACCAATGCATACTGCACACCGCACCAATACATACTGTACATTGCACCATACATACTGTAGACTTCACACTGCTCCAGTAAATACTGTGTACTGCACCAATATGTACTGTACACTGCACACTGTACCAATGCATACTGTACACTGCACCAATACATACTGTACACTGCACACTGCACCAATGCATACTGTACAATACAGCAGTACATACTGTACACTCCACACTGCACCAATACATACTGTACACTGCTAGCTGCTGCTCATATTAGTATAAAGCATTCAGTATGCCACAACTATGATCATGCACCAAATACTGTGCTGCTGGATCACATGACCACCACTCGGTCAGGTCTTTGGTTGCGTCCTGCTGAAATGACTCTGAGTCATTGGATATAGTATGCTGCTGCATGCTGGAATATTTGACCTGTAGGTATTTTGTTTGGCAAATACTACATACCACTTGCAATAGGTAGTACAAACAGGGCTTATGATGCTGAATAATTTCTCCTTCCAGGAGTGACCTTCCTCTCTGGTGGCCAAAGTGAAGAGGAGGCCTCCCTCAACTTAAACGCCATCAACAACTGCCCGCTAGTGAAGCCCTGGGCGCTCACCTTCTCTTTCGGCCGAGCTCTGCAGGCCTCTGCCCTGAAGGCCTGGCGCGGCAACCAAGAGAACCAAAGTGCCGCCACTGAGGAGTTCATCAAACGGGCTGAGGCATGTGGTGCCCTCACAAACACCACTTGAGTCTGAGTCTTATCAGGATCTGATCTTATTGGCCTATCTGGTCAGACTGCTACTCTGGATATTTTTATTTACATTTCCTACAAAGGCATAATTATAGTTTCCAAGAACCAGTATAAAACCTGGTATATTAGAACTTTCACATTTTACAGATACAGAACTTAGATTTAGAGGAATGTAAATTATTTTTTTATTTGCTTTATTAAGAAACTTGGATTCAGGGATGAATTCAGAAGACGAGCTGTCAAGGAACAGCTGTCCAATTTCCAAAGCTAATAACTAATTTACGATGGTGAATGTCTTGATGCTCTACATGACAGCAATATGTATTTAGCTTGTAAAGGGAATAGCATTAACTCAAAGTCCAGAACTACTATTCTTGTTCTGTTGTTTAGGGAATGGTTCAGCAAAATCAATGCAGTTTTTCACAAAACAGATGTAGTCGATCAACCAAGACGATATTAACCTGATTTGGTGTCCAAATTAGGCAAATATAGCTAACAACATATTGTACTGTGCAAAAATCTTAGGCCACTGAGAAGATTATGCTTAAGAGCTGTTTACTGCTGGGCAGTGGTGTTGAGTTTGTGTCAAGACACATTACAACAAATACAAACAACATTAATACAGTAAATGGTGGTTTTATGGCAAAGTGTTCGCTGAACCATTTCCAGACCTCTTTCCTCATGGAAGCCCAGGTTTACCTGCAGCTCCATCAAATCCCTGGTTTGGCTCTTTTTACTGCAGTAGATTAAATTAGGTGCTGATTATTGAATTTGGGATCCAAACCTGTGTTCTTCTAACCAGCTCACGGAATATCCACTACTTTTTAAAAAAAAGAAATCTTGATACTTTATACTGCTTGTTTGTTTGCATTTATTCTAATATTCAGCTGTTTTTGCTGCCGAAAGAAGCCACTGCTGATAGAAATGACTTCTAACTATTTGCACAGGTGCCTAATGCTCCAAACTCTCAATCTACACATCATCACTCAAACCACAGAAAACTCTTTACTAAGGTGGTCTAATGTGGTTCAGGAGACTGCATGACTTACTGCGAGCTACAAAAATGACCAGAACTTCACCCACACTAGCAACGTTTTCAGAGGACTGATAGATGTTTTGGGTGTGTTGTTATGAAAATGGTTTGTACGAATATTGTGAAGTGTTTGTTAGTTGTGTTAAACTAAATAAGCAGAATTTGAAAGACAACCCTGTATTGGCTGATCAGCCACATCTGGGGTATTTAGAGAATATGACTATTCTTTCATTTACTTTAGGAAACTTCACATTAACGTGTCTTCACCAGACATGGAGGACAGTAAAGACTGATTTACTGAAATACAACGCTAACTGTTTTCTTCTTCTTCACCATCATCTTCCTTTGCAGATCAACAGTCTGGCAGCCCAGGGGAAGTATGGTGGTGGCGGAGACAACAGTGGAGCCACTGGCCTTTCTCATTACCTCTCTAGCCATGCGTACTGAAACGCTACCAGTTGTCATCCTTTGGCGTTTCCTGAGATTTAGTCAATTCCACTGCCACTGCTATAGAAATTACTTTAATATGCAGGTATACATTCATTAAAGCTGTACCTTAGATTCAGTTCATTGCTGTTGTATCAGGACAGTGTGTGGACTAAATCAGAACTAAATAAGAGCTAATGAAATTAGTTGAAAGGACTATTTTCATCCAATAAATTTTATATTTTCCCTCTAAAGCTGAATGACCCATAAAAAAACGGCACGTAGCTTACTATAGCTTCACTGTCAACTTCAGATGTGAGGAACTTGCTATAATAGGTTCAAAACTGAGAGAAAATAAATATAGAAATAAAGGGATTATGCTGTAGTGATTCTTGTCACCCAACCAACAGAATTGGATTTTTCTCTTTAAATTTGTTAGATTTTACTTGTGCTGTGTTTGTGTGATCCAGACTTTCCCGACTGTAAAGCTTTTAACTTGAAAGTTTCAGTGTGAGGACTGTATGTGTGATTTCATGAAGCACTATGAAGATAGCTGTGTACTTTTGGTAAGCGATGTGGTATCCAGTGTGACCTAACAAGCAATTATTGTATACTTGTGGAACATAATAAATTGTGAAAGTAATGCCAGGATTTGTTCATTAATCATGAGGCTTTTTCCAACAAAAACATTAGTGATGTGGCTAACATCCTCAACAGACCACAAACACACCTCATCTACAATCGCACTTTCAGGTTATTAGCTTTGTTTTTCCAATAATAATTCACTAGTATCATCTTATCTAGGAAACCTTTAACTACATTTTGAACACATGACAAATCTGTTCAAAGAAAGTAATAAAAAAAATGCTTATTTTATTTCAACTGAATTTTAAATGGATCAGGAATATCTAACCTTTGGGTTGATGTTCATTTGCCAGTCACATAGTTCTGGGACGCCTGAGCATTACTACAACACAGACTTTCACGACATTACATTCAGATCCATAGACTTTAATATGGAGTCGTCCCCATGTACAGCTCTAACAGCTTCCACTCTTCTTGGAAGTCTTTCCACAAGATTCTGGAGTTTCTGTGGGAATTTGTGTCCATTCATTCTGTAGCATTTATGAGGTCAGACTGATGTTGGACGAGAAGGTCTGGATCACAATCTCCGTTCCAGTTCATCCCAAAGGTGCTGGATGGGGTTGAGATCAGGGCAAGTTCTTCCACACTGAACTCCTCCAGCATGTCTTTATGGAACTCACTTTGTGCATTGGGACACAGTCCTGCTGGAATAGAAAAAGTTATTTACCAAACAGGGTCCAGAGTTGGAAGCATATGTCCAGAATGTCATTAAGATTCTCCTTCACTGGAAGTAGGGAGTCACCTGAATTTAATAGTTAAGAAGTGTGTCCCAATACTTCGTGTTAATGGCATATAAATCATTGTACCCCACACTAATGTGCTAACGTGAAAAAAACACGTGACTAATCGTCACGAATCACTGAAAATAAAATAAACGTTTAAATCAGCGGGTATTTGTGAACTATTTTTTTAAAATCTCGGATGTGGACGGCAACGCGGGGTGTGCGATCACTCCGCGCGCCCGAAGCGCGCCAGTGAAGAGGAGGCGGGGCGAGGAGAACACGAGGAGCTGCAGGAGCAGAGACGGACCTGCTGAGAACTTCTCCAGAATACAGTGCGAGTAGCCCCTCGACGTCTGAGGCTTTACTCTTGGTGAGTGGGTTGTTTGTTCTCTTGTTGTGCTGATGCATGTTGTAGGCAGATTCGAGTGTCCTGTGCTGTGTTGTGGGAACTGAGCTGTGTGTGATTCTGTGCGGTTCTGTGTGGTTCCAGTAGGCCCCTGTGTGGTTCTGAGTGTGTGGTTCCAGAAGGCCCCTCTGTGTGGAGATGTCCGGAGGAGTGATCCGCGGCCCCGCGGGCAGTAATGACTGCCGGATCTATGTGGGGAACCTCCCGCCAGACATCCGCA
The DNA here is from genome assembly GCA_037974485.1 of Hemigrammopetersius urotaenia. Classification (NCBI taxonomy): domain Eukaryota; kingdom Metazoa; phylum Chordata; class Actinopteri; order Characiformes; family Alestidae; genus Hemigrammopetersius; species Hemigrammopetersius urotaenia. The sequence continues at coordinate 16,114,926 of JBBPDC010000001.1, read as the reverse complement.
CCAAGGACGTGGAGGACGTTTTCTACAAGTACGGAGCGATCCGGGACATAGACCTGAAGAACCGGCGAGGCGGGCCGCCCTTCGCCTTCGTAGAGTTCGAGGACCCCAGGTACCGAATGCCGAACCCACGACCCGTTCAGGGAGAGGCAATGACACTAATGCTAAGCGGAGATCTGAGCTAACGCTAGGCTAGCAGCGCGACCTGGGCCGTTCACTTCCTGACAGAAAAGGCTCGCTCCAGTCCGGGTCTGTCCGGGTTTAAGTCGTGTTTTCTAACACTCGCTATGCACTGGTGCTTGTATCCGAGTTTACTCGCCATATTGTCCTAAAATGTTTTGTTTCGTTGGCAGCTCGTGAGGGCTCAGTTGGCTAATTAGCAGCTAATGCTAAGGGCTATTCTGTAGGTGGGGCGGTATTCCGAAGAGCTTCACACATTTATTACTTTCTTCACACACATGTTGCTGAATAAAGCTCAGTGAGCGTGGATGTACTTTAAAACACAAGGTTTGTTAGTTTGTTAAACTCCTGCCTCGTCTCAGGAAGCAAGAGGGCAACACGCGGGTTAGCCGGATTAGCCTAGCTGCTAATCCCCCAGGAGCGAGCCCGCGGCTAACAAAAACAAGAACAATAACCGCACAGTAGCTTATTGATATTATTACAAGAATAGTGTTAAAATCGCAGCTTCAACAGTTAACCCTTAACTCATGTCTTCAACATTGTTTCAGTTTTTCAGGTGATCATGCTGTTTAAGTTTTCTTAAAGACAGATTTTAAACTGTTTAGTCCACTGTAAAGTTACTGTTAGGAACTAAGATACTGTCCGTCCTAAGGTTCTATAATGTCTTCTGGTCTTGCAGAGACGCTGAAGATGCAGTGTATGCCCGGGATGGCTACGACTATGATGGGTACAGGCTCAGAGTGGAATTTCCCAGAAGTGGACGCGGAATGGGAAGAGGAGGCTTTGGCGCCGGGGCCCCCAGGGGCCGATACGGACCCCCGTCCAGGCGCTCTGAGTACAGAGTGATCGTTTCAGGTAAGAACCTTACTGCACTGCACTCACCCCATGTTTATCTGGACAGGCTTTCCATTCTCCGCTCTTGTCACTGCAGCACCTAAAGCCTGTGCATGGTGACCACATGCTTTTTAATCCTCAGTGGCTTTTCATTGAGATGTTAATTGAAAAGCTGAAATTAGTCATTTTGTCTAGACTGATTAGTATTTATAGAATGTTTGCTGTTTTATTTTACATTTTTCTCCTATATTAACACCTGGTATTGTGGAGACACTAGTACACCCAGGGCTGTGAAATCGACGCATTGATTTGACTGGTTTGAGAAAATATTTGAAGCTACACTGAAGCAGAGTGTAGTGCCCCAGAACGTAATTAAGCTATATTATCTAGATGTCTGCAGTTTACGTGTTTTGTTTTTATTGTAGGGCTACCACCAAGCGGCAGCTGGCAGGATCTGAAGGATCACATGCGTGAAGCAGGTGATGTATGTTATGCTGACGTTTTCCGAGATGGAACTGGTGTGGTGGAGTTTGTGCGCAAAGAAGACATGACCTACGCTGTTCGAAAGCTGGATAACACTAAGTTCCGGTCACATGAGGTAGGTTTGAGATTTTATTCAGGACTTTTGGATGTACATGCCTTAGGTTTGGATTTTTCTTTAAGGTAAGCGTATCTTGTGTGATGGGTACGGATCCTTATTTTCCACCAGGCAATTGGCAACATTTTGAGAACCCCAGGTAGCGCCTTATGAAATGAAGCTACTTTGGATCTTTACATCCAAATGCCAGTGTCAAACGTGATCGTTACCCACTAAAACAATAGTTGACTAGATTGTGATAACGACTGTAGTAATGTACATGTGCAGCCATCGCTCAGGGCTGGCGGTTACCAAAACTGAAACGTGTTAAGTGGACTGTTGTATTGGGATTGAAAACCAGTTGGTGAGTAAGACGTGATCCTGGCTGTTTGTTGTACTGTGTGCTCAGAGGAAAGTGTTTTTGTCTGTCAGGGGGAAACTGCATACATTCGGGTGAAAATGGACGGCCCACGCAGTCCAAGCTATGGAAGATCGAGGTCCAGGAGCCGCAGTCGCAGCCGGAGTCGCAGTCGCAGCAACAACCGTAGCCGCAGCTACTCACCGCGGCGTGGCCGAGGGTCTCCTCAGTACTCTCCCCGCCACAGCCGTTCTCGCTCCCGGTCCTAAGCCGCCTTCTGTCGCCACCTCTGTGGTGCTTTAGAGTTCCCTTTCCTGTTTTGGTGAAGCTGACTTATCCCAGATTTTTTTGCCCCTGTTTTCCATTGAGTACTAGATTTAGTTCTTCCCGTTGTTTTTCCTGACGATTTGGTTGTCTTAATGTTGTCTACCTGTCCTGCTCTTCACCCCACTACTCAATTAATTCATCTACCCCACCCCACCCCACATGCTTATCTAAATTCTTTTAAGAATGTGTTTTAAAGGACTGCTCACATCCTACCCCTTCTCACCTTTCTTTTTTTTTTTTTTTTTAAATCTAAAATGGAACTCTCATTGACCAAACAAAGGTTTCTCAATGCCTCTCAATATTTTTGTAAAGTCATGTGCTGTCTTTCATGAGGGTGGGTTCACAAATGTATTTTACCCTTTTGTCTTCCTATAGTCATTCGACAAGAAGGACGAACTGATGCTTTGTAATAAAGGATTGCCTGAATCCATTTTTTGAGTTACAGTTTGAAATGTATCAAAGAGGTCCTCTGTTTATTATGATGATAATTCTTTACCGTCAAATTTAAGGGATGTTACTGTTCCTGTCTAGAAAATAGGTGCCATGTTATATTTCAGCTTTATGGCACTTATAGCTGTTTATAGTCCAGGTTAGATGTTCTCATGGTATCTGTACTTTTACCTACTATTTGCTAATGTGGCAACTTACATACTGGCATTGATGGTAGCTTCAGAGCATGGTTTGCAATAATAAACCAGATTATTTTTTTTTACAAGAATGCCATATGCATGCATTTAAGAAAGAATTTGACCAGAAGTGTTTCTAACTCTACCTTTTTCTTGATTTTTTTTTATTTTTCTTTTTTTTCCTTTGGCTGGTATTTTAAGGTTTGGATTGGAGGAGAGGCTCAGTGGATGCCGGCTCATTGGGATCAGTTCATAATGAAGATAGGATAGGGGATGCTGGATACATGGAACAGGATCAATGTCTCCAGGATCATAGGATTTAAGACTGAGCAGTTGAAGTTTACCAAAAAAAAAAGTCCTCCTCCTTGGTTGTTCTTTTCATTTGGAGCCTTACCCAGCTTTTTGGCCCCTGGTATTTTCACTCACATTGGAGGAACAGATGCTGGAGCAGTCTTTTGGCATGGAATCATCAGGAGTCTGGTAAATATAGGGAAAATTTGGGAATAGGGGTAAAACTCAGGCAGTTTAGATTGTCACTGCCCCATGTTGGGTAGTTGCAGATGCTTTTACATCACTAGCCTTTTATTTGGTTATTTTTTTAGTGAACAGTTTCCTCAATAAAAGTATAATTGACACATAGTGTGACTGATTCTTGCCGAATGCTGTATGTTGCTGTGAACCTTCCATTTAGACGAATCCCCGTACGTCTTGGTACATTCAAGAAAAGTTTTATGGAAGGGCCATTCTGTACATGTTTACCAGTTCCTTAAATGCTGATTGCACTCAAACTCAGGTTTTATGTCATCAGTAAAGTTCAGTATTTGTAATAGTCATCAGTTCTTACTAAAACAGCCTTTAATTGTCTTACTCAGGGGGCATCTGTTTACAAATACATAATATATTTGTGGCTTTATAGATTGATGTAACATAACTATTTCTTTTAAAAATTATTTTTAGTTTGGGCTTTCTCCTTCCAAAAAAAGGCCCAAACCAGACATCGGTACACTCTACTTACTATCGCGGCATGCTTTTCTCATGGTTGTGTACCGTTTTTACACACTGTTGATCAGCAGTTTGGGGAACATCGTTTTCAGGTGATGGTGGGGTAAATGTTCTTGTACCATCTCTCCAGTAAAGCTCCAGTTTGGCAATTACTGAGGAGGTTTTCCTGTTTAAAGTGTAAAATATTTCCATATAAAAATGTAACCGCTGTTAAAACGTTCCAGAACAATCGCTTCACTCAAGGTGTTGATCAGAAACCTGTCCCTAACCCGTGGTTAGGATTCCTGGTCTTCACCGGGGTTGGACTCCTGGTATGGGAAGTTCCTTCTGGTCCGATGATCAAACCCCTGTCCTTAAATAAACAGAAACCTGTACTATGAGCAGTCCCCTGTCCTCTAATGATCAGATCCCTGTCCTCTAATGATCAGTCCCCTGTTCTCTAATGATCAGATCCCTGTTCTCTAATGATCAGCCTCCTGTTTTCTAATGATCAGACCCTGGTTCTCTAATGATCAGTCCCCTGTTCTCTAATGATCAGACCCCTGTTTTCTAATGATCAGATACCTGTGGATTGTTGGTGTTTCGGAGGGGAATGTTTGAGAGCAAGGGGGCCTCAGGGGTGTCGGATTGATCTCTGACAAGCCGCCATCAGTAATAAACCACAACTGACCAAGTTCTGTTGAGAGGTTCTGTTCATCTGTAGATGGTCAGCGAGCTGCACGTCCAGCAGTTGTAGAGGTACGGCTAATTATATAGGATTATATAGGATATGTAGAAAGTGCAGAATATGGTAGAAGTGACGTGGCTGAAATTTAATGCAATGTGCAGCTGAGCTGCAGATCCCGAGAGGAGAGAAGAACCTCTGCCTGACCTGGATTCTGGCGGAGAACCTCAGCACAGCACGATGGTGTTTTCTGCTGTTTACAGTAAGTTCCAATGTTTAATGCACAAAAAACATTAATTACAGATTGTGTATTTTAGACAAATATGTCATGGTCAAGGTCAGGGTTACTTTGAAACAAAAAAAGTGCACATCCACATCTTCCAGATGGCAAAGTGCAGAACAAAGGGAAATTCAACTGTTGGAAACTCTTAATACTCACCCAACTTCTGGGGTCAGAGGAGCTTCATAACTGGTTTTGTGTGTGTGGGTCTAGCATGTGTGTGCAGGTTGTGTGAGAGCTGGTTCTCTGTGTGCGCATGTGTAGTGTGTGTGTGTGCAGGTTGTATGTGTGCAGGTTGTATATGAGCTGGTTCTGTGTGCGCGCGCAGGTGTAGTGTGTGTGCAGGTTGTATATGAGCTGGTTCTGTGTGTGTGTGTGTGCTGGTTCTATGTGCGCAGGTCTAGTGTGTGTGTGTGTGCGCGCAGATTGTATATGAGCTGGGCTCTGTGTGTGCAGGTTGTGCGTGAGCTGCTCTGTTCTGTGGTCCCGGGTGGGCCGCGGGGGGGAGGGGGTGGTGTCGTGTTTCCCTCGCGCTCCCGGTTGAAGGTGCATTGTGGGTTGAAATAAGATGCTGCTGGAGCGGCGCGAGAGGAGAGCGCGCGCGGCGGCGGCGGAGCTGAGCACCAGCCAATAGCAGCGGAGCGCGCGGCCGCGGAGGAGCGGTCCCGGGGGCGCGCGCCAGACCGACTGATCGGGACCGGACTGTTCGGACCGGAGAGCGGCGGCACCTTGGCCGGACTTGAGCTGCACCTGCACTGCCCCTCGGGTTCTGAAGGTGAGGACCGTCCCCAGATCAGCTCCACCGGGGAGAACACGGCAAAACCTTGCAGAACACTGCACCTGCGCCGGCCTCAGTTCAGCACCCGGGGTTATCCTGACTCTGTCCTGGTTTAAACCTGATCTTAACCTGCTGGTAAACTGATCTTATCCTGTCTTTAACTTGCTGTAACGCTGATTTTCTCCTGACTTTAACCTGCTGTTAACATAATTTCACCCTGATTTATCCTGATCTTAACCTGGTGTTAATCTGATTTTATCCTGATGTTATCCTGAGGTTTATTCACTGCAAGGTTGCTTGTTAGTAATTTTGGCCAGCTTGACTTTGAGGTGTGTACATGAGGCAGGGCAGTGGTGTCAGGGTGGTCATGCGGTTCAGGTTCATCAGAAGATCCAGCTGGAACCAGAAAGTCAGCTATGAGACTGTGATGCTCCTGGACCTTCCATAGCATGGCCTGGTGGAGGAGACCAGACGCTTCCTGCTCGGTTTGGTCGCTCGGGCGTGAAGGGCTGAGTTTTAAGTCTTCTGCACAGGACAGGATCTCACTTCTCACTCGAGATGCTACAGCTCTGAAGGTGGAACACGAACTGAAGAAGTGCAGCCTTCATTTACACCTCCAACATCCACCCCACAGGCCTGGAGTTCCGAACCTCTGACCATCCTCTTCATCTTCTCCACCACCTCACAGGCCTGGAGGTCTGAACCTCTGACCATCATCTTCTTCCAGCAGTTGAAGAGGCTCTAAGGCTGTATTGACTTGTTTTGTTTTGGGCACCATAATGGTGTAAGAAAGAAGGAAGCAAAGAGAAAGAAAAAGAATGCAAGAAAGAAATATGAAAGTGTGATTGGTAGGCAGAGAGACTGAAAGACTGGAAGATAAATTGAATGAGTATGGAAGAGAGAGACTGAAAGAGAGGGAGAGAGATAGATAGAGAGTAAAGGGATAAAGAATGAGGGAGGGAAAGAGATTGAGAGAGAACAATAGGAAGAATGAGAGGGGAGAGGAAGAGTGAATGAGAGGAAAAAACTGGGAAGAGGAGGTAGAACCGGTGGCTTGTGAACGAACTGAATTGAGCGACCTATTAAAGAGTTACTTAGTGCTCAGTGTGGCCTATCTGGTGTCGCCAGATTACCCTAACAAACCAGATCCTTCAGGGGTCCATTGTGGTCCGGCGCTGTGTGAGAACCTGAAACCCACTAGTGAAAGGGCGCTCTGTTGAAGCCGGGGCTGTTTTCTCCAGTGGAGCCGTGGAGTCTTATGTTATTATGGGTTTGTAGATGCATTTGGTCGTTTTAACGTCTTTCTCTTTCTTTTTCAAGCACCATGACTGACAGGAAAGCTGTGATCAAGAATGCTGACATGTCCGAGGACATGCAGCAGGACGCAGTCGACTGTGCGACGCAGGCCATGGAGAAGTACAACATCGAGAAGGACATCGCAGCCTACATCAAGAAGGTAGACTTTCATAAAGCAGTGCTTCGGTCTAGTGTGACTTAAGCTGGGCAAACACTGTGCGATTTTTTCAGCTCCTGATCAAACTGTACGATTGAATCTCAGGAGTTCGTAGCTCAGATTCATATTCTCACACTGTACGGCCTGATAATCTGATGTGACCCGACTGCTCACACTGTACGTCTAAACACGACCCGTGGGGCTCTGGTTTCCACACACCCATGTTGATGTAGGCTTTAGGTAATATTGGGTAAACTTCTGAAGACATATGACACTTCTACTTTCATTAGGCGACCTTTAATTGTAGCCTATTAGTGTTTTATTTAATTGGATTACTGGCCATTAACTACAGTATTTACTTTTACACTTTTACTTGAGTAGCATTCTAGTGAGTGACTTGAACATCAACCAAAGTGTTTTTTTGGGACTTCTGTCTGCTTTATACAACATTGGTTAAATAAACACACACACACACACACGCACACACTCACTAACCCACGCTTCTCGTTACCCCATGTATACTACACCATGCACTGCGCACACACACACAAACTCTCACTAACACACACACTCTCACTAACACGCGCACACACACTCTCACTAACACACGCACACACACACTCTCAGTAACCCACACACTCACTAACACACACTTCTTGTTACTCCTTGTATACTACACCATGCATCACACACACACACACACACACACACACACTCTCTCACTAACACACACTTCTCGTAAAGTCTTGTATACTACACCATGCACCACGCACACACTCACTAACATACACACTCTCAGTAACCCACACTTCTCGTTACCCCATGTACACTACACCATGCACCACACACTCTCACTAACACACAATTCTCGTTACCCCATGTATACTACACCATGCACCACACAATTAAGGCGAAACTCGGGCCGATCCCCAAAATGGTCGCACAAGTAAAAAATCGTCTCAAAATGGGCCAAAAATCGCACAATGTATGCCCGGCTTTACGGCTACAGCAAATCAAAGATGTTTCTGTTGCTACTGTGCAGGAGTTTGATAAGAAGTACAACCCCACCTGGCACTGCATTGTGGGAAGGAACTTCGGCAGCTACGTCACCCACGAGACCAAGCACTTCATCTACTTCTACTTGGGCCAGGTGGCCATACTCCTGTTCAAATCCGGCTGAAGCTTCTTGTGATGTTTTTTTTTTCTTCTTTTCTTTCTTGCCCCTCCCCCCCTCCCCAACATGGACCGAGATGCACTAGTGGCTGATGTCGTATTTACCTACACGCTACCAATGTTAAAAACGAGACCGTGCCATGCCTATGCTGACTGTGCATAACTGCATGGACCGTGTACCATAACTAATCGTGTATATGTTGCAGTTCAGTTGCTTTTCGTTTTGTGCTCCATATGGGAGGGTTTCCGTTTGTGGCCCTGAGAGGTTTAAGTGCGGGAGCTGCGGAGGCGGGTCTGATCTTTGATTGAATGCAGGGAAGCTAAATGATATAGGAAAAATGCATTAGCACTTCTATTTTTCTTCGAAGAGATGTATTTTTCTTTATGTAATCATGCTGCCATACAGCCCGTGTGGCTCTGACGAACATCATGAGTCACGTCGGTTCCACGGTGGAGAACAAAACAAATAGAAATCTTATATATCCTATAGTTTATAAAGCGCTAGATCTTCTTTATCTAACCTCAGATGAATGTCGTGATCTGTTTCATGTCATTGAAGAGGGGAAATTGTTAGGAAATGAGTGACTTGTGCACAAATGAAGGTTGATTCTGTGAAGCTTTTTTGTCCACTGTGACGTAAACAGAAGAATGTGTATTAGAATAATGTATGATTTCAACATTAAACCAAGTGCTGTTGCTGATTATATGTTTTCCCCCTGCATTTGTAACTTGTATGTTAATTGAATGTAAAGGGACATAAAGGTGAATGTGCAGCATTCTCCAGTTCCTCCAGTGTCTTCCTGAATTTCTGGCTAAGCATATTCACTTAGATCTGTTATTTGCACTTTTCTTTCTTACTTATGAGGCATTATGTGCTTATTACCTGTCTGTAACTGACCAGTCGCCCATTTGACGCTTGCCCACAGGTCTCACAGAGACAACGCCTGCATTTCATTGTACCCTCTCAGGTACTGCCCATGACAAAAAGGCCATGTTTTCAGCCATTAAAAGTGTATTTAATGCGAAACACTGTGTTTTGTGTTTTTTTCCCCACTGAAGTCATTTTGTTGTATGGTATTTTGTTGCGACCCACTGCTACTGCAAATACTCTTTGACCATAAAGGTTTTGGACTAGCCAGTGCTGCAGCAGAAGATATCGGAGCTCTGCTGGTCGATCACAATTGGATTGTTTGGATTTTCTGTGAGAAAGAGTGAACTAAGCAGAGTTCTAAGCCGTGTGACCTTTGCGGAAAATTGTTGACCTCAGTGGTTCCAGTGCACGGCCTGCTGTGGCTGCTGGTGACCACAGGAGGGAGCTCTCGCCCTGCAGGAGTTTAATCCTCAGCCAGTGGGATGCACTGCAGGCCCGAGTCCTGCTAGGTCCAGGGGTTCCCTGTTTAGGAGCCTCATCACTAGATAATCCCGGCAAATTAGAGCCGTTGAGGCAGAAACATTCCGGACTGGATCTGCAAACACTGGTTCCTAGTTCCGTTTTCTGTTCCACCTTCAAACTTTAATTAGAATAGAAAGCCTTAACTTCAGCTTCCAGACACGTATGTTTGAAGATTATGCCATACACAACCAGCAACCTCGTTTTCTAATTCATCTTTGACTCCGGTGGTTGCCATTTCGCCCCGGGTCCTCTCTCTTACCTCTGTGTCAGTTCACACATCGTTACCACACCGGGGAGCAAAACTTATTTGGTTTCTTTTAACGGCCCAGTGAGTATGATCAGATGAGCTGCAGCGTGACATTTTTACCCCCAAGGCTGATTTTATTGCTGTGGTGGTTTTGAGAAGCTTTGCTGTATTGCTGATGTTCTCCAAGTCTGCATTTTTCAAACAAAAAATGTTCTCCAAGTTACTCAAATTGCATTTTTCAAAATAAGAAAAAGCTAAACAACATCAAGTTTTGCCAGCAACATCTTTGCTGTAACCAGTTCGCGATTATTATTCATAATTTGCCGGCTGTCCTGAATTTCCTGCCTGAGAAGAGTTAAAGATTATCCCAGTTCCTCCTTATTTATAGGGGCTGATCCTCGAATACTTAATACTGCAGAGGGAGAGACAGACAGAGGCACGTTAACTTCCAGGAAAAATTACTTTCGAGTTCCAGATGCTAGAACTGGTTCTCTGGTCCGCGCTCTTTACGCTCTCATTCCAACGGCATGTCTCGCACTGTCTTCTGCGTTTAATGGAAACATGATCTCACCGAACCTATTTGTTCCTTGTTCTTTAAAGTTTGTCCTTGTACGGAGACTTCTAGGTAATTAGCTTTGAATCGGTCTCCCCCGCGGCCCTGAGAGCTGTTTGTTCTAATGGCTGTGCTCTGAACTGGGTGGGCAGCCATGGGGCCTAACCATGCTGGGCAGGAAATGGCTGGAGCAGTCACGCTGAACAGTTTCGCACCACGTCTCCGTGTGCCATTGACCTGATGAACCTTCGCAACAATGGTTTGTAACATGGTTTGATTGAAGAAGCAGTATTTCAACAAACTGGGAAAAAATGAGACCTGGGCGTGTATTGAGGAGCTAATCTGAGGAGGATCAGATTTTATCTCTGGCAGGAGCTGATCCCAGATCTGCTCTCCCACTTTGAGAGCCCTGTAAAACCTTTGTTCCAGCTTTGGCCACTGCAGCGTGGTGAGAATATTAATGTTGCCTGCAAATATTTCATAACCGTTCGGAAAGAGGGCTAAAGGTGATCCCGTCTCTGCTTTAACCTTTACACCGTAGACTGGAAACACAAGGAATGTTCCTGGATCCACTGTTTCAGACCCGGTCGCGACCTTTAAAACGCCAGTTGATGGAAACGAGTGCACTTGTGCTCTCTCGCTCAGAAAAGGAAGAAGCCACTTGTCCCAGAGTTTATTTCTAGCTTGTCTTTCTCTCGTTCTTTTTCTCCTTTCTCTCTCTCCGTCCCCTTTCCCTCCCCCCTCCATCCCTCCCACACCCTGCAACCTCAACCAAACTCTTTATGGTCTTACATCTTGTAATCCTGCCCATTTATTGCTGGCTCTGTGAGCTGCTGTCAAGGATAAGGCAATTAGCTTATCAGAAAGATGTGATTTATAGAATCCACAAGTGACAAAGGGTGCCACAGGGCTCTCTTTTGATTTGGATGGTAAAAAGGAAGAAGAATTTCTTGCTCTCAAACGTCTCGGGCAGTGCTGGGTCACTGGTTATGGGACGGGGAGCTTATTTTAGCAGGTGGCTGGGTTAATAAAATGCATAACTACAGTTCAGCGGTGCTTGGCTTTGGGTGGCGTTTTAGAGAGCCTTGGGGGGTCTGAGAACTCCCTCCTAAAACAGCAGCGTCGGTAGACTTTGTATTTCCTTTTGAGTGTTCAGTGCGTTTGTGTGTGTGTGTGTGTGTGTATGTGTGTGTGTGTGAGAGAGTAGTCCAGGGTGAGGTCAGCTCAGAGCTGGCCTCGGCGCTTTCTTGCCTTATCTCAGGTAATATCCCGACGCGGGAAGCATGTGATGTTGAGCAACTGGGCCATAAAGCGGCGAAACGCTTTATGAGCCGGGCTGTGGATCTGTGACTCCAGTGGGTGCCGCCGCCACCCGGCCTGCGCAGGCCTTTCTCCTCTCGACCGCAGGACGCACCCAGACTCGTCAGCCGCACTCACACTCACATCGGCCTGGTGATCATTTAATCTAGGTCACAGACGTTTGAGATAAAACCACAAACACAACACTAGAATACTAATATAACACACAAACACTGTAAATCTGCTGTGATTATTCTTGTGTATGGTTTCTGTTAAAATAGACTCTAACTGGCTCCTTCGATGTTCTATAACATGGTTTTTCACAAGGTTCTCTGCTGCTGGAATGCAGTTTATTCTAATAGTGTGTTTCCTCACACTTGTGCTGTTCTGTTTTCCTGCTTTAACATGGTTCTAGAGGAGCGGTGTTTTCTTTTACTGTCTGAAATGACAATAAACAACTACTAGACTAGACTGGACCGGACTGGGCTGGACTGTTTTAGAGAACGTTTTTAGAGAGAGAAATGTGGTTCTGTTGTGCCAGAGGAATTTCCAGGCCTTACCTGTTTCTGTCCCTATACATGTCCCTGTCCCTCTCTGTGTCCCTGTCCCTGTCCCTGTGCCTGTCCCTGTGCCTGTCCCTGTGCCTATCTTTATCACTGTCCCTGTACCTGTCCCTGCTCCTGTACCTGTCCATGTCCCTGTCCAGGAATAACCGCCAACGGTTTAGATGTAAACTGTCTTTTTGCTTCTAGTTAACACATTATTTACTTAACGTTGACAATTCGCACAGTACGCGTTTTTTTCCTTTTAATTTGAAGGTTCGTTGTTTTTTTGTGTTTTTGTGCTCGTGTGCGCGCAGCTCTACGTCTTGGCTGGTTTTCATAGAGCTCAGATGTCCCATTACTATTGTCTATATTATAAGGACCAAAGTATTGGGATGCCTGACCATTACACCAACAGAGACTGCTTTCAGGTACAGAGACATTAATATGGAGTTGGATCCCTTTACAGCTGCTATAATGCTCTGAACTCTAAGAGGAACTTGTTTTTCTATAATAAACTAGATAAAACCTGAATGACCTACAGTAGCAAATAATTTTGGTTTTAAATTAAATTTGATTACATTATTAATGTTTAAGTTGCCCAGTATTGTGTGTGTGTGTGTGTGTGTGTGTGTGTTTCTGTGTCCGTGTGTATACATATATATATAAACATATATATGAATGAATGGCAAAGAGGTATTTATAGGCCAGCATAATTTTCCATCAATACCAATAAAGAAATCTGAGATGTTCTCCATTAGCCTTTTAGCATAAACCCCTCAGTTGTTTTGTTTGTGTCTTAATGTTTCATTTTCTGCAGGAAAAATCAAAGTTGCACTTTAAAGCAGTGGTTCCTGAATCCTGGTACCGTATCAGCTCTGACACTCCTAACCCATCTAATCAGCAGGAAGACTCTAGATATGAGCTACCTCTCATTAACAAAGGGGGTTTCAGACCTCAGAGATGAAGAAGAATGGAGGATCTAAAGGCACGGAATCAGGTTTTCTTCAAGATAACAGATTCAGAATATTAAGGCTGTTGTAAAAACCAGCTTTTACCGTTACCCAGGACCTCTACCTGTCCCTGTACCTGTCTCTGTCCCTGTCCCTGCCCTGTCTCTGTCCCGATACCTGGCCCTGTCCCTCTCTGTGTCCCTGTACCTGTCCCTGTGCCTGTACCTCTCCCTGTCCCTGTCTCTATACCTGTCCTTATCACTGTGCCTGTACCTGTCCCTGAACATCTCCCTGTCCCTATACCTGTCTCTGTCCTTATCCTTGTTCCTGTTCCTGTCCCTGTCCATGTCCCAGCTCAGGGTCTATTACAACCGGCGTCTCAGCAGGGGGCATCACGGCCAGGACCCCAGCAGTGCTGGCTGAAGGGAGGTGTGAGTGGAGGTGTGTGTGTGTCACGCCGCCTCTTCGCTCTGCTTCAGCGCTCATGGCCGCGTCTTCATGCTCCCAATTACATTCAGAGCTTTCCTGCAGATAGTGGGCAGCCAAGCGCATCACAGCTTAATAACAGTAACAGCATCCCAGTTATAACAGGGAAATCTCATCATCACGCACTGGCTGTGGGGAGCGGGGGGGTGTGGGGGTGGGTGGTTAGTGTGTGGGAATGCGGGATCAACCCCCACAAAGCTGCTTTCTCAGGCAGAGAAGAGAAATAAACAGTAAAATGTATCCTCTGACTGTAAAAACGCTGTTGATGGTTTTGTTATACCCAGATTATTTTAATATATGTACATTTAGAGAACTAAATTTGTGCCTGTATCTCTAATCCCCCTTACTCAAGAGTATGTGTGCTGATCTAGGATCGGCTCCCTTTAGTAACTTTTTTACTAAAAAAAAAAAGTTCTGATCACAGATTCTGGTTTCTTATCAGATCTTGCCTGATATATTGTTGTAATCCAACTAAACACCAGTTTTTGCGTTTCTCAGTGGGCCGGATGTTTAGAAAATGCTGTTTTATATTTAGCCTCCTCAGCTAATGTCAGTTACTCCTCATGTTTAAATTAAATGACCTACTTGATCTAACATGTGAAATTTGGAGATCTGTTAGATCCGTTTCCAGTCGCCTGATGTGCACGTCTCTGGACTGTGGGAGGACATCCATGCAGAATGTGCAGCTCTGCACAGAAATACCTTCTTTAACTAACACGGAGAATACTGGTGAGAATCAGAGACTGAGTGTAATGTTAATGTAATAGAGTGTGTGTAATAAAGTGAGTGTGAGACTGAGTGTAATAGTGTGTGTGTGAGAGGGTGAGTGTAATAGAGTGTGTGTAATAAAGTGAGTGTGAGACTGAGTGTAATAGTGTGTGTGTGAGAGGGTGAGTGTAATAGA